>JARHVA010004098.1:1347500-1701276 GCA_037957365.1 Torreya grandis | reverse complement strand
TCCAAGATGAAATATAAATTTTTCTTCCTCTTCTATAATTTCTCAAAACATTCATAACATCCCCAATGTTCTAAAACTCTAATGTAAACCTAGAATATGTCATGCTTAGATTAGTTAAATCAAGCATCTAGTACATCAAAACTATCTAATGCATATAAATACAATAATAATACATCAATGCTTAAAATAGGTATTGTGCTTGATTTATATGAGATAGATGATGCATTTTAATTTGGTTCTAAAATAAATAAACTTACTAAAGCCACATGGGGAGGAAATAGGGAGACCATGGTTTCAAGTGACTTAATTAATTTTGAGCAATTTTTATTATGACTTGTGAATATGTACTAAAATTATTTCACCAATAAATTAGAAGTCCACAATAATGATCATAATATTACTAAAAAAGAGTATAATATTGAATAGATGATGAGCCACTTTGAAGGGTTGTCCTCTAAAACCTTACAACAAGAACATAATTCACAATATGGATGATGAATACTAACCATTGACTCCTATATACCCTAATTACGCTATGAAAACCACTTAGTTTGATGCTACCACCAATATTTATCTAAAGAGAGATTAATAACTTAACTAAATATTATGACTAACTGTAATTCAGCCACACATATTCCATACACAGCATGGGCTAAGGGCTTAAGCATGCCCTATATCAAAAAAGTGGTGTCTTCAATATTAACAAGCATTGGATGCATTAGTATTAATTATTCATCCTCTAATGTCATATCCTCTCTTGGTTGGTTCTTCCACTTGATAAGAGACTTATAATCACCCTCATTAACATCCTCCTGAATTGAATCAATTTTTATATCTTCTAGTTTCAAAATTATTGTTCCTTATTCATTAAGATTTGATAACTCTATTTGGATGAGAATATTGTCACTAAAATAAAAAAATTAGACTATTGAGATTTTTATACAAAGGTATTATCCTATTGAGTGTACCTTGAATAATCAAAATTTTAAATTTATATTCAAGAAATATGTGTTGTTGGTGATTAGTAATCATAAAATACCCTAAATGAATAATTTTTGGAATAAGTATCTCTTTTAGGTGGCCTCTTCATTATAATATCCTCAATAATAATTGAAAAAATTTCCATCCCTTTCTCTAAAATATGATGGTATTTATGCATGAGACTTTTTATCTTCCAATAAAAACAATTTTGTTTTTGACCCTACTGATCCCATTTTTATAATCTTATGTATTTTATGAGAGCTTACCATATATAGTGACTTTTCACACAACCCCTCCCATCTCAACCTCTTACCTTTTGAATTAAAGTGTATGAATAATTCCTATAATTTCATCTTGATTGTGCCAAGGTTGTGAACCTTTAGACTCCCAATAAAATATCATATCCCCCCATGGGAATGGAAATTATGGGGATTTTTAATATGTAGTTCCCCATATCAATTTTAATAGTACAAAATTTTCTTAAATAATTAATAGTACCCACCTACAAACTTGACCTAAAATTATGGTGGTGGATAAACAAAATAGGTCAAAATTGAATCCATCTTTTCATTGATGAAATTATGAATGTTTTATAAGTTGATAAATATAGTTACGTTTTGTTTTTTCAAGTAACCTACTACCTTATGTATACACCCTAAATTGTTCAATAAACCACACATATCATGTCTTTTCACAGTCCTTTCACATGAGACATCAACTAGAGAATATGAGTCTTATTCACATCTAGCCATGTCTTTTTGTCTGATTTTGCCTTAGTCTTGTTTTATACCCTAAACACATTTTTGACCATTCTTAGTCATTAGTAACCTTCTAGAATTAACCCTTACTATCTTGAGTCACTCTTTCTAGGCTTATTCCATCCCCCTAGGCCTTAAACCCTCTAGAAAATAGCACCCAAATAGGACTACAGTGCTAAAACCTAGGGTATCCAATTTCCAATGTTTTTATCTAAGTGAAAATTTTACTCCAATGGTCACTTTCTCTCTATTATATGAGTCTTAACCCTTTATTTGATTCATTCCTAAGTTTTATAATTTAAGCTAAATGCAAATAAAAATCCCAAATTAAAAATGACAAGTCTCCTATATAAAGGACTACATAAGGAATTTTATATCTAGAACTTACTACTTTGACACATTAGAAAATAAAAATTAGTCAATATTATAGCTCAGCTTCTCTGCATCACATATAGACTTGCATACTTGATCAAGGAAGAGCCTAGGATAAATTCATTCTTGCATCTATTATTCATTTTGATTATGAATGTTACTTAAGGGAGAAATACATCAGATCTGAGACCCTAGATTGAGGGTTAATGTAGGCAACAATCAGAATAGTAAGGGTTCTTGATTATGTGACCATTCTTCCCCTAACCTAGTTTTTCCCCCTTTTATTTTTTATGTATTAAATATTTTTATGTGTAGATGAATATAGGTATTTAAGATTGAAATAGATCTATAGCGAGCTTCGATGACTTCTACCCCCTAAAATTTGGTATGTAGGCTCATATTAAATAGGTGAACAAAACCCAAAAAGCTTTTAGCCTTAGGAAAATAGTGTTGGGGAGGACTATAGTGATAGACACTAGGGTGTCCTATTTCTAGTGCTCCTATCTAATTATAAAACAAAATCTAGAGCTAGATTTTTAATAGTATCCTAGTACTACTCCTCAAATTTTAGACTCAAAATCTTTCATTTCAGCTCAAATCTAAGTTAATTTATTTTTATCTTGTATAATTATTAGTTAAAATATATATTTTTCCCTATTAAATTAGATTTTTTGTATTATTATGGACCATTATTATTTAGGATCTAAATATTAGATTACCAAAAATAATTAAAAATTTGGTGAACTTGACTTACTTCTGATAAATTAAAAACCCTATGAACCCTTAGGGGTTTTCCTTCATATTTTCTGCAAAAATTACTTTACAAATTTCTAATTTTTGTGTAATTATTCCACTCAAAAATATTTTTAGAATTTGAATTATATCCATAATTTTCAAAAATTCTAAAACCCTAGATTCCTAAATGAGGTCCTCCACCTTCAAACCATTCATCCTTGTAATTTTTAGAAAGTAATTTTTAAATTTTTGTAAATTTTTTAGATATTCATAAGTATTTTCAAAATTTACATGTTAGTAGTTATTATTGCATTTATTTTCTTGATATTACTTCATATTATTTTTGGTGAAATAAATAAAATGGCCACTAAGGCACTTCTTCCCTCTTATCCCATAGACAAATTTCTTAATTTTATACGTAATTATGATAATGAGTGGACAAATTTGCAAAATTATACATTAGATAAAAATGTGGAAAATGATTTTATTTAAAATGAAGATAATTACTATTATTGTGATGAGGAATATTATCATGCATATGAAAGTGATATTGAATTAAAAATAGATGCATCTTCTCCTCTCAAACCTATATCTTTCATCCCTTCTTATAAAGAAAATACTTTTGATAAATGGGAAAAATAATTCTAACCTCATTCTCCTATGCATAATGCACAAAATGAAAAAATTAGTCATGCACTTCGAAATGAACCTCTAATAGGTGATAATTTGCTTCCATGTGACCCAAATCTCTCTCTCTCTCTCTCTCTCTCTCTCTCTCTCTCTCTCTCTCTCTCTCTCTCTCTCTCTCTCTCTCTCTCTCTCTCTCTCTCTCTCTCTCGATACTAATATGTTCAAATTACAATAATATAAATGCAATATAATCAAATTACCAATGCATAGTTAAAATGATACATCTCATGTTCTTAACTCTAATTTATCAAAAGAATGTTTAAATGAAAAATATCCTTCTCTTACTTCTCATATTGCACATGAAAATAATGCATGTTTTTCATCCATGGATAACATAGATGCACATGATATTCCAATGTCAAATGATAATTTATTGCATATTAAAAAATAACTCAATCCTTCTATTACACCTCTCCCTAGCAATGATGGAAGTGATAATGAATATGATAGTGAGAATGCCAATGAATATGAAAATGAGAGTGATTATCAAAAATATTAGACATATGATAATGATGATGATAATTATGTACATATTGAAGAAGAATATGCATCTCATGTTTCTAACTCTTCTCTCATTTCTCCTCTCAAACATAATGCACTTATGAATGTTGTTTCTACTTTTATGAATGATTCTATTTCAGGTAATGCACATTTTAATTCTAGTAGCACATCTTCTACTCAATTAGAATGTGACACATAAAAAAATAAAGATACCAATGAATCCCCCAAGCCACCCATTACTATGGTAGAACCTAGTTCTCACCCCTTACCTAAAGAGAATGGTATCCCACATCCCTTTAGTAAGGTCCAAGTTACTATTACTCGCAAGGTTGAAGTGAGCACACCCCTCTTTATGATCCAATTAATAAATGTATCATTCCTATGGATAAAGTAAATGATCAAATTCAAAGATTAAATGAACCACTTCAAGATACTAATCTACCATCCTAGGAGATAATCTTTTTGATGCATGTAGTTGGTGAATTACAACATCACAAACATATCCTTACCTTGGAAAACAAAGCTTATAAGTCTTGGATGGATACCAATGATCTACATGGTAACCCTATTCCAAAGACATTCATAACAGCTTCATTACCTAATCATTTCTAGATACCATCATTACCTTACTTTGATAGACTGGAGATCCATTCATACACCTTCAAGCCTTTAGAAAGGTTTTGCCATCTCATGTGATCCAATTTATTCTACTAAAGTTATTCTAGCATAAATTAGTGGGGTAAAAATAGAATTAGTTCTTTCATCTACTCCCCATTGGTTCATTACACACATATGATGACTTAAAGGAGACGTTTCTCATATATTACATCATAAACATGGGCCCTAATGTTACATATGATAAACTCACCACACTACATCAAAATTATTTAGAGAGAGTTAGTGAGTATATCTTAATATTCAAGCTCACATGTTAAGATTGATATACAAACTAGAAGATCTAGAGATTTAGCATATCTTTATCAAGGTACTTTTCCAACCTCTCCTTGAGCATCTGCTATATCAAATATAGTCTTATTTTAGACATTTTTATTATACAGTTCTAGCTTTGGAAAATAAATTGGGATTGATTGAGGTAGATTCTGTTGACCAAATCACTCTTAACTTCACAAAATCTTAAGATACAAATCCTAGCACTTAGAATCTACATGTCCTAGACAAGATAGGAGACCACAACTAGAAAAGTAACCAGTTAAGAACAAATACCCAATTTCTAGAGCACAACCTATAGTATGTAATATAGAGAATAACAATAAAGCATGACTATAGTTTGATTTAGAGTGGGATAGTCCATCTATCATTTTATTAACATTACTAGATAGGAGGTTAATCGTATTACCTTATATTCACCAACAAGATCCACATCTCTTACATAAACAACCACATCACCTTTTTTCAACTATCATCGTATCCATGGACAAAAAGATAATGACTATTTTGGACTCAGAGATTGCATTACTAGATGTGTTGATAATGGTATCATTGTATTCACATAGTCGGCATAGAGATATCCTCTATTATGGACCCTAGACCTCATTCCTCCGTGACTAAGTCATCCTAAGACATTCCTTTATAGGAATCATTGATCACTCATCATGAGCACAATGTAGGATTTAGAACATAATTTCACAAGAGATCTCATATTCCAACTACTCAGAAGGTTTGGAAACTAGTACAAGAAAATAACCTACATATAGTAGTATAGTTTATGGAATAAATAGTGCAGTTCCATATACATATCTAGTAGAGTCATAGGTAAAACAATAGAATACCACTCATGAGAAGTATTCACTATGTGCAAAGTTTTAGGGGTCCTATCTCACATAGCAACTCACTATAGTTAATATTAGATGAACCCCCATCACATTTTATAGTTCCATATCAATCTATTACTCAATAATATGCATCATAGCATAGGCCATAGGGTGTTATTTCATGTAGCAATCCACTATGATTGTGAATAGATGAGCCTTTTCCATAGCATCCAGTTTAAATTTTATAGAATATTCACACACAACAATAGTTATCACATAATAGATAACATTAGATATAGAGCACATTATTACATAACATGAGTAGTATGGGCACTTTTTTATTTGGATAATAGGGTTTAGATAGTGATACAACATAGAATAATTCAAATGAATAATTGTACTAGTCTTAGTTCATAAATTTCACTTAGATCACCAATGATGAAGCCAAGGGTCTAGCTACCATTTGTATTCTTGAGCCACTCTTGGGAAAGTAATATGCACATAGTGCTATCTTGCATCCCCTTACTAACAACTAACATTCTTAATTCCCAACAACTAACTTATCCAAATACTAGTGTATTAAAATCTAGATCTTACCAAATCAATCTATCCAAATGCTTTACCAATATAAAACCCAATCAACTCATTTAAATTAATTACCAATCTCAAACAAGCCTATCAAAGTCTAGATCTTACCAAATCCTATTTTACCACTATTAAACCCAATCAACATATCCAAACAATTTCCAAATGTTAGACCCAACTCAATTTATCCAAACAATTTTCAAAATTACAAAAACCAACAAATTTTTGCTTACATATAATCACAAATAAAAACCTAAAAGAACACCTCCAAACATATCAAAATAATTAAACCACATATCCCATATATTATTTTACCAAGCACATGCAAATTCAAAATCAATCCCAGATCAACTATTTCTAAATCAACCACTTACAATCAATATACAAACATATTCCAAAATCCATAACACAAATATGAGTAAAACCAAAATTAAACTAGTGTGTGTGTGTGTGTGTGTGTGTGTGTGTGTGTGTGTGTGTGTGTGTGTGTGTGTGTGTGTGTGTGTGTGTGTGTGTGTGTGTGTGTGTGTGTGTATTTATATACATAACCATGTTTTCAAATACATATATATGATATCAAAAATGATCAATCATGAATGACATCATGCCCTCACTCTCGGTCTCACTCTTGCCTCCAATACTAGTTCCATAATCCTATCTAGCACTTGATGACCATGTACCTCCTCAAGCTCCCAAGTGCCTCTTGTGCCAACTATCCCACTCTAACCTCCAACCATGCTCGTCATACAGGTTTGCATATCACCACTGAATATCCATAATCTTCATGCTCACCATGCCAAAATTAGGTGGAGGCATCCTATGCCTACCCAACTCATCTCTATGCTCATCTTTGTCTCCTACTACCCTAACATATGTAGTTGTGGCTATATCAGCCCTATCAAAAAAATGAGCATACATGCTAGCCATAACCATTGCTCACTCTATCAAACCCTCCTCCATTACATCATTAGGAACATAGTACATGAGCTATCAAATTGTTGACTCAATGATTGTCTCCCAGAACTTAGCATTCCCCTCCCCATCCTCGTAGGTGCCTCATCCTATGCACCTCCCACCCCACCTACACATGTAATAAGTATAACACTACATTAGATATATACTTTTAAATCTAAAATAAATCACAAACATAGGTATAATTCCAATACAATCACTAATTACCTCCCATCATCTAGATTAGCTCAATGTCCTCATATGTAGGAACATCCACTCCATCCACAAGATATAATGGATCCCAATGATTCCTCTCCCACCATGTAGTATATGCCTTAGTGCATCCCATGTAATCTACATCAGGAATATCTATAACCACATCTCACACATCTAAAGGTAATAGTGCTAACTTAGGTTCATTAGGTCTCATATAAGCCCCTATTCTCACTGGTGCCTGTGCACTCCTCAACCATACCCATACTATAAGAAGAACATCCTTTCAAACTCCAAACTACCTAGTTAGGTGTTCATACTAAGATTGTTCATATACTCTAGCCCAATGATCATGTAACCAATAAATGTCCCTCATGTAGCACAACTACTCTCCATCCTCAAACTATCTAGGGAATCCTCTATAAGACCTCCCTATGATATCTCAGGACACCAATATATCTAGCATCATCTTATAGTGATCTATCCTAGGATATCAAATAGCCAAATCACTCATCCATCACTTACCAAATGGATATGGATATGCCCAAATCACCCTCATTAATCTAATTGATCATAGAACTTCTATGTGCTCATTAGCCTAACAATGTAATAAAGTGGCTACACCCACACCACCACTAAATAAATCTATATAAATCTTTTCATAAATGGCCAAGCATAGTCCTACCCATGAGAACATAGTACCATACATCTCAATGCTATGAACCACCCTATGCATCCTATAAACAATAGACACTCTATTGCCATCTACTATAATAAAATAATCCAACAATATAACTATCCAATTTTGCAAGCATGAAACACTTGACTGCATAATAACTAATAGTAATACATCACTATCACTACCTCTTTGATATGAACCTAAAGGTACACCAAAAAAATATAAAGATACATTGTCAATGACATCAACACCCATGTCATCCTTTAGTGTCACCCATCACCCACTAATCAGTAAATGCAAAATATGATATGCATCCTTTAGAGTAGTAGTGATCTCTCTAGGAGGAAGCTAGAATGTATAGATATCAGCATTCCACCTCTCACATAAGGTGGTAATCAATTACCTATCCCACTGCATCATGCCTAGGTCATATACATGACCTAACTCCTTCTTATCTATAATGGCATGCTTATCAATAGATAATGGTAGAATCCTTAGTGTCTCTATCACCTGACCTCTCTGGAACTCTTGCATTTGCACCTCACCCTAAAGACACCAAAAAATAGACTATATGTCAAACAACCATGCCATAAAAAATAACTAAGAAGTACAAAATTAGGAACAACTCAAAAATTGAAAAAACCATCCACAGTAGATAATAGTGTTATAGATGGACACTAATATTGGACTACAATGTTGAAACTTAGATAGTAATGTTGCATCTTAGATAGAACACTAAATCTAGGATATGAGTGCTAGAACTAGTAAAACCTTTCCTAGAATACTTAAAATAGCTCAAAAATATCCAAAATAGGCTTCTAGATAGGTAAGAATCAATTATTAAGCTTACTCATTAGGCTAATCTCTCTATTGGCCTAAATCCAGGCTACCGACTACTCAAAACAAGTCACATAAGGTGCTCATCTCCTAGGCATTTTTCACTCTATATCTCCAATATCTCAAACTAGTCACTATATAAATGAACCCAAAGTCAATCAAAATTCCTATATCAACTAATTTTTTTATTCAAAATCAAATAACTATTTTTCCCATCAATAAAGCCCCATAACTCCATTTTACAAACCATTTGGTTCCATAGAATTATGAAAATGATACCTTCAACATAACATAACCCTTGCTCTTTCACTACATCATTTTCCTACTATAACATACACACATACCTATACCCCTTTTATACCCTGACATACAAATTGGTACCTACCAATCACAAACTTGCTCAAACAACCCAGCCAAATCAATCAACTTTTTAATCTATTTAGTCTACTACCACCTCATTTGCCTATCATGAGACAAACATTTCTAATCTATACTATACCCACATATAATCTTTGATCCTAACTAATCAAAGACACCTTTAAATCTTAGTGATTCAAATCTCATGAATCAAACAAATAGACTATCAATCTATTCAATACATACCAACCTAGTTCATATTCATACACCACTAGTCTTCACTTTTGGCTCAACCTCCTCTATCATAGATCTCATCCCTCTCCCCAAAAGGGGGGCATCATTCCTATTACCTCTACAAATCACCTAGTATACCTATCCATTCCTATAGATAAATGCAACATGGCTATTGCACGTCTAGAATCCATATTATCATCATTATTTAGCTTAGATTGGTTAAAATTATATAGTGATTCAGATTACATTAGGTCACCCAACATTACTCAAGACATTTAGAGGGATACACCTCTAGTTTATAGATACACAAACTATTTAGATATAATGTTTAAGATGATATGGATTCATAGTGACTTAGATATAGATTTAGACTAGATACTAGATTTAGGGGCATGTACATTACCACATATCTCATACACACAACTTCATACATCATGACATAGTTGCATGACCAAATAGTAAATTATAGGCATAGTACAAAGCACATTATTTTGATCTCTAATTTTTCACATGGGACATGGCACATGTGGTTATATAGACTTCTAGACTATCTAGATGCATTACTCACATACCAAATTTAAGGGCATGATATAAATGATCATGTTCTTCAACATCTAGGATTATACATAATGGAATGGCAAGACATGCCATTTTCTTCTTACACATTTACCAAAATTTTTATATTACACCCAAGCATACCCAAATTATCACCAAGTTGGATCGTATGATCATTTGTAGTGGTTGGTCCATAGCATTACTCAAACCTAGGAGTTTGTATGGGATAGAGGGAAGACATTAGTTTTGGAACTCTGATCACTTCTCATTTCCAATTCATATTATTCAGAGTGGGAGCGTGATAGATCTTGATTTTTATAGCATATTAATTCTATACACACATTTTAGATTACATGAGTTTATTTGGGATAGAAGGCAATAATTGGTTTTGGACCTCTGAGCATTTCTCTTTTCTCATTCATAATCAGTACAGGGGCCATCTATTATAGGGATTCCTTCTTTCGCAAGGCATCATTCAAATTCTGTATAGGGGGCATCTATCACAGGGATTCCTTTTTTCTCTAGGCATTATTCAAATTTAGTACAAGGGGAATCTATTATAGGGATTCTTTCTTGCTCTAGGCATGATTAAAATTCAATATAGGGGGCATCTATTACAGGGATTCCTTCTTTCTCCAAGCACTATTTAGTTTTCCATCCATTTCCCTAGCTAGGAAGTTGGATCCTTTTTTTAGTAAACTTATCTCCATATAGGTAAGTTCAGGTATGCATCTTCTTTCTTTATTTTACTCTAGTACTTCATTTCATTGCATCAGTAGATTAAAAAGGGGAAAATGTATACACCCTAAATTATTCAAAAAACCACACAAATCATGTCTTTTCATAGTCCTTTTACAAGAGACTTTGACTAGAGAATATGAGTCTTATTTGCATCTAACCATGTCTTTTTATCTAATTTTCCTTGGTCTTATTTTATAACCTAGACATCTATTTAACCATTCCCAATCATTTTAAACCTTCTAGACTTAACCCTTACTATCCTGGGTCACTCTTTCTAGGCTTATTCTATCCCCCTAAGCCTTAGACCCTCTGAACAACAATGCCTAAATAGGACTACAATGTTGAAACCCAAGGTGTCTAGTTTTCAGCGTTATTTTCCAAGTGCAAATTTTACTCAAATGGTCATTTTCTCCCACTAGATTAGTCTCACCCATTTCTTTGATTTATTCCTAATTTTTCCAATGTTGGTTAAATGTGAATAAAACTCTAAAATTCAAAATAATGAGTCTCTTATTTAAAGGACTACACAAGGCATTTTATATCTAACACTTACTACTTTGGCACATTAGACATAATAAAAATTAGTCAATAGTATAGCTCAAATTCTCTACATCACACATAGAATTGCATGCTTGATCAAGGAATGGCCTAGGAAAAATTCATTCTTGCATCTATCATGTGTGTTGATTATGCATTTTCCCTAATGGAGAACTACATTGGATCTAAGACCCTAGCTTGAGGGTTAATGTAGGTAACAATTAAAATATAAAGGGTTATTGATTGTGAGATAATTCTTCCCCTAACCTAGTTTTTCCCCCTTTTGCTTTTGATGTATTCATTATTTACATGTGTGTAGATGAATACAAGTATTGAAGATTAAAATAGACCTATAGCGAGCTTTGATGACTTTTAGCCCCTAAAATTTGGTATGTAAGCTCATATTGAGCAAGTGAACAAAACCCAAAAATATTTTAGCCTCAAGACAAGAGTGATAGGGATTATTATACCACTAGACACTAGGGTGTCATGTTTTCAATGCTCCTATCCAATCAAAATATAGAATCCATATCCAAATTTTTGACACTATCCCAGTACTGCTCCTTAAATTATAGACTTAGAATCTTCCATTTTAGCCTAAATCTAGCTAAGTTAATTTATTTTTTCTCTTGTATAATTATCAATTAAAATCTATATTTTCCCATATTAAATTACATTTTTTCTATTATTCCAGACCCTTATTATTTAGGATCTAAACACTATATTACCAAAAATAATAAAACACCTTGATAATTTTTGGGTTACTAACACCTAGCAACATAAGAGATTGTAGGAAATATCTAGACTATAGTTCATCAACAGCCTCTATAGATTTTTCTATAGCATCTTCTTTTTCAATGATGTCCTCAATGTATAAAAAATTATTTTTGACACATTTATGTCCTTGACTATATTTTTTATCACAATTAAAACATAAATCTTTTCCTATTTTTTATTTAATTCATTACATTTAATCATGTTGTTAGAGGAAATACAAATGTCAACATGATAATATCATTGTTGTTAATGAGTTCATGTATATTGATAACTAAGAATTGTTCCTTTACCTTACATGCCATGATAATAGAATCAAAAACATTATGTGTATTAAAAATGTGTACCTCATGATGAATGTGATCCTTGCAACCACCAAGAAGTATATCATTCATGTTCTTATCTATAATTATCTCCATACATAAAGATAAGTTCTAGAATTGATGAATATAATCCTTGACCAAGCATATTTTATATAGATTTTCTAATTGGTTTAAATGATTCTCTATCACACTATTGTTATAGTGTATACTTAACCCTTACATAAAAACTAAACAAGAGATACTTATAGAAATCTTATTCTTTTAAGCAAGCAACCATCGATACTAATTGAATTATTTATGTTTTAGATATAAGGATGCCTTGGTAATATTATACCTACATGGGATCTAATGTATATAAAAAAAAATCTATTTGGTTGATCTAGTTTAGTGGATAATTTCCATCAAAATTATCCTTGTCCACATTTATTAGTAGCTTTCATGGTTTAGAATTAGTGTTATCCATGGAATGAGGTAGTGTAGTATTTGGAAGAAGAAAGGGTTATCCCTTATATCCACCTTTAGTTGGTCGTGAGACTAACAACATCTTCATAAAAGTCATTAGAGAGGACAAATCTCATATCATGTCATTTCACATATTATCCACATCTCATTTCATTCCATTGTACATATTTTCCATAGTTCCTTTTTATTTCCCTATTTATATTCTCCAATTCAAACCCTTTTGTTGTGCATAATATCAATTGCATCATAAACTTTCTCATATAGCAAAAGATAAGTCATATTATAAGTCCCACCTAATCTAAACTTTGACTATTCTCTTCTTTTTTTGGAATTTTCCTTGGTGTAATTGAGTCTTTCCATGACCTCTAATTTTTTTCCCTATCATGTTGAGGCTTGACAATGCATAATTTTATTTTCTCCTTTGATCTAATTTTATCGAATGGTTTTGGACATAGGTCAACCTCAACACTAAAAAATCAAAGAATGTAACCCTATTATATTTTTGTGATCTTTCTAAAAATTTAAATAAATAAAAAAAATATTGAAATGGTAGACTCTAAAGTGAATTTATAAAAAACCCCTAAACTGAAAATAAATCACTCAAAAATTATCATATAACCCCAAATTTTTTATTTTATCTTTCTTGAATGATTCTCCATGTCTAATGAAAATTATAGAAAAATTAACAACACTTTGCAAGATATAGTTGATTCTTCAAAAACTAGGGTTTTGGCCACACTTTTCCCCAAATCAAAGCTCTAATAACATTTGTAATGAAATTACTTCACTAATAAAGTATAATCACAAAAAATTATCTTAATATAACTGAAATAGAACATAATACATGAATAAATTATGAGTCACTTCAAGGGGTCAACCTCCACAACCTCAAAACAAAAATAGAATTAAAAATATTATGATGAATTATTAACCACTATCTCCTATTTTAGACACCTAAATTTGGAATTAGACACATAGAAACATTAACTTTTATACAATTTTACATATGTGGACTTGTGCATACACATTTGACTCTTGTGCACATTTTCCCTTATTTATATACCCATCCTATTGTCTTGGCCAACTCAATTCACTAACACACATATTCAAGATCACTCTAATCTATGTAATGACACTCCATAATCCTAAGTATAATATTATCATATCTCAGATCATTAATTTTCCCTCTTAGGACAATACTAGCTATAGTCAAGTAGTTATGTTTTTCCACATCTGTACACCTCTATCAGTAGTGTCTATGAACCCCTAATGGCTACATTTTAAATTGGTACTTATCCATTAGATCAACCTAGACACATTTCATGGGTCATTGATGGGGGGAGATATCAAAGTTTCATATATATGTACAAATCAAGCCAAAGGTTATACTCAATTGGTAATTACTTGGTCATTCATTCACTACCTATAATTCACATTAAAAATCCATTTTCACTCCCTTGAAACATCATCAAAAAAGTATACACATATAAAACCCCCTCAAAGGAGTATTCCTAGAGCCAATTTTGAATACAAATGAAATTCAAAGTTGCATGTTGAGTTTTGAAAGCCATGTATTGCATTAAATTTTAGAATGATATAATGATACACACACACCTATGTGGTAAAAATAAATGTGATTTGAGCCTTATTATAAGTATTGGAGCATAAAAATTGCTAAATCACTTATCAGGGAATGGTTGGGGTTTTCTAACCTATATTTCTAACCCTTATTTCCAAGTCTATCTTGTGTTGAAAGTGCAACTAGGATTTTAATACAAGGAGAATAAAATCAAGGATAAATTCACAAGATCAAGAGAAAATAATTATACATAATTCATATATGGGTGTATTTATAACAATATAAGGCTTCACAAACTTGCACATTTAATTGAGATAGTACTAACAGATCCTGGATAATATTATTCAATGTAGGGGTATAAGATTTTTAGTAGTAGTCATGTAGTTCTTAAGATATTTTTTCATCATATAAGATATTATAGAGATAAAAGATAATAATTTTATAAATTATAATAGATCCATTGAGAGATATAAATAATTAAATCATTAAAATGCATCTCTTCTTTACTTTGCCAATTCTAAAAATAGTAATTGTAATATCAATCTCTTTTTTACATTAAAATTTATTTGATTAATACCCTATTTTATAGAATATAAATTTTGATAATTTTATCTTATGTAGATCACATTAATATAAAAATAATATAAACATTTTGGTGAACCTTTTTAGTAACCTAAGTTGCACCCTGATGAAGTAGATTTCTTAAATTTCATTCTAACTTGGACTAATATTGGATTGGTCTATAGGCTATGAGATACCTATACTTAGAATAAACCTCTAGATTATTAGGGATAAATATTATGATATATCAACTTTGATTAGTTTACTATAACCTACTTGATTTGAGGTGAAAAGAGTTAGAATGATAATTGGAAGGGAAATCATATTCTAGTGATGGTGATATAGCTAAATCATAAGTTCATCCATTCAATTTGAGCTCTAAATAACATTGATAAGCAATAAAAATCACTAAATATTACAACTAAAAGGGACTCTTATGCAAAAATGTTTCATATAAATGTTTTATCAAATGATCAAAGCATGAGGGCACCAATGGAAGACTAGATTCAATGCACTAACTAGTTAATATCTCCATTGTTAGCTCAATCAATCAACATCAAACACTATATATGACTTACATAAGATGGCATACTAGTAACTAGGTGATTTTGGGACCTACCAAGGGAGAAATCACTACCACATATACAAATCAAACTAATATAAACACACTAAACCTATATCAAGGAATCTAAAAATAGACATTTTATTCACTTAGGAGGTTAAAAAACTCAATTTTGGAAGAGTTTCATCATGCCCAAGAGAGGGATATTCAAAGAAAAATTAAAATCCTCAATATATATAACTATTGTAGGCTAGAATTCCATCCTTTAGGGAGAGTTTTTCAAGATCTCTCACTCCCATCTAAAATATTAGAACAACCTCAAGTTATGGATATCTTGTAGTGAGGTTGAACCTCTAGGATTTTTAATGAGGCTAGCTCTTCAAATTCTTCACTTTGGCTTGATTCCCGCACTAAAATCTACTACTAACTAAGGAAAAGGGAAAGAAAGATAACAAAAAAGGTAAATCTAAGCTAAGGATGGTGATCCACAAAAATATGAAATGATCCACTTTCAGCCTGGAAACCTTAACAATTACTAATGAACCTAACTAAGACAAGGACTAATTTAATCCTATCTCAAGGACAAAATAATATTTGTGTGGAGGTTTAATTGAAACATTATAATTTAAAGGATAGAAATAAATAAATCTGTATGAGACACTATAAACTTGTGACACTTCAAGAAAAGCACCAATATCTAACATTTCACACAACCTACAAGGAACCAAAAGAATTAAATAAAGATATGTAGAGAATATATAGATAATGAAAATGGACATACATCTACAATTTAAGCTCCAATAATGTATACTTGAATTCAAACTAAATAAAAAAAAGTTTATCTTATTACTTCAAGAGAGTGCTTACAAGGTGATTTTGATAGAGTAACTCTATCACCAATTGAGGGATCATTTTTTGGCTCCAAAGCCTCTATATATAGCATAAAGGGATCATAGAAAGTGGGGAGAGAGAAAATAAGATTGAATCCTATTCAATAAAAAGTGATAGATGAGTTGTTACCTCCTTGTAATGAATGATCCACCATCCTTTTTATCAATTAGGGTACTATTTTGCTTTCTACAAATGAAACTTTGTTTTTTTCCAATAACATTGATCTTCCTTGTTGATTAGAAAACATGATAGAAGATAATAACTCCTCCAATAATGTCTTTAATGCTTCAACTACCTTTTCTAATCACTTGATCTTCACCTTTTATCCCCACACCATCTTTCTCTTATTTTGCATGTATAAGGAAAAAATCTCCATAACTCTAAATCTATATCAAGCCATGCTACTTTTGTGTTGAGTGGCTATATGTTGAAAATGATGGCCATGTTTAAGGATGAGAGACTCTTCATTAATTACATACACTAGCTCCTACTTTGAAACCTGAACCAAATCTTTTCTATAGATGGAAAACCAATCTAAGGATAATGGTTTTCCTATATCCATTTATGTCAATGTAAGTCTATAGATTATGTAGCTTATTTTTATCTTTAGTAGGTCTTAAAGGCATATTTTCCCTCTATAGAGCCTAACTAGAAACAACTATCCTTTTTAATGCATCTGGTCTAACTTGGGTCTATTTTGCATTCAAGTCCCTTTTTGAAACTGATAGAGCCATGTCAAAGGTAGCTGCATGTCTCTACCAAGTGTGAATGATTTGATCTTTACATTTAAAACTCAACATGACTATTTAATTTACATGTCATGTATGTAGGCTATAGACCACATCATCAAAGTTGAAAGGAGAAGTCCTCATCATCTTTTACTGATTAGTTGGAGACCCCTTTGATAGCTTTTGAATGCCAACAACTTTTTTATGAGCTTGAACTTTAACACTGGCATGAATGTCATGTTTCATTTAGACAATTTTCTATGGACCCTTTTATTTTGGACAATTTTATTGAATAATTTACATGGACTTTTTTCTCGAAGGAATTAAACTTTGGACTTTTTGAGAATGATCCTTCATATTTTGGAAAGTCCTTTGGAGAAGTGCCCTTTCTAAAGGAAAAGCATCTTTGGCCATTTTGAAAATGCCTCTTTCCAAAGGGAAATTAGCCTTCAAAACTTTTGTAAATGTCCTTTCTTTATTTGAAATGAACTGTTAGATTTTTTGGAAAAAACCCTTCAAATAAATTTGCTTCAACCACGTTCCTGAAAGAAAAAGTCTTCAGGATTTTTACAAAGGTCCACTTCCTCAAAATATACCCTTTATAATTGTTGTATAAGACACTTTGGCATGGAAATGACTCTTTATAAAAGTTTTTTGTCCTTTCAAAACTTGAAAAGGCTATTTTTTGTCGAGAAAAGTGCCCTTCAACATTTGGGAAATGGTCTCTCAAGTTTTCTTTATTTCAGCACTTCTTCATAAAGAATTCCTTTAGAATTTTTTCCTTTAGCTTTTTTTAAAATACCTTTCAACTTTTTGTCCTTGTTTACTTTTCCAAAAAATTACCTTTGAACTTCTAGCTAAGTATCCTTTAAATTTTTTGTTTTAGACCATTTTCCTGAGAAAATCCCTTTAGGAAAATTGTCTTGGCCACTTCACTTTGAAAAAGATACCATTCAGAACTTTTACTTGGTACACTTTTTGAGAGAAAAATCCTTTGGGTCTTTTGTTTCAAATAATTTTTTTGAAACAATTCTGATACTTAGCCAAAAATAACCAAAACAAATCTCCCAAAATAAATTGGTTTTTGAGGAAATTGTTGTGGAACAATTTCCCTAAAAGAATTTATTCTTTGTCTTTATCTTCGGACATTTTGTTTGAAATAATTATCCCTTCAAAAACTTTGTTTTGGATAACTTGTCTAAAAGAATTCAAAACTTAGCCAAAAAAAAGAGTCTCAAAAGAAACTATCTTAGCAAAGAAAACGCTGAATGAATTCCAAAGTAAAGACTTAGCCCAAAAGGCTTTGTACTTATATTTTTGAAGGTCTGTAATCCCTTTTAGACTTATTCATGAAACTATTGTTTGAACTTCAAGCTTTAGAATCTTAATCATCTTATTCATCTAGGTATAAGCTTGGTATGTGGGCCAAAAAAATGGCCAACATCTTTGGTGAATCTTAAGGAAGCATGCCTACTATGCTTGAAAACCAATACCACTTGCCTTGTCTAGTCCATAGGCATGGAGTCATTAGCCTCTACAACTGAGCTAGTCTAAAACTAGATACAAGGCTAGTCCTTTATAGAACTCCTTATTGAATCCAAAAGTAAAACAAGAACAAAATAAACACTATGTTGAAGGCACGTAGGGAAGGGAAATGCACAACTAAAAATGGATGTGCATAAGGCACTTATAAGAAAACATGAAAAAACTATACAAAAAGTACAATATATACAATGGCTACATATACTTCTAATAACAAGGATTTAGATGAATCCCATTGACTATGATGGGTATTATCTCTCCATCTAGTTGGGTGAATTGAAAGAATTATGTGTTTTTCATATGTGAATCAAATAAGGACCACTCCACAAGCTATCAAATTTGGTATGGTTGCCTAGCTTGGCCTTATTTAAATCCCACTTGAGGATTGGATCCCCTTCCTTGAAGTCCCTTGCTATGTCTATATTTTTAAAGGATTTATTAACTTGAGCTTGATGTGAATCTAGTGTTTTCATTACAATATCTCTCATTTCTTCAAGCTCCATGACTTGTTCTAGTCTCACATGCATGGGCTCATCTTCCATCAACTCTAGCTGATGGGCTAGTTCTAATCTAGGTAGTTTAAGATAAATGGGTAACTTGGTCTCCCTTCCATATAATAATACATATGTAAATTTTACAATGGCATTTTTAGGAGTCACCTTGTTAGCCCACAAGGCCATTTTTAGTTTAGTGTGCCATGTCCTCAGATTCTCTTCCATAGTTCTCCTAATGATTCTTAGCAAATTTTTATTTATGGACTCAGCCAATTCATTTCATTGAGGATAATATTTAGAAGAGGTTTTGAGGTAGATGCCCATCTTAAAATCCCATTCACTCATTTTCAAATTGAGGAATTCTAATGCATTATCAAAAATGATAGTGGATGAAACACCAAACCTAGTTATAATGTTGTCATAAAAGTCTATGATTGCACCTTTATTAGCTTCTTTCAATGCAATAGCTTCCACCCACATGGTAAAGTAGTTAATTGTAGTAAGCACCCATCTATGCCCTATACTTGATGGAGGGTTGATCATTCCTATTGCATGAAGGGTTGCTCTACCTAAATTGGGTTTAGAGGAAGGGCTGCCAATCTTTGCTTACCCAAAAATAAAGTACACTTTTTACACTTTATTATCCAAGCATATGTATCTTCAAAGAGGTTGGGAAAACAATAACCAAATATCATCTCTTTTTTCACTATAGTCCTTGGAGAAAAATGGCCTCCTATAGGCCCATCATGGAATTGCTCTAAGAACCATGTCACTTGGTCATCATCTATGCACCTTAGGAACACTTCATTTAGGTCTTTTTTGAATAAAACCCCACTAACTAATGAATAGGGTATGGAATAAATTTTAAAATACCTTCTCTTTGCCATGTCCATGCCTTGTGGGCACTCACTTGTTATCAATAAATGTGTCATATCCTGAAGCCAACTAGTGTGAGGTGGAGGTGCATCTATCTATGAGTTATCTCTTATTACCAAGATAAACTCCTTGTCTTCATAAAGTTCATCAAAAATATGCTCACACAAGCCTTTGCCTCTAACTATATTATTGAGCTTAACTTTCATGTTATACTCTATGACCTTGGTAATCCAACCAGCTCTCTTTTCATTCAAGTCTTTGTTAAGAAGGAAGTCTCTCACTCTAGGATCAGACACCATAAGATAGATTTTACTATTAGAAAGCATTGGCCTAAGCTTTTTAAGGCTTATTACCACTATAAGGACTTGTTTTTATATAAAATTATACCTTTCTTCATACCCCTCAAGCCCCTGACTAAAAAATGCTTTTGGCTACTCAAGTCCACCAAATTTTTGCATCAGTATAGCTGATCTATTGTCAATATTGGTAAAGGCATAAAATATGAAATATCTTGAGAAATCAGGATTCATGAGTGTGGGTACTTAGGTAATGGCTTTCTTTATAGCCTCAAATATTGATTTACCTTCATTTGACCAAGTGAACACTTGGTTCATCTTCAGCATAATAGTGATGGGTTTGACCAAGTTTATAAAACTAGGTATAAACCTTCTCACAAAGTTTATTTTCCCAAGGAAACTCTAGATTCCTTTCTTATGTTTGGGTAAGGATAAGGCCAAGATGGAACTTATTCTATCAAGATCAATAGATATCCCTTATTTTGAAACAATATGACCTAATAACATACTTTTATATATGGTAAACACATGTTTCTTAGGATTTAAAGAGATCCCATACTCTCTACATCTCTCAAAGATCAACCTCAAGTGGTCCATGTGTTCATCGGCATCCTTAGAGAAGACTATGATGTCATCTAAGTAGATTGACACCATTTGATTTAGCAGCCCTTGGAAATCCATGCTCATGGCTCTTTAGAAATTTGCCCTAGCATTTGATAAGCCAAAAGGCATCTTTTGGTACATATATGTGCCCAACTTTGTGGTGAAGGCAATCTTCTACTAATATTCTTTATTTACTAATACTTGGTTGTAACCTAAATATCCATCCAAAAGAGAAAACCATTATGAACCTACAACTATTTGAAGGAGTTTTTCCATGGATGGTAAGGGATAGTGATCTTTCAAAGAGACCCTATTCAAGTCTCACTATTCTTCTTCCTCATAGGTACTAGGTTGCCTATCCATGAGGAGTGTTTGATGGGAAAAATGATATTAGATTCAATCAATTTGGTCAATTCTTTCCTCATTAGATCTTCAATTTTTGGATTGACAAGCCTTTGCTTCTACTTGATAGGCTTAGCATTGGCCTCCAGTTATATAGTGTGTTGGGATAGCTTAGGATCAAAGCCTCTAAAATCACTATATTCCCAAGTAAAGATATCTAAATATACCTTTAAAAGTTCAATGAAATCATGCCTTTCTACCTCATTTCTTACCTTCTCAAGCTTGAGGAGCTTGTCTTTAAAAATAAATACTCTTTCATAGTTATCCTCATTAGTTGACATCACTACTTTATCTTTCCTCATTTGGTCTCCCTCATGGAAAAGACTTTCAAGAATGATCAACCCTTTAATAAGTTTCTTAGACCTGATTTAAACAATTTTATCCTCATACTAATGTTGAAATTTACCTTAGTTTATTAAGGAAAACTGTGCTTCTTACTACAAGAAACAAGCAATTTATTTATCATTTTTGAAGACCTGCTAGTGGGCTTCATTATCTGGCATTGATGGTCTCACTACTAATTTAACATGTGGTTATAATTTGGGATTATTCAACTCATTTGGGATATCAAACTGGGCTCTCATACCTGCCAACCTATCAACATGTTGATTCTAGTTCCTTGGAACAACTTAAATGTTAAAGGCTTCAAAATCTTCAATTAGGTCCCATACTCTATTTTTGTATAACCTCATCAAAGGATTCTTCATAATGTTCAATCCCCTGACTTGGATCACTATAATCTCATTGTCTCCATATACTTGAAACTACTTTATTCCCCTCTTATTGGCCTATTAGAGGCCATGGATTAGGCCTTCATATTCTATTACATTAGAGGAACAACTGAAATGGAACCTATAAAAAGAGAAATACTTATTCTAATACATTGCCCTTGCACCTACTCCATTTTTGCTCTTTAAACCATAAAAGAACAACTTCCACATACCATTGAGGTATTCTTTAGGTATAATGAGGGAAGGCATGAGTTGATTTTTTTCATGTAGCAAATAAACACCCATGTCTCTTTCTTCAACACCTTTCAAAGGGTTGAGAAATTGATTATCCCGCCATATCTCATCCAAGAATAAATTTAAAATATCCTCAAGATAAGTATTCAATTCTTGACCAATTATAAATTGATCCTCATCAAAGATATTATAATTAAGGTTTTTGATATCTGGCTGATGAGGATTAATGTGAAATTGTGCCATGGGCTCAGCCTTGATTGATACCTTGGTTTTATACCTTGTTTTGAATGTCATGTATGACCAATCTACTATGAGATAGCCTCTTATCTTTTCTATGAATTCTCTAGATAATAATAGAGAAAAATGAGGAGGTACCTCTATAATCAACACATCTTGAGCCACTAAAACACTAGGACAAGCATGCAGGGTCAAGGTCAAATCCTTCATGATACTAGTTGTCTTTGTGGAAGAATCATCAAGCTATATAACTCCCTTAGCATGTGTCTCATATTTTAGGTTTAGTTGATCTTTTATTGACTTTGGTATCATTGAAGTACTTGCTCCACTTTCTACCATGTAGTTATGTACCAAGGAGTCACCAATGATTAATGAAATGTAGAATGAAGGAGGTTTGACCACCTTACTTGATCCTTCTCCCATAGAACCTTGGGTTACATTGGTGAGGACCTAAGTTTTTTTGCTTGGTTGTTTACCTATAGTTATTGTAACACCTATCTTGGATAAACCTTCCTAAAGGATATCCACTTGAATAGGTATGGAAAGCATGTCCTACATTAGTATAGTGACACTATATTTCTTCATTTGCTAAACAATGTTGATTGGAAGACCACCAACCTTCACCTATTCTTTTGGGATCACTACTATTGTTTGTTGAATTTATGAGTTTTGTGGATCAAAATGGGTCCTTAATTCTAATTCATTAGAGTTATTGGAACCTTTAGAGTAGTAGTAAGTCCACTTGGATTTGATAGTAATGGAGTAATAACAAGGGGATCTTTGACTGCCTCTTGATTACTATCCATATTCTTTCTTTTGAACCTTGTATTAGCTACCACTAGAATGTATGCTTGGCTGAGCTAGCTTATTGATTGGACATGTAGCACTCTTCTTGCTCACTGATGACCATTTTAGCATCTAGCTAGTTTGGTATCTAATCTAATCCTTGGTCTTGTGGAGACTACCCTAGTGTTATCATCATGGGGATCTATATGTTTTAAGCCATTAAGGCTTGATTGTATCCATAAGCAATAGCTTGTTGCCATTGGTCATTAAAAGCTAGGTTAAAACCATTAGTTGGGATAATGGATTGCCCAAAATATTGATCCCAAGGTATGGTTAATTCAACCTCTTGAGCCATATTATTTTGAATAGGAACCAAGGAGTTGGAAGAGCCTACAACATTTTGGTTATAGTTTCTCTACTTATTATAGCTAGGCTATCCTTTCTCTTGCTCACGGTTCTAATTTTGGAAATTTCCCTTGATAATATTATTTTTGAGGATGATATCGATATTGATAAGGTTTATTGAAATAATATTTCTACCTTTTAACATTTACCACATCATTTCCTAAAGATTAGAGCATGCTCTTCAGATCTAGGTAGTTTTTCTACTCTTGGGAATCACTTGATCTGCTAGTGAAGGGCTTTTCTTGCTTAGGTGAAGGTATAACAACAATTTTTGGATTTGGAAGAATAACATCAAGTGGGGGAATAACTATAGGGGGTGGTCTAATTTTAGGGAAAAGAGGCATTAAGGGTCTAGGAGTAAGCTTGCCAGCTTGTACTAGATAATTTTCTACTTTAGTAGCCACCTCATAAGCATCTAGAAATATGTCCCCTCCCATGGATTGGATCATTATAACTATATCACTATTTATAACCTTCAACTAGTATATGAATGCAAAGTTAGGGGATGGTCTAATAGAGGCTATAATTATGTCCCAAGATTTTTAGAATCTTGTGTTGAAGTCTTGCATGACTTCATGGGGGGCTCTCTTCATTATGGTAAGCTATTATACTAGTGATAAATGGTCACTCTTGTCTGAAAATCTATTACACGAGGCCACTCCTAGCTAATTCCATGACTGAACAAAATTAGGATCTAAGCCTCTATACCCATCTAATGATTTTACCTTGAGGGATATAGTTAATAATTTAATATCTATATTTTCTAAAATGACATTATGGATATTACAAAAAAATTATATGTCATTGATGTGTTTAATAGGGCTTATGGCTTGGTCTCCTATAAAATATGGGACACTTTTGAGATTTGATACTAGCATAGGATCATACTATGGTAGATTCAAAGAACTTTGGTCACTGAAGCCTACAAAATCTATTTAAGGAATCATGGTAATAGGGGGAACTATCAAGAGGTTGCTTGCAGGGGTAGGTCTTGAGACTGGGTTAGGAAAAGGTTTCTTTATGTATGGTAGAGTATTGGAAAACCTTAACCTTTTGGCTAAATTTAAGGGGAGTTCAACAAACTCAAAAGGAATACCTCTAGAAGTTGATCTTGTAGTTAACATGAAAGATAGTTACTGTTCTATCACCAAATTGTTGAGTGTTCTTCAAAGTCATTAGATACTAAAAGATGAAAGCTTTAACCATTTAAAATTGATCAAACTAGCATAAAACTTGACCAATATTCCTCCAAATTGGTCCCATCGAGCATGCCAAAAAAAATTGTAGGCTAGAATGTCACCCTTATGGGGAGTTTTTAGGCTTGCTCACTCCTAAATACAATATTGGAATAACCTTAAGTTGTGGGTATGCTATAGTGAGGTTTAACCTCTAAGATTTTTAATGAGGCTAGATCCTTAGATGATTCACTTTGGCTTGATTCCCACACTAAAATCTACTATTTACTAAGGAAAAGGGAGAGAAAGATAACATGAAATGGAAATATAAGGTAAGGATGGTGATGTACCAAAATATGAAATGATCCACTTTCAACCTAAAAACTTTAACAAGTACTAATGAACCTAACTAAGACATAGACTAATCTGATCCTATCTCATGGCCACAAGCATAAGTATTTTGTGTGGAGGTTGAATGGAAACCCTACAATTTGAAGGATAGAAATAAATAGGTCTATATGAGACACTTTAAACTTGTGACACTTTAATAAAATCACCAATGCCTAACACTTCATGCAACTTGAAAGGAACCAAAATAATTAAAGCAAGATATGTAGATAATCTTCATATGATGAAAAGGGACATATATTTTCAAGTTAAACTCTGATAATGTATACTTGAATTTAAACTAGAATCATAAAATTATATCTTATTACTTTAAGAGTGTTTACAAGGTGATTTTTATAGAGTAACTCTATCACCAGTCAAGGGATCATTTTTTTAGCTCCAAAGCCTCTATACATAGAAGAAAGGGATTAGAGAAAGTGGGGAGAGTGAAAGGAAGAGGGGAGCCTATTCAATAAAAAGTGATAGATAAGCTGATACCTCACTGTAATGAATGCTCCACCATCCTTTTTATCAATTAGGGAACTATTTTGATTTATACAAATGAAACTTTATTTTTTTCAATAAACTCAAGCTTCCTTATTGATTAGCAAACATGCTAGAAGACAATAACTTCTCCAAGAACATCTTTAATGCCTGAGCTACCTTTTCTAATCACCTGATCTTCACCTTTCATCCCCACACCATCTTTCACTTATATTTCATGGTATAAAGACAAAATCCCCATAACTCTGAATCTGGATCGAGCCATGCTACTTCTATGTTGAGCAGTTATCTATCAATTATGATGTCCATGTCGAAAGATGAGACCCTCTTCATTAATTATATATACTAGCTCCTACTTTGAAACCTAAAACAAATATTTTCTATAGATGGAAAACTAATCTAAGGACATTGGTTTTCTTATATCCATTTATGTCAATGAAATTTTATAGATTACATAGCTTATTTTGATCTTTACTATAGTTAAAAGGCTTATTTTTCCCTCTACAAAGCCTAACTAGCAACACCTACCCCTTTTAATGCATTTGGTCTAACTTGGGTCTACTTTGCATTCAAGTCTCTTTTTGGAACTAAAAAAGCCATGCCAAATGTAGATGCATGTCTCTACCAAGTGTGAATGAATTAATCTTTGCATTTAAAACTCGGCGTGCCCCTCCACTTTGCATGTCCTATATGTAGGCTATAAACCATGTCATCGAAGTTGAAAGGAGAAGTCCTCGTCATCTTTTGTTGATTGGTTAAGGACCCCTTTAATGGATTTTGAATTCCAATAGCTATTTTATGAGATTAAACTTTGACACTAGAATACACCTCATGTTTCCCTTAGATATTTTCCTACAAGACTTTTTCTTTTGGGCCTTTTTCTTTTAGACAATTTGCTTGAACAATTTCTATAAACTTTTTGAGAATGACCCTTTATATTTTAAAAAGTCCTTTGGAGAAGTGTCCTTTTTAAAGGAAAAGTATATTTTGACCATTTTAAAAATGCCCCTTTCCAAAGGGAAAGTACCCTTTATAACTTTTGTAAATGTCCTTTGGTTATTTAAAATGAACCGTTGGCTTTTTTAGAAAAGACCCTTTAGACAAATTTGCTTTGACCATTTTCCTAAAAGAAAAAGTCTTTGAGACTTTTGAAAAGGTCCACTTCCTCAAAATATACCCTTAAAAATTGATGCATAAGACACTTTGGCATGGAAGTGACTCTTCAAAAAAGTGTTTTGTCCCTTTAAAACTTGAAAAGGTCCGTTTTTGCCAAGAAAAGTGCCCTTTGGCATTTCGGAATTGGTCTCTTGGGTTTTTTTGTTTTGGCACTTCTTCCTGAAGGAATTGATTTAGAATTCTTTCCTTCAAATTTTTGTAAAATAAATTTTAGCTTTTTATCCTTGGGTGCTTTTTTGAAAATGTACCTTCAAACTTCTTGCTAAGTATCCTTCAAAAATTTTGTTTATAACATTTTCTCAAGAAAATCCCTTCGAGAAAATTATCTTAGCCACTTCACTTTGAAAAATATACCCTTCATAATTTTTTTTTTGTAACATTCTAAGGGAAAAATCCTTTGGGCCTTTTGTTTAAAAAAAAATGTCTAAAAAAATTTTGATACTTAGCCAAAAAGACCCAAAACAAATCTCCTAAAAGAAATAGATCTTTAAGGAAATTATTACAGAACAATTTCCCTGAAAGAATTCAGTCATTGTCTTTTACTTTAGACATTTTTTTTGAAATAATTATCCCTTTGAAAAATTTGTCTTGGACAACTTGTCTAAAATAATTCAAGACTTAGCCAAAAAAAGGGTCTTGAAAGAAACTATCTTTATAAAGAAAAGGCCGAAATAATTACAAAGTAAAGACTTAGCCCAAAAGGCTTTGTACTTAGGTTTTCCATGGTTTTTAAGCCCATCCATACTTGTTCACAAAAATATTTTTTGACCTTCAAGATTTAGAATTATGCTTAGCTTATTTATCTAGGTATAAGCTTGGTATGTGGACCAACAAGAACATGAGAAGAGAAGAAGAAGAAAAGAGATTGGCATAGAGGAGATAATAATAATCCATCAATCACCATCAACTCAAGATTATTTTAACTACAACTTATTATAACCAACACTCAAAATATCTCTTCTTGTTTGATGTTCTTTCATGCTTCTTGAATAAGTTGTTTAGTGTTGAAAATAAGGTGGTGGGCCATCATGGGTGTATAGTTACATCTCCTTCATTTAACACAATACCAATTTAAGTGAATGACTACTTCTTACATTAATACTTTGTAATATTCCTTGATTATTAGTTAAGGATCAATTATTTAGAGTGATTGTCACTTAAGATTAGTAAACTCATTTATTGATACTTAAGACCAGTTGTGCATGGAATTTACCACTTGAAGACTAGATATGCATGTTTTTTGTAGTTTAAATCTAGATATGTGTGGTGAGGCTCATTTATTCCTTAATTATCACTTTATTTAACCCTTTAATAGTCTTTTACACCATCTTCAACTTCATTTGATTAACCAAGTAGGTTTACTAAATCAATTAGACTTAGTTGCCTAACTACTTGTAATTGATGGATGTTAAAACCTACATGAAACCATTAAAACCTATAAATATAGTGATTTTTATACATGAATAAATTCTTCACATCATGAAATAGGTCCTCTTTGGAAATCAACACCTACAAACTTCTCAAATTAGGTGACTAGGTTACCTTATCTTTCTATCTTGTAGACTAGTTGATTTGAATGAACTCCCAAGGGAACTTTAGGAATGGTTTTGATCATTTTATGACTTTAATAGGTATAATAAGTGCAAAAATTCACTCTCTAATGATTGGAATCATCTTACAATACTTTTTACTTTTGTTTTTGCACTTTTTCCTTAAAAACCCCTTATTTTTATAGGTTAATATAGTTTTGTACATCATGGTACCATTTTCAGGACCCTATTTTAGTTCAATTCATGTTTCAATAGTTTATATTATGATTCATGGGTGTTTGAATGCAATAAACTTTAATTTTCTTAAAACTAGTCTATAGGAGGGTTTTGGAGGTGAACCTTCTTAACAATGGTTTAGAAAGTATGAAAATCCAAACCAAAACTTATTTCCATGGATATTTATTTCATATAATCCTTTGACTTTATTTAAAATATTTGGTTCCCATGAAAAATTTGTACAAAGATACGTATGTAAAAAAGTTTGATGGTAGGGTTTTACTTGCATTTTGGACCAGCTTATAGGCTTAGTTATGGTTCATAAACCTTAGATCCTCAATAACACCCAATATTTAATGGATTTAAATTTCATATTAGTCCTCAAATAATTCTAAGATAGTTTTTTCAAATCCTCTTTGTGGTGAAAGATATGATATCTTGAATAGGCAACTCAAACTAAGTGTGTGGACTATGTAGTTTAAATTTGCTCTTTGGACTAAAACTAAGATTTAAATTGTCTTTATCTAATTTAAAACAACTTTATGGGACCTAAAACATCTTATCACATCCTCTCAATAATTCATCTTGATTTATCATGTCTAAAAGTGCCTTCATGATGATATAGGCCTTCTAGGCCTAAAAGACTACTTCTAGGTCTTACGGAATTTTGAGGTTCAATGAAACTTTAGGTGATAATATAGGTTAAAAATAATCATATTATATATATATATATATATATATATATATATATATATATATATATATATATATATATATATATATATATATATATATATATATATATATATATATATATATATATATATATATATATGTAAATCTCTTTTAACTTCCTTTTAATTCCCAAACTCTTCTTTATCTCCATGCCTTGTGATTGTGCCTATAGGAATGACTGTTTAGACTATGTTTGTGTAAGGTAGAAGTCTACAAGTCCTTTATCCTCCAAGGAAAGAATTTAAGGATTTGTAAAATTTTGAAATATTCTCCCATATTGATAATAATCTTTGATCAAAGACTCAAATTCACCTCATGCTTTGTATGCTTTGATTCCTCTAGCCTAGGTTTTCTTGGTAGTCATACTTGATTAAACCCAAGGTGACTGAGTTTTCTTATTAACTCATATATACTGAGATTATAAACATCACATAAAATTGACATACATTTTAAAACTCTCTTAAAATTTCATGCATCTTAAATAATCTCAAAACAAGCAAAGGGTATTAAGAATATGCACATAGGCCTATTTTGGATATTTCCTCTTTAGATAGCCTCAAGGGAATTTTAATTTGAAAACATGAGTGTGATCAACCTAAAAGATAAAATTAAGACCTTAAATATCATCTCTCATTTATTCAAAACCTTTTCATGAAGTTCATATCTCCCTATCTACTCTTCAAACCTTCAATTTGAGTCTCTTTGTCTTTTATACGACTTTTATGATTGCAAGAACTCTAAGACAAAATATTGGCCATTTCCACTATTTACATAAACTTTAAAATTACATAATAATCTTTATGTATTCATTTATATCATTTTTACCAAATTGGAGAGATTAAATCCACCTGTAGAGAACACAAAATGATAAATTTCCCCAAAATTGTCAATGGAGTTGATTGAGTCTATTGACTATGTATAGGCATGACCATGTTTTAATGTTAAAGTACTATGTTTTCATGTTTTTAGGGAATTTATCATGATAATTATGCTTTAAACAATCATTTTAATATGTTTGAAGTTTTAGATAGCTTGAACTATCTCTTATGTCAACAATCCAACATGATAACGTCTTTATATACATAGTATTGCACCTATAGGTGCCCTTGGCAAAGTTAACTATTATGTTCATGTTTTAAGGAAGGATATATATTAATTAAAATTATTTAAACTTTATTGTGATATTTTATTAGGTACAACACTTCATCATGTCCATACACCACAAGTCTACTTCCAATTCAATACATAAGACTGAGTTTTGTTTTATATCTCATATACCTCCATTAGGCTAGTTGTAGGTACATATATGATTATCACATTAAACATAAGATATTACCACCACATCCTTGAGTTGGATTAAATATTTAATGTCTCAAATCCCTCAGCTACACAAACTTTATCTCCTCTTTCTTTTGATCAAAACATGAGAAGCAACTTGACTACATCTTGATATGATTGTAGTTGATGGTTTATTGTAGCTTGTATAGACTGAGATACAAAATAAGCATGGTGTATGGTGAGTAATTTTTGGAAAGGTTTTAGGGTGTCCATTATAGACTTTAATTTCACCTCATTCATCATACAAATCTTGTCTATCTTTTGACTTCTCTTGATCTCCAAGAAACTTCTTAAGACTACCTTGAACTATCATGCCCTCAGTTATAGGTGAATATGGGTAGTTGACCTTGGAGAGAAAAAAGCTTAGGATAATGTTATATATACCCTAATTGATTATAAATTTCCATTTTTATATGAAACTTCCATTTGATCATAGAACTCCTCCATAACTACTCCATTCCCATCTTCTTTATGGTCAATACATTTGACTCTAGTAGTGGCATACTTCAAGAGCTATCTAACATTATTGTAGGTGATTATTCTCATGAAAACATGACCATCTAAGTTTTATCAATATAAGGGTCTGATTTTCAGCCAATTTTCATGTCCACCACCTTTAAATATTGTGTTCTTCATACACATCATTCTACCTTCTGAACATGGGCTTTTATTCATCATAGACTTGGTTGTGTTTGGAACTTGATCATTATATAGACTATGCATAGTTTTAGGCCTTGAAACACAGTCAAAAACCTCCAAAGTAATCACCTGGTATCTAATTATCTTACCTTTTCATTAATTTATTCATTTAGTTCAAATTTTCCTCTCAAATATGCAAAATTTCTCCCTTGGTTTAAAATTAAGCTTTAAAACTGAGTTTATTCTTCAAACAGGGCTATAGGCTATCTTAGGATGATTTACTATAGGTTCATTGGCTCCCTCCTTAGATTGAGATATGAATAAAGTCTTGAATAGAGATCAAAAACCCCTTACTCTTTTCTAACTCTCATTCATTCCTCTATGCCATGATCATCTTCATAATGATATTGTATTGTACCTTCATGTGACTATGTGAGGAAATTCAATATGGATAAAGGTGAAATTAGACCTTGAGAAGTTCAAAATGCATTTTTTAGTGAACCTATCATTCATTCATTATAACTGATAAAGATAGTTCAACCTTATTCATTTGACATATTCATGTTCTCTATTCATTTCAAAATAGTACCTTCATGAAGCACATCTTAACTGAGTTTGACCTAGCTATAGATGGAGATTCTTCCATGTTTTAGTAGTGTGTTAAGGTTTAATAATCATATTCTCATGACTAAAATGGTTCTTATCATACTTTAATCTTTAAAATAGTGAAATAATGAGGTGTAAGTGAATGAAAATTTGGTTATATGTGAATGGATGATGGGAAAGAGAATAGAGATGGTATAACAAGCCTGAAACAGTGATGAAAGATGGTATGAAATCCTATGAAATGCGATGAAGATGATGGGAAGTGGAAAGAATCATGAATCCAATAATTTAATAGAAATTAAGAATCTTAGGGGAGCATAAGCATATGCCTTAACTAGCTATACCATTTTATAGGTCTTTGGAAAGCATACACTTCTAAAAATGGAAATCTAGGAATCATCAAAAACCTTAAGGAATGATAACTTTCCTTAACCTTTGATCAAATATGACTATGAAGAGGTTTGAGTATGATTTATGTTGTTTTAGGAGGATTTAAATTGAATAATATTTGTGTCACTTTAATTAAGGATATATGATATGAATGAAACCCCTATAAATAAAATTCCAACATATCTTGATATTCTTTCTCTCTCGTGAACTATATAATCTCTCTTTATATGTTTGTAAATTATAGATTGGCAGTGTATATCTTATTCAAATATATATAACCCTAAAATGTGTGTAAATAATCTAAATAATTCCATGGAAAGGTAGATAATACTCTTAACAAGATCAATAAACCTCCATTTTTTTGTCATGATGCCCAGATGAGGAGAAATCTCAAAAAATTGGTTACTTACTTGAATAAAGAAGGCATAGTGAATGCCTTATATTATTTAGTATGGTTCATGAAGTAGAGAGAGAGAGAGAGAGAGAGAGAGAGAATGAGAAAACATTTCCAAATATGGAATCTCTCTCAGACCCTTTCCTTTACCCAAAATTCTAGACCTTGATTTTCTCTCTCATGGCTGTACCATCTAAAAATTTGAAGGGTTCTCTTGATGTGCAAAGAAACTATGTGGATGAAGAGAATTTTTTTTGATCCTATTTGTGATAATTTTTACTTTAATCTCTTTTGGAACACCTATAATAACTTAATCTCTAATCTCTTAACATTTTTTGTATAGAAAAGTCTGTACAAATATGTACTCTTGCATGAAAACTCATGAAAATAGCCTTTCTTTTGCATTCTCTTCACACTTTAAGCTTGAAACCACCAATTTATGGAAATTAAAGGAAAATTTAAATTCATGAGGGAGATTATAATAATAAATAAGTATTTTTACATCAAAATAGAGGCATATTTGACATGGGGGAGCCTTTACTATGCTTAAACTTGCATGAAGAGATATTTTCAAAGTATGACATCATGTGACTAAAGAAAAGTCATGAATATGAAGGTGTTTAGACATAATATGGATATTTATTTGCATTTTAATCTAAATTTATCATTAAAAGGATCCAAAAATCTCTCTTATAGGCAAAATACACAATTTTTCAAAGGAGATTTGTCATTGAATGTAATTAAAACCATATTTTAGCCTCCTAAAAGGTTTGAAATAGACTTATATGTATTTTGACCACACATAAAATATTATAATCATATTAATACCTTTCATACATTTAATTATGCTATATAATCATGACAAGTTGAAATTGAGACAAGATCATGACAAGACATTAAAGATTATGCCCTTCACTTGATGGTTAATGACATCAAGATGGTCAAACACATCACTTAAGGACTCAATAAAACTAAGAAATGAATTTTTTTTAATGTATGGGTTGGATTTTGGCCTTGACAAGCCAAATTTCTAACATTTTTGGTGACTCACAGGGGTTAGCCAATCTATTGGTTAAGAGAACTCATTGAATTTTCATAAGGTAATGACAATCTAAAACATAACAAGATGATTTTGATGACTACCTTGACTTCCAAGTAGACTTTTTAAATTTTTAATACCTATTATTACTAAAACAACAACAATACAAATAATAAAAAACATAATAAATAAACCTAAATCTAATAATAAAACACACCTAACCTAAGGGGAAAAAATAAGATAAACATAACAAGGCAATAAAATACTACTAATGCTAACCACTTATTAGAATAATATAAACAAACTAAAATAGATAACTTGAGATTAAAATATGTCCTCCAGGGAAAAAAGGAAAAATTGATTGACCACCATGTAACCTTCAAGTATGATTTCCACATCTTGATAGCTCCTTGTAGTTAGGAGCATTAGCACATTCATGGCCTTTTAGAGAAGTAGATGAGCCTTATAGTTCCATTATCAAGTGAAAATATTATAGATGTGAGTCCAAAATCTAGTCATACTCCTCCTATATCATTTTAATTTGCAAGAACAATGCTAATTCTACCTCATTCATGGGATGCCAATGATCTGACATGTCTTGATTGATGCTTTCACTCTGTTCCACATGATATGGTGACTTGTCAAGACTTTCATGATGGACACCTTGAACTTAATTAGTCATTATAAGGGTCAATAGATCTTCACTTGGTTTATCTTTATGAATAACAATTTTAGGTACTACCTCAACAAACATTTCTTCATTGTTTACATCCTCATGTACCTAATCTTCTTATGGGCAAAGCTTGACAAAGTTAACAACAAATTAATTTTCATCACGTTCCATAGGAGCTGTGAGACCTTGAGTATATTGATATTCATTGACAATATTCATATATTACTTCCCAAATTCATCATTGTCACCTTGACACTCATCTTCATTGGTTGTCCTACACTTATCTATGATAACTACTATAAATTCTCATGAATTTTCTTGATGGAAGATAGCTACCATGTGACGAAGGAGTTTTTAGAAATAACCTATTATTTCTCAAATAAAACCTCTTTTTATTTTGTCTCATTTTGTACCTCAAAAATCTCTTACAATTCATCTTCTTTTGTATTATAAAATATTGAATCATGACTATACTTGCCAAGGGGTATTCCAATGGTTATTTCCTCTTGCTCACTCAAGAAACTCTTATCTTCATTCATCTCAACTAAAATTTCTTAATTTATCTCAAAAAGGAGGTTTTTTTATCAATAATTGGCATTGTGTATCCCTAAAAATACACAAGAAGATAATACAAATCTAAATGCATTGTTATGGATAATTGTTTCTACTCATGGGGTTGCTCAAATTTGACAACCATCACCTCCTCTTTCTGATGCATATTTTCTTGAATAAAAATTCATGAGGGGAAGGGCTTGGGATCTTAAGGAGGGAGGGATGGGAGATAAATGATATCAATATTATCATTGAATTCAACACTTGAGTTTATGCTTGAATACTCTTTTATACCTATTGACTTTTTTACTTATTTTCAAGTCATGAACTTAGGTGTAGGGTTTTTTTGTTATAGCCATGGGTATGAATGGAGAAACTTCCAATTGAGATGGGATTGATTTTGTAGCTACTATTGATTAATTTAGATGTTATTTTTTAAGATCAATTCAATTATCAAGGTGATCATCAAAGTCTAACACCATCTCATTAGATATGTTCCCCTACTTATTATAATATGAAGGATCTTATATGATCTACTATGAAACATGGAAATTAGCCTCCTCAAAACACACTTCTTTCACCTTTTGAGGTCTCTCTTAGATAGACTTCCAAGTAGGAAACATTGGAAAGGTTTGTGAGGAATTTTTATCATTATATCACACCATTTTTTGAAACTCTTAATAAGGAAAAGGGAGATCATTATTGGATTGATGTATATTGAGATAAGGAACATGCTACTAGTTATGGTGAACTTGGTGTCTCTCATAGACTACCTAATTCTCTTTAATGCCTATAATTATACCACCTATGTCAAGAATATCACCACTAAATTTTAAATTGACTTATATTGATATGTGTTATCATTGATATAAAATTTGATTTCATTGATGTCAAAGTGCATCTTTTAAATATGCATGGTGAGTGATCTATGAGTTATGAGCTTATGTACCTGATGTGATAAGGAAGCCATGTGACAAGAGATAATTTGAAGGAAACATATTATATCTCTATTGAGATAGAATTTGAATTCAACCTAAGTATTCCTCTAAGGTTGTTTTTAATTTTTAAATCAAGGTAAGCATGTTTGAGTACTAGTCTTTGAGTACAAGGTGTCTTGAGAAGCCTAGACATATCAAGCTTAGTCATATCACGAGCATGTGCATAATGAGCATGAAGAGGTATGTAAGAAAGTATGACATGGTTTGAGAACTATTAAAATAATATGATCAAGGTGTATAAGTATCAAGGAGTTTTTTTTAAAATCAGTTTTCAAGTTTCAAGAGCTTGAGAAGCCTAGTCATGGCACTAGTCATAGCATGAAGAGACATTATGAGAATTCATGAGTATGATGGATTGATAAGGTGAGTACAAATAAGAATGAGTGGATTTATAAGGATTATTTATAATTATTTACCATGCATATGATTAATTATATCACTAATGATATCTTCAAGATGAGTCTATAGGGGTAGGACCTACAAACCTAGCATGTAACTAGATTAGTTCTAGACCATACCTAACCTAATGAGGTTTCATGAGATATTTTCAACGAATATGAATAATTTATGTTAGTGGTTTATAATTTTAATAGGTTTTATTACATTTATATTAGGTTTTGACAACTTGGATAGTGGATAGAAGGTCAATTTCAAGGCCTAATGTGACTTACAGGTCAAGGCCTAGAGAGTAAAGAGAGAGCTTGTGGCCAAATGAGGTATTAAGATCAGTTTTAAAATAAATTTTGAGTATTAAAGCATTTAAAAAAATTTGATATGTTTTTAAAATCATTTTCACAAATTCTAAAGTCATGGTTTCCAATAAAAGGCATGAAAAAGTGTTTTGAGGTCTCTCATGTGCACAAAATGAAGGGTTCTCAAATCAAGAAGAAATTTCAAGTGTTCATTTTCATGTATAAAATATAAATGTAAAATCAATATATTAATTGAATATGGGGAAGTTTCCTATGTAAAATTTACAAGCATTGGTTTCTATAATGAGGGGCTAAGCTTTATGAATGATTGTTGAGACTGGAAGATGGTTTAAACCCTCAAAGAACCCTCATAATGACCTGATATGAATGATCTTATTTGAAAGTGATAAAAATTTATTTAAAAATATATTTAAGTTATTATGTGTTGTATTTAACTCTCTCAATAACCTCTATGTGTGATTTGTTTGTTAGGTGAATAAGTGGACCCTATAGGAAAAGCCTTATCTCTCAAAGATTTATTGTAGCAGTCAAAGTTGACCAAGTCAATATTGATAAATGGATGAATATGGAATATTTATACTTATATTTTATGTACATGGTGTTTTATAAGTATTTTATATCCTTTATTGGTTCTAAATTGGTCATATAAGGTGACCTATCACTAAAAATCCTAATGGTGTAAATAATGAGAAAATGAGGCAGAAGTGAGAAGTTGGTTAGGGATGTGATAACATGGACTAGGGATGAATCCAAGAGAATGGAGAGGTTTTTAAATAATTTTAATACATTCTCATGTTGGATATATTTTTTGGAGGTCATTGGATATGATGAAAATGTTGCTTATAAGTTGACTTGTCTAGTGCAGATGAGATAGTGAAAATGCAAGTTCATGAGATTGGTCTACAAGACCAATATTACCATTTGACAATGTTAAATTTGTATTAGATAATTATATAATGATATCATAAGATCATAAAAATTCAATATAAAATTATATAACTGGTCATATGGTGTTGAAAGTCATTTTTTTAAAAAGTGGTTGATTTTTCATTGAAAATCATATCTTAAAATTTAATGATTGAGTTAGGATGTGGTTTCTATAAATATTTTTTGATTGATAATTATTATTAAAATTCACAAAATAAACTTTAAATGTACAATATAAAATAATATTTGTATTTCATTTTTTGAAAAAAAAGGATTTTGGGGTGTCTAATTTCTTATGTTGGTCGTACAACTATGGTTGACATATCTAGATGAAGAAAAACCAAAGTATTATAATATATATCAAAGTGATAGGGTCATGTACTATATTGTTCATCAAACATGATTTTAAAATACATAGAAATAGGAAGTGCAACTGGTAATATCAAGGTAGGGACCTACTTGATGTCAAATTTGGAAATAGAAACCAAATAAGTTATGGTGTTATAATGTGTGTTGACATGGTTAAAGTTGTTTGGTATGAATTATAGTACAACCACATTAATTAAATTGATAATATTGAAGTAGACGTGACTAGACTCTGTAAATAACTTAGTCATGGATAAGAATAATTTAGACTACAATAATTTTCATAAATGATGGGAAATAGAAACGGTGATTTTTAAACAAATTGATTTTGAATATTTAGCTAATTTTAAAACAAAGTATCATAAATATTAAGCAAATTTTCTATGAAAATCACAATCATGAGTTAAATTTCCCAAAAGGAAGCCATAAAAGAGATCCCTAAAACTATGCAAATTTCTATAAGATTAAGTTTTTTATTCAAATGGGTTAATATTGAAGCATTTAATCATAGAATAAGGCCTTATAGACCTATAAGTTAGACTTTGATGTTTATAGATGAAAGCTTAGACTGAACTTGAAGAAATGCAAAGATATTAAAAATAAGCCCTTAATTTCATAAGGTCACATGAAAATAAAACTCTTTAAACAAATGAAGCATTATAAATTTCTTCATTGGCTTCATTGTATTGGTTACATTTTATGTGAACAATATGAAATGGAGTCCCTATTTTTAGATGTTGGGCCTTTATAATATCACATTTTCTTCTTGTGCTTTTAAGCAAACTGTCAATTCTAAGTAAGTTGTAATGATTAGTTTCAAGATCTATATCCTAAGCTAAAGTATACAATACACATGATTTTTTTATTATTAAATTTAATTACCCATCCATGGTTTTCATAATCTTGGAATTCAATGAAATTTCTTGGAATTTTGAAACCAAAACAGATTGACTAGTTCAAGTTTGACTATGTGTACTAAAGACAAAATATTGGTCTGCAAGATAAATATTTAGCATTATACATTATGATACTTCTGGTTTAAAATTATACATATATTTATGAAATAATAAATTTAAGGTGTCATATTTCATATTAATTATTCTTTTATGTGTTGAATATCAAGTTTCCATGATTTTGTTTTGAGGCTAGTTGGCAGTTCTGAGTGGGCTACTTGCAGAGAAGGGTTTGAGTCTTTTTACCTTGAGTTGTGAAGTAAAAATCATATGGTGATGACCATAAGGTCATGTATCCTTCTTATATCCTATTTTTACCATGTTTTCTTTTAAAAATTATGTTTTTTATTTAATTTTTCAAGATATATTTTCTAGGTATGCACACACCTAATATGAACAATACTAATGGTGTGCTCCAAGTAGTGGTTTGAGCTAAAAAGTGTTATAAAGCCTAGATAAAATTATCATGGATATATTTGAGTGTTTTTTTATGTGTTACTACTATTTTATGTGTTTTAAATTACTCCAAGGAAGGAAAATGTAATGTGTCCTAAATAGACCTATTAAGATTAGGTCTTTATGAAACCTAAAGGCAAGATAAAGTCTAATTGAGATAGGTAAAACCTAAAGGGACTCAAAACACATTTGATACATGTCTATGATATGTCCCTATATCTATTCCATGTCCTACCTAAGAGGTTAAGAGTGTTTTTCTGACTAAGATGGATATGAGTAAGAGACTTGTATATTTACTATGCAATTTTAGGCCTATTGGTGTGTGAAGAGAATATAGGAAAGAAATAAAACATTTATAAATATAATAAGTTATTTTAGATAATCATAGGTGTGTATAGGAATTGTGATGAAATTTTTATAGAGATTATTTAAGAAAATAAATTTCATGTGACCTAATCAAGTCAATAAGAGGGATAGTTGAGCAAAGAAGGCTAAAAGGTAGTTTAAGAGGGATAAGAATGTGAAGAGTTGAAGAAGTGGTCATCATTAATTTGTTGAGAAACATGGAATCATAAATTTTATAAAATATATTATGTGGATTATCTGGTGATAAGTCATCTAGGGGGTTGGTGCCTCCTTGTAAGTGGGTGTTTATTAAAACCTAGCTAAGTTAGTGTTTAGCTAGTTGGGATTGGTGCTCCATGTGAAGTGGGTGCTTCACTAAATTTGATGTTTATATTATAGTATTGTATTCAATTTAAGAATATCATTGGGTTTTCTTCCCCTTGATTGTTTCCCACATATATGGTGTGTTGACTTTTGTAATCTTATTTCATGCTTGTGTAGTTGATTTATTTATGCAGTGTTTGATCTATATGTTGATGTTTACTTAATTGTAATTGAAAATTAAAAATTTTGAATAATAATTCATCCACCCCTCCCCCCCCATCTTATTAATTTTAATTCCAACACCTTGTATTATGAAATATGCCAACTCTTCTTTAGCTTGCTACAATGAATCCCTCATGCTTTCAATCTCATGTCTAGGGATTTCCTATCCATAGCACTTTTGTGTGTCAATGCTCACCATATGATTCTCATATCCAAAAAAGGTATATTTAAATATTGATATGGATTGTATTAGAACTTGGATGAGCTGATTAGGAATGTTTTGAGATAAACATGATTGATTAGATTGATAAGGAGCCTATCAAAGAAGTGAATGAGGTTCACAAGGATCATAGGCTTGATAAGGGATATCATATTATTGATCAAGGTGAATATAGGGTTGATATGGGTCATAATTAGATGTATATTGATCATAATAAAATGACGATGGATCATAGGGCTGTTGATAAGGAGGTAAATGATAGAAAGCAACTCTATAGGCTATCATATCCCTATAGAAGACTCATGAAAAATAATGAATTTATGAACAAGAGATACCATTTACCTCAGTCATGATGACCATATGAGTTCTTAAAACAACTTTTGAATACCAAGAAACTATAAATTAATACTCCAATGGTTGAATCTTTGTCCCACTTATGCCAAAAAATTTAACAACCCAAATTACACCCTGCTGAAGTAGATTGATCAAATCTCTTTCAAATCTAGACTAACATTGGATTTGTCTATAGGTTATGGTATAATTATAATTATAAAAAACCTCTATATTATTAATTTATTCCTATGATATATAAAATTTTCTTATATTACTAAAACCTACTTGATTTGGGGTGAAAAGAGTTACAAAGATAACTAAAAGGGAAATCCTATTCTAGTGATGGTGATACACCTAATTTTTTGGTTCATCCACTCAATTTTAACTCTAACTAACACTAATAAGCAATACAAATCACTGAATCTTACAACTCTAAGGGACTCTTATACAATAGTGTTTCATATAAAGGTTTCATAAACTGATCAAAGAATGAAGGTAATGATGGAATGCCTTATTTAAGGAACTAACTAGTTAATAGCTCAATAAATCAACATCAAACACTATATATGACCTACATAAGATGACATGCTAGTAACTAGATGAGATTAGGACCTATGAAGGTAGAAAATGCTACCACATATGCAAATAAAACTAATATAAACACACTAAACCTATATTAAGGAATCTAAAAATAGTCATTTTAATCACTTAAGAGGTTACAAAGCTTAATATTGGTAGAGTTTCATCATGCCCAAGAGAGGGATCTTAAAATAAGGCTTAAAATCCTCAATATATAGAACATGAGAAGAGAAGAAGAATATATATTTGTGTAAATGATAGGATTATAAGTCATTAATCACCATCAACTCAATATTATTTTAGTTACAACTTATTATAACCAGTCCTAAAAAGATCTCTTCTTGTTTGATGTTCTTGAATTCTTCTTGAATAAGTTATTTGCCATTGAAAAAAAGGTAGTGAGCCATCATAGGTGTATAGTTACTTCTCCTTCATTTAATATAATACCAAGTTAAGTGAATTACTCCTTATTACATTATGACTATGGAATATTCCTTGATTGTTAGTTAAGGATCAGTTATCTAGATTGATTATCACTTAAAATCAATCAACTCATTTAATGACACTTAAGACTAGTTGTGCATGCAAATTTCCACTTAAAGATCATATATTCATGTGTTTTGTATTTTAATTATATTTATGTGGTATGAGGATCATTTATTCCTTAATTATCACTTGAGTTAACCCTCTCAATAGTCTTCTACACCATCCTCAACTTTATTTGATTGGGCAAGTAGGTCTACTAAGCCAATTAGGCCTAGTAGCCTAACTAATTGTACTTGGTGGCTATTAAAACCTACATGAAACCATTAAAACCTAAAAATATAGTTAATTTGAGACATTAATCAATGCCTCACATCATAAAATAGGTCCTCTTGGGCAAGCAACACTTGAAAACTTATCAAATTAGGTGACTGCATCACCTTGTCTTTCAATCTTGTAGATTAGATGATTTGATTGAAGTCCAAAGGAAAATTTTAAGAATATTTTTGGTCATATTATTACTTTATTAGGTAGAAAAAGTGCCAAAATTAACTCTCCAATGATTAGAATCATCTTAAACTATCTGTACCTCTATTTATGCACTTTTTCCTAAAAAACCATGTTTTCTAATAGGTCCATATAATTACATACATCACATTTCCATGTTAAATAACCTATATGATTTTAATTCATGTTTTAATATTTTATAGGATGATTCATGGGTGTTTGGATGTAAGAAATTTCACTTTTTTAAAGCTAGTTTGTAGGAGGGTTTTGGGAAGGTTTTGGAGGTGAACCTTATTAATGATGGTTCATAAAGTAGGGACATCCAAACCATAAATTATTTCCATGGATATTTATTCCATATAACCCTTAAAATTTCCTAATAATATTTTTTTCCCATGTAAAATGTGTGCAAAGATATGTACATAATGAACTTTATTTGTAGGGTTTTTCTTACATTCTAGAACTGTTTAGTCTTAACAATGGTTCATAAAACTTAGATCCTAAATAAACCTAAATATTTCATGTATTTAAATTTAATATGGGTCCTAAAATCATTAAAATATAATTTTTTTGAAGCCTCCTTGTGGTGAAAGATATAAACTCTTAAATAAGCAGCTCAAACTAAGCATATGGACTGTATAGATTGAATTTTCTCTTTGTATTGAAACTAAGCATTACATTATATTTATCTACTTTAAAACAAATTCATGGGACATAAAACATATTATCACATCATATTAGTAAGTCATCTTTATTTTTAGTGTCTTAATGGTGGTATAGGCCTTTTAGGCCTACAAGACTAGTTTTAGGTCTTACTGTATTTTGAGGTTCAAGAAAACTATAGGTAATAATATAGGTTAAAACTCATCATATAATATTATTTTAATTATCTTAAACCTTATGTAAATTCCTTTGAATTCACAAACTCTACTTTATCTCCATGCCTTATGACTGTGCCTATAGGAATGACTATTTAGACTATGTGTTTATATAAGGCATAGGTATTCAAGTCATTTATCCTCAAAGGAAAGAGTTTATTTATTTTTCTACTTTTTCCATATGCTTCCAAAGTGATAATAAACTTTGTTCAAATCCTCAAATTTCCTCTAGCCTAGGATTTTTTAGTAGTCATACTTTCTTAACCCATGGGTGACTGAGTTTGTTTACTACCTCATCTATAATAAGATTATAAAAATCACATAACATTGAAATACCTTTTAAACCTCTCTTAAAATTTCACACATCTTCAAAAATATCAAAGCAAGAAGATATTCTTAATATTATGCATACATGCCTAATTTGGATCTCTCCTCTTTAGATAGCCTCAAGGGAATTTTAATTTGAAAATCTAATAGTGATAAACCTAAAAAAGTAAATTAGGATCTTCAATATCATATCTCATTTCTTAAAAAACTTTTCATGAAGTTAAAATATCCCTATCTCTCTTCAAACCTTCAATTTGAGTCTCTTTGTCTCTTTTATGATTGTTTATGACTGCAGGAACTCTGAGACAAAATAGTGACCATTTACACTATTAAAATAACCATTAGGATTGAATAATAAGATTTATGTAGTTATGGAGATCATTTGTAAGAAATCAAATATATTAAATCCACTTGTAGAATAACTCAAAATGATATATTTCCCCAAGATTATCAATGAAGTTGACTAAGTCTGTTGACTGTGTATAGGCATGACTATGATTTAATGTTAAAGGACTATGTTTTAATTTTTTTTAGGTATTTAACATGATAATTAGGCTTTGAATGGTCCTTTTAATATGTGTAAATTTTTATATAACTTAAACTATCTCTTATGTCAACAATATAACATGCTAACCTCTTTATATACATAGTATTGCACCTACAGGTGCCCTTGTCAAGGTAAAATATTATTTTCATGTTATAAATAATTTTATATAGTCCTTATAATGATTTAAACTTGATTGTGGGATTTTATTGGGTACAACACTTCATCATGTCTATACACCACAAGTCTACCTCCAATTCAATGCATAAGACTATGTTTTGATCTCTATCTCATATACCTCCATTAGGTTGGTTGTAGGTGAATATATGATTTTCATATTAAGACTAAGATCCTACCACCACATCCTTTAGTTGTATTTAATCTATAATGTCTCAGATCCCTTGGCTACAAAAACTTTATCTCTTATTCCTTTCTATCAAACCTTGGAGAGGTAGCTTAACTGCATCTTGATATGACTATGGTTGATGGTTCACTATACCTTGTATGGACTAAGATAGAAAACAAGAATTATGTATAGTGAGTGAGGTTTAGAGAGGTTTCATGGTGTCCATTGGAGAATTTAATTTAACCTCATTCATCATACAAATCTTGTCTATCTTCTAACTTCACTTGATCTCTAAAAAACTTCTTAAGACTACATTAAACTATCATGCCCTCAGCTATAGGTGAAGATGTGGAGTTGACCTTGGAAAGAAAATTTATTAGGAAAATATTATATATACCTTGACCTATTCCAAATTTCTATTGTTATTTAAAACTTCCATTTGATAATGGAACTCCTCCATAAATACTATGTTCCCATCTTCCTCATGGTTAATACATTTGACTCTAGTATTGGCATACTTCAAGAGCTATCCAACACTATTGTAGGTGAATATTCTTATGAAATCATGACCTAATATATGTTTGATCAATACAAGAGTCTTCTTTTGATCCAAGTTTCATGTCCACCACCTTGTAATACTATACTCTTCATATAAATCATTCTACCTTTTAAACATGGGATTTTCTTCAGAATAGACTTGGTTGTGTGTGAAACTTGATCATTGTATAGACTGTGCATAGTTCCATGCCTTGAAACACAATAAAAAAAACTCTAAATCACATCTTTACTAAGTTTTACTTATTTATAGATGGAGATTATTCCATGTTTTAATAGTGTGTTAAGGTTTCATAATCATGATCTCATGACTACAATGGTTCTTGGCATCCTTGACTCTTGAAAACAATGAAATAATGAGGTGGAATTGAATGTAAATTTGGTGATATGTGAATGGATGATGGGAAAGAGAATATAGATGATGTAACAAGCCTAAAATAGTGATGAAATATAGTATGAAATCTTAAGAAATGGGATGAACATGATGGAGAGTGGAAAGACTCATGAATATAATACCTTAGCAATAATTAAGACTCTTAGGGGAGCATACTCATATGCCTTAATTGGCCATACCATTTTGGATTTATTTGGTAAGAATATAGTTCTAAAAATGGAAACCTAGGAATCATTAAAAACCTTAAAGAATGCTAAATTTCCTTAACCTTTACTAAGCTATGACTATGAAGAGGTTTGTGGATGATTGATGGTGTTTGATGTGGATTGAAATTGAATAATCCTTATGTCACTTTAATGAAGGGAATATGACATGAATTAAACCCTTTCAAACAAAATTCTAACAAATCTTGATATTCTTTATCTCTCATGAACCATTTAATATCTCTTTATATGCTTGCAAACTATAGATTAGCAATGTATGTCTTATTAAGATGCATATAACCCTAAAATGTGTGGAAATAAGCTAAATAATTCCATGGAAATGTATCTCATACTCCATATAATCTCAAAAAATCTCCATTTTTCTATCATGATGCCTAGATGAGGAGAAATTTTAGAAAATTGGTTGCTTTCTTGAATGAAGAAGGCATAGTGAGTGCCTTAGTTTGTTAATGATGGTTCATGAAGGAAAGAGAGAGAAATTGATAACCAATTTACAAATATGGAGTCTCTCTCAGGCCCCTTCCTTTTCCCAAAAGTCTAGACCTTGATTTTCTCTCTCATGGTGGTACCATCTAAAAACTTGAAGGGTTCTCTTGATGTTGCAAAGAAACTAGGTGGATGAAGAGAACCAGTTTTGAGCCTATTTGTGATCCTTTTTCCTTGAATCTCTTCTATAACACCTTTAATAAATTCATGTCCAATATTTTGACTTTTTTGTATAGAAAATTCCATACAAATTTGTACTCCTACATGAAAAATCATGAAAATAACATTTCTTTTACATTCTCTTCACGCTTTAAGATTGAAACCACTAATTTAGGTAAATTAAAGGAAAATAATGAGTCATGATGGAGATTATAACAATAAATAAGTCATTTTACATCAAAATAAAGGCATATTTGATACGTGAGAGCCTTTTAGAGAACAAAACTATGCTTAAATTTGCATGAAGATATCTTTTCAAATTATGAAATCATGTGACTAAAGAAAAGTCCTAAATATGAAGGTGTTTAGAGATAATATGGATACTTTATTGGGCTTTGACTCTAAATTTATCATTTAAAGGTTCAAAAAACCTCTCTTATAGGTAAACTACACATAGTTTCTCTAAGAATATTGTCAATGAATGTCATAAAAAGAATATTATAGCCTCTTAAAAGGTTTGAAATAGAATTATATGTATTTTGACCACACTTCAAAACTTATAATCATATCCATACCTTTCATACACTGAATTATGCTAGAGAATCTCATGAAAGTTGAAATTGAGACAAGATCATGATAAGACATTGAAACTTACTCCTTTCACTTGATGGTTAATGACATCAATATGGTCAAACCCACCACTTAATGACCCAAGACAACTAGGACATGAAAAGTTTTTAATGTATGGGTTGGCATTTTTTCTTGATAGGGCAAATTGCTAAAAAAATTGATCTTTATCTTGAGCATAGAAAACTCCAGGTCTTTCAATCTTAGGGTTTCGTCTTTTTCTTATTAGATTTTAAAAATTTATTCCAATTATGGTTTTAATTTCATATCTAATTTCTTATTTTCACTTATTTGCATAAGCAAAACCCTAACATAGATATAATGGATGTTGATTATTTATATTATGTATTTCAATCTATGATTATCATGGTTACATGTTTATTTCTAAAATATGTAATATGTTTATGATTTATTCAATTAAATGGGTTAAATTTATCTAAAATAAAACTAAATATGATAATAATAACAATGAATTCTTAGCTCTCCTTACTAGCACATATTGCATGAATATAAAATATGAGATGTTTTTTGCTATTAATCAATGAGAAATGGAATGTATGTGTCATTTCATTCCTCATCACCATAGACATTAAGGTAGTGATAAGCACCATCTCACCCCCATTATTTTCTCTAAGATGATATTAGATTCACTGATCTGTGTTATCACAACATGAAGATGTAGGGTGCATCATCGTGTACAAGAAATGAAGGTAATCAAAAAATCTATCTTAATGCCCCTCCACTTATTATGATACCAATCAAAGTGATTAGAGAGTATGATGTCATTGATCATATTAAGAATAATCCAACTAAGCTCTACATATTAGAGTTGTTAAGAGGTCCACTATTTATAAGGATATTTTGTATACAACAATGTGTGATGAAAAAATACCTAAAAATATGGAGCAAACTTATTTTACATTCATTTTTAATACATTAAATAATAGTGAAGAAAAAATTTCTTTTGAAAAATAATATTTCCCACTCAACATATTATAAATCAAAATCACTCATTATTTATTCAAGTGTGAATTTTAAATTAGGGGTTAAGTGTGTTTTTTTAGATAATGGATCAGGATTCAACATTTTCAATATCAAATTTTTTCAAACACTCAACATCAATATAAAATATTTTTTTAAATCAAACAAGAATATAAGAGGTTTTGATAATATACCTTACCAATCATTAATAATAATTTATTTGGATTGAACATGGACCCTAAAACATTAATTATTATGTTAAAGTAATGCCAAATCATTTGTATTATAACCTACTCTTAGGTAGACCTTAGATTCATGATATGTAGGTTATATCATCCAGCCTAAATCAATGCTTGAAATTTGTGGAGAGTGATTTTTGCATACATGTCATGTGAATAATCAAATTTTTAACTATTGTAATGTATTAAATCTTAGTAATGGATGTATACCACAATTTGATGTTTCTCATTCCTCCATAATAACTCCATTACAGGTCATAATAATGGAATGAATACATACATATTTATTTAGACAGTTGAGAAAAGCTAATGAAAATGAGCCAATTCCAACTATATCATTTAATCAAGAGATAGTAAAATAATCACTGCATATTTATGAATCACAAAATAAGAATATACCATCACTTCCTTTATTTTTCATTGGATATTTGTGGATGATGATGGTAATGTTGATGATAACAATGAAGTTCCTACAAACATATATGAATATCTATCTCATCTAAAATTTACACCTATAGGCCCAAGATAGTATCGAGATGAATCAAACATAGTGAATACTGATAAATTATTAGTTATAATTCATATGAAATGAAAGTTAGATAAAATAAATGCACCCTTTTTAAGAAACCATGAGCATATAAATTAAATACTTGTATAAATATCAACTCACAATAATAATATATCATAATAAGTGCTCCATTAAGAAACATTTTGTGAAATTCAATATGACTTGAGCGCAAGAGGAATTACACATTTCTTGATGCATCAATAATTAATATCTAATGTTTAGGAAAAATTAATTTCACAACAAGAATTCATGTATATAGAACCTTACATATATCATGATAAAACATTTCGAGTGACTAATGTACATGTCAAACCAAGTATTATATTACAAATGTTACTTGAAAATAATTTGATGTTTTTACCTTCCACACAACATGGAGCTATGGGTTTATTTCACATCAATAGAGGATGTCATTTTATAGTTATCATAAAATAATTGGACATGAAAAAGATAATTTTGTAAAATTAGAATAAAATATTCATAATTTTAATGATGAAGGTATCATAATGACAATATATGTATAGCAAAAGGTTCAATAACATGGATACACCAATGTTAGTTTCTAATAAGACCATTTATATGAACATATCATATAGAGTATACAAGTTTTAATGAAAGGAACCATTATCTCTTTCTCTTGAAAGGGTATACAAGTTTTAATGAAAGGAACATCATTTTCTCTTGTTATACTTTTTAGAGTGTTATTTCCTATGGATATTATGTTTTTATATACTATATGGCTACATTGATTAATTATGTGGACTAACATTAATTTTTTCATGTGTGTAATATGCTAATTTTTATTGCATTGTGTAATCATTTGTGTGTGTTATACTATGTTTTCTATGATTTCATTGATTGTGTTTTGTCACATCATGTGTCAGTTGTGTTAGGGGTTCCTCTAGTCCATGTTTTGGCCACGTTGTCCATTTTGGGTCATATTTGAGTCATGTCTTGAGTGATTATGTGTTTCATGATCATTATGTTGTGTGTGTACATGTGTATGGATACATATATGATTTTGTTGAGCTTGGTGGCATGATTTATATCACACATTATTTTATTATGTATGATGCCATGATTTATATCATGATTCCATTCTAAAGCTTCTTAATAAGTGCATAATTTTTATATCTTCTTGACATGATATTTGTATGAACATTGTCTTGGATCACATATTTCATTCATACATGAATGATTAACTTTTTTATGATGACATATTCATGTTTATGTACATACTTTACTGATTATATTTTTTTGTAAAACACATGATGTGAATAAATTTATTTTTATAAGAGTGATTCATAGGATTCATCCTTCACCTCAAAAGGGGGAATATAGTGGGCTTGTATTATAAATTCAAGCCATGATAGACAAGTACTTCATACTTTGGAATAATCTATGAGATTTAAATGAGATAGGTTGAGAAGATTGAAGCATATGCAACACATATGTGGGACATTCTAAGTGATTATAAGGAACATTTGAAAAATTATATGAAATTATGAAATAGATTAGTTGTGTTAGATTGAGAATATTTTATCAAATTTATAGACTAAGTAGATTCATAAATAGATTATTCAATAATATATCACCTTGAGCTAAATATGGAACAAATTTGAGACATACATTTTGTTCATGAAAGCATTTTTATATTTTATATTAAGATTGATGTAGATGGTAGTACTATGTAATAAATTTGGATATAAAATACATCTACAATAGTTGATCTAAATTTTTATCATATGAACCTATTATATGGATCTACCTTGACATATGAACCCATTTTGGGGTTCTACCCTTATATAGGAACTTGATTCAAGTTCCCAAAAAATGAAAGTATTTCAAGAGGTGCAGTTGAAGTTCTTATGGGCTCAACTTCTATTAATTTTAAATCTCTAATTATGGTTGAGGCATTATCACTCTTCAACACATGATTTAAATAATTTTATCTCCTTGGAACATAATCAACCCATGCCATTCTCTAAATGATTTTAACAAGTGTCACATTGGTTCGTATATGCTCAAGTGTATTCCTTACTTGAATTTTTAATTTCAATTAATTTAATCATCTAGATTATTTCTTATTTTATATCATGAATGGACATTCACTATACATGTTTCAATATAGGTTTTACATAGATTAAGTTGAATATTTTAGGAATACATGTCAACAATCAAGTATAATAAATCATAAATACCAAATTTAGTTTTTACCCTTTTAATATAACATCTTCAATACTAAACTAAAATGGGGGAATTTGTATACACCTAAGTTTGGTATTAGCTACTTTTCAACATCAAATTTGACACACTTTTATATATTTGGACTTATACAAACAAATTTTAATCTTGTGCACACTTCCCTTATTTATCTACCCATCCTATTATCTTGGCCAACCCAATTTACCAATATACATATTTAGGATCAGTTTGTGAAATAACACCCCATAATCCTAAGTATATTTTCATGATATCCCAAATCAATAATTTTCCTTCTCAAGACATTATTGACAATAATCAGATAGTTTTGGTTTGTTTCAAGTGACCATATTTGTTGGTAGTGTCTAAGAACACTTAACTAATACTTTTTAAATTGTAATGTCTCTATTAGGTCAGCCTAGACATGTTTCATGGGTATTTTATTTTAAGAGATATCAAAAACTCATCTATAAATACAAATCAAGCCTAAGGACATACTCGATTGGTAATCACCTAGTCATTCACTCACTACTATAATTCACATTGATAGATACATTAACACTCCATTCAAAAATTATCACAAAAGCACACACATCTAACAACCCCTCAAAAGAGTAGTCTTAAATCCATGTCTAAACATAAATTCAAGTCAAAGTTACATGTTGTCAAGTGTCAAAAGTCAAAAATTCATTACATTTTAGCATAATCATGATGGTGCACACACACATACCTAGGTGAGTTAATTACATGAATTTTGATCCCTATTATAAATATTTTAAGTTAGATAATGTTCAATCATTCAGTAGGGAGTCATTGGGATTGGCCAACCCATATTTTTAACCTTCTTTTCAAATTATGTTTTGAATATAAAGTGCAACTAGGGCTTTAAGAAAAGGATAAGAAAATAAATGATCAATACACATGATTAAGGACAAATACATATATAAAAATAATCTATATGTGTAAGGGTAGTGATCCAAGGATTCACATATTTTCATATTCAATAGGAAAAATGCTAGTAGAGCCTAAACAATATTGGTCACCATAGGAGTTTTTGCTTTACCAGTAGCTTCTATGTAGGTTTATAGATCTTGTTTCTTAGTTTGAATAGTTACACAGCTAGTAAAGAACATTTTTAAATATTGTGATGGATATAATGAGCAACATAAATCATAAAAATATCTAAATTCATCTCTTCCCTCTTTTCTTTTTCAATTATAAAAATAGTGAGTGTAATGTCAATCTACCTTTTACATTCATATTTGTATGGTTAATTCACTATTTTACATAATTTGAATTTTAATAATTTTATCTTATTTAGATTAAATTAATCACAAAATAAATAAAACACCTCTCTATACCATAACTATGTTATGGAAACACCCTAAGCTAACCTTACCTCCACTATTAAGCTAAAGAGAGGATAATATGACTTAATTAAAGTTTATTCTAACCACAAATTAGCCACACATGTCCAAATACATGTTATAGGCTAAGGGCATATCAGAATACAATAATGAGGCTTGATAATGTGGTGTTACAAGTTGGTGATTTGGTATTTAAGGTATTTTTTTTTTAATTGACTTGAAGAGTGTTTCAAGTCATTATGGGACACTCATTGGAAAAAAATCATCATATGATATTATGATCTACATTAATGTAATAGATAATTAGTTGGAATCTTATCAACATGTTGCAATTATTATAATTTCAATAGGGAAGGAAAATTTGAAACCATAAATAATACATAGAGATCCAATTTATCCAAGGGGGAAGTATTAGGAGAATTAGGTCAAGGTGAAAACTATAGCTCAAAATAACTAAAATGATTTTATGCATGAGGAGCATGAAAGAATGAGGAGTATATGTATAAAATTCAAAATAGATAAAATTGATACATCATACTCTTTAGTGGTAAGATATACTCATTTTATATGATTAAAAATATATTTCAAGAGGTGATATGGATGATTACATCAAACCACAACAAGATAGTATAATACCATGGAGTGATTCCTCATCACTAAGTACAAATTTTGATTTTATGATGACTAGAATGTTAAGGGGAGAGTATAAATTTAGACCAATATGTTTTTTTAATGTTTAATAGAATAAGTTTACAAAATATTATGATGTTGAAGGGATTGATTATTTCATAAAAAATAATGGGCACCTACTTGATGTCAATCAGAGGGTAAGTGCGATGAACTATGATTTGAAAGGCATTATAACTTATTATTGGGAAACACATAAGGAGGAGTTATAGGTGTGGAGAGAAGTGAGAAGTATTTTATAATAGAAGTGATAAGTGCTCTCCCATAGAGGTTTATACCTGAAAGGACATTTATTTCTATGTTTAAAGTAAAGGACCAATTTGAATGGCACATCAATCATTGAATCAAGTAAAAATAATAATAAAATTAATTTATATTTTGGGTCCAATTGTTCCCATCTACTATGGATAATTTCTTGTAAACCTAATACAATATTGTAGAGATAATTAAGAGTGATGACCACATGAACTTGAATACAATATGGATTTTTAAAAGCCTTAAAATTTGATCATAATAATCCTTAGGTTAATAAATCCTTTTAATATATTTCTATTTTCTTGTGCATAAATGAGGAATTTAAAAATGATAGCTTCACAAAGAAGAAAAGGTGAAGATCAATAATTTATTGGATGAATGTAATGAACCTATAAATTATTTTAGACAAGATTTATTAGAGATAAGGTTGAATCTTTAGTGTTGTTATAAGTTTGAGGACCAATGAAATAAAGAATATCAAGAGCTAGAATTTCATGAAAAGTAGAAAATGAAGATATAATAGATGGTTGTGAAGAGTTGGGAGAAGAAGATAAGTTTTTCAAAGGAGTGGAATATAAAATACCTTTGGGTATGTAGTAAATATTTTAATAATAAAAACAAGAGGAAAAGATTTAAATTTATACAATGGCAGGATAAGCTACACAAATTGAGAGGATTGTGAAGGAGAGATGGGGGAAGGAGAAGTATAGAGAAAAAAATGAATACAAATACCTGAGAAATATGAATATTTATATAAATGAAGGAGAAAACGATGTAAATGACATAATACATGAATAAGAAGTAAATAAATTATAAGAAACCCCTCAAACCCTAATATATCAACATAATACATGATAATCAAATGATGGTAGGTATAAGAGACTATAGGAGTGAAAAAGAGATATCTAAGATAATATAACTTTTGAAATGATTTTATGATTTCATTCCAACCATGTTCATTGAAATTAAATTTGTAAACCCTTCTCTAGGTGTTTTAAATATTAGTAATAAAAGGATAAATATCATTATTTATAATGAGCAAAATTGGGGGCATAAGGGAGACCTACATATATATAATAAACTACATGTCTATAAATTCCATAATGTTGAATATAGATTACTAAAAATATAATGAAATGTTTGAATAAGTAATGGAAACTAAATCAAAATAAAAAATAATGAAATGAACACACATGGGCACTATAGCTAACTTCTAGTAATGGGAACAACATCTAAAATTGGCACAAAAGATGCTCTTATTGTGATTTTGAATTATGCCAACAATGGGTGGCCAATTTAGTTAGTTGATTGTTTCCTCTGTAGTCAATTATGACCTTTGTTATTTTTTTACTATTGTAACATTTGACACCTCTATAAAAACTAATATTGATCTGGTTTTTGGGTTTGATTTGTTGATCTAATGGGAAGAATTGTCTAATTTGATAATCCTTTAATCTTGACCTAATCATCAATAAATGTATACATAAAATATTGTGTGTATAATTTAGTTTGCCTAGACAACCTCTCGATGAGTTTTAAATACATATATTTCATTCTGGGAATCAATGCTCTATGTAGTTTTAGTGCTTGAGACTGAATCATACCCCAATGAGATTTAGGATATCACCTAATCTCCATATATTGTCAAATATGACTAAATGCATCACTATGAATTTGTCTTAGTAAAATATGTGAAGGCACAACACTTTTATTGACATTGAGTAAATTTAGGTTTAACGTGTAAACTTATTGAGAAAATATAATAAACTCTTGATAAGTCTTGAAAATTTTACACTAGATTAATGTCTTGTAATAGACCCAAATTGATTTCTAAGAGATGAATGAATAATGGTATATTTGTATATATATATATATATATATATATATATATATATATATATGTCTCCTTAAAATTTGAAAGCATACTGAACCTAGAAGATAATGACATGGAAAAATAAAGGAACATGGAATCATACCAAGGTGAGAAGGACCCACAAAATGGAAAGGGTCAAAATTAGCAGTTAGTTGTATTTAGTCTAAAGGAAAAAAGGCTCAAAATAGGGATTAGGTTAAATAAAGGATGGATTATTAGGATCTTAATGATATCAACTAACAAATATTAGGTGTTCATGAGAAAATATAAGATAAGGAGAGTCTAATGTGGGTTGAAAGTGTCTAAAATATCTAAATATACACAATTAGACCAAGTATGATAAAATGTGACAAAGATGTTATAGAAAATAGTCTTGTACCAAATGAGGTCTCTACACTAGGCTCTATAAAAATAGAGATGAAGGGAGATAAAATAGTAATAAATATACACCTTAAATTAAAACCTTAATATGAAACTTAAATTTAAAACCAAGATTGACCATATTTTTGAAGCTAAGATGATTTATATAGTGGAAATATCTGATTAGGTGATTCCTATGGTGGTTAAACCCAAAAATACTATTAAATTAAGGTATGTGGAGACTTCAAAGCCTTGAATAAGACATGTGTGAATGATCTATTTTTTTATCTAATTTAATAATGATATTTTTGAATTTTTTGTAAGTGCTAAAATGTATTCTTTTACATATGGATTCAATGGATATAATCAAGTGCCTATTCTTGAGGAAGACCACTCCAATACCATAATTGCTACCAAATGGGGAATCTTTTACAAATAAGGTAGTGCCATTTAGCCTTGAGAAATCTCTGCATGGTTTCTATATAATGGTATTAGTATCATTAAAATATTTTATTTTTGACTTCATTGAATAATATAAATATTATTGGGTTGTTTTCTCCATGTTAAAATAACTTATCAAAATTGATATTAATGTTTGAGTAGTGAGTAATGAGAATTGTTTTGAATTTTAAAAAGTGTATTTTTTGTAATCCATTTATAAAGTTTTTGGGTCATGTGATATGTAGTAAGGGAATTTTTGTAGATCAACTTTTTTTAACCTAATTTGGATTAATAAACCCTAAAAGGATAGAAATTAGTATGTGAATTTATATTATTAAATATAGAATTTAAGCATGAATATGAATGTAAAATCTTGAAATAGATTGCATCGATTTGACAAGTAGAATATTTTAAATATATTAAGTAAAACAAAGGGATAAGTAATTATATTTTATGATTAATTTCTTGGTTGTGATAGTGTTATAATGGTGGAAAACTAAATAAAGTAGTCATGTGACTCATCCATATCCAAAACTATGTTTTTTTGTGTGTAGGGTCAATTTCATTAATTTTGGGTTAGCATCAATTGTTGATATTGACCATAGAGGTCAATAGTAACATATGTAAAAATTAGGGTTTATGATCATATGATTACCTTACCTTATATTTGAAATATTTGTATGTGTGATTTCGAACCCTAATGATGTTCGTAACTCTAAAAATCAACCTCCACCTTAAAACACTATGTGTGCTTGTGAGGGATAGAAACCTATAAAAATAATGAAAATGTAATGGGTTGAGATGACCCCAGTCACCTCAATTGATTATTAACCATTAAATATGTATCTAGTACTCCAAAAAGGGAAATCAAGTCGCACGTAATTCTCCCACCTAGTATGATTTTTCAATTTTGAACCTTCACTAAATGAATGCCACTAATGATTTCATTTTGATACTTAACAATGTTTTGAATTTGATTTGGTATGCTTTAGACTTGGCTTATGATTGATCTTAGTAATTTATTTGAAAATTGGGAGGAAAATGGTATTTTTCTCAATTTGAAATGGTGTATAGATATGTACTAGATAAGTTTCAATCCCTATCAAGTGAACCCTTGATTTGTATATATATGAGTCCAATTAGGTAATTACTCATGCCATCTATATGTTAGGAATATAGGCCAACCTATTGAGAAGTTTGACTCATGTGTTAAACTATCACCCCTATCATTAAACACTTTTATTTTCATGCTTATATAACCCTATTCACAACCTTGTCATGCCTTTGGTAGTCCTCAAGTGTTGATTTGTTAGCCTTGTTAGTATTGTTGAAGGTAATGCCATGGGAAAGCTTTCCAATGACTTCAGAGTCAATCCAATAGATAACATTGGTATTACATATTTTTTCAATATATTAAATGGTTTTTCAAGTCAATTTACTCCACTTGGTTACTTTGTTGAAGGCCCATTAGTCTTCTTTGATGAAATTAAGGTATTTTAGCAAAGTTTAAGGTTTTTGGAGAAACCTAGGTTTTCATTAAAACTAATTTGTACCTTATCAAGGTTAAATTATTACATGGATCATTTAATAATATGGGTAAGAGGACATATGAAGTCAAAGGAAGTTTGGAATTGATATATTTACTTTACTTGAGATCATCTCTTTTACACTAGCTTTCTTTATACTTGGAGATGATTTTAAGGGGATTCTCAGATTGTCAAGATGGAATATACATACCATTGAAAATTTCAAATATTTAAAATGATTTTTAATGTAATAATGTTATAATTAAATCATAATAATGTTTTATATGTGAAAATAGCTCATTTTTTACTCAAAAAGGGTAGTTTTATGGGTTTATATAGACTTGAGGAGCCCACATCCAGTTTAAAATGTATTAAATATGTATTTTGGTCCTAAAATGGTCATTTACATGATTTTAAATCTCTAATATGTCCTAAAAGTGTAAAATTTTATTTTTCTCCTCTATTACCCTCTTCACATGCTCACAAGGGTAGTTTTTAAGTACTTAGTATGGATAGAGGAGAGAGATTTGGGTACTAATTTTTTTTACAGAGGACAAGTTCATATTAATAATAATAATTTTTTAATTTATCATCATATTCATCCTCTTTCCTTTATTAATAATTGTTAACAACCCAGGGTGGTCTAAAACTGCCTAAAAACCCCATAGGCTTATTTTCCTCTTTGAATTGGTAGTATGAAATAGTGTGAATGCATGAGGTAAATTTAAATATATGTATAAGGTCTATTAAATAATACTAAATTTTTTTACAAACACATTTGGCATGTGTGAGCCCAATTTTTCAAAAAACCTCCATTTTTTCATAGTTTACAAGGTAACTACCACAATTTATTTGTGGTGAAAGTTAGTCAACAATAAAGGAGGATGGATAAAGGTTTTATATCATGTTTCACCTTATATAATGCTTTAAAAACCAATCATATGTTTTTACATGCTTATCTAACATCCTCAAGTTCTCAACATGAAGACAACCTACATACTTTCTAGTGTACCAATCATCATAAAAAAATAAGTTGTGTGATGTTATGAGGTCCTGAGCTGATGAAAAGTTATTTTATGACATGTTTTATCCCTTTAAATTTCATATCAAATCACTTAGAAAATTGCAAAGACTTAAAGAGGCAAAATAAGGAGTCATGTTCTTGTGACTCACTAAAGGATTGTGTGCATGCTTAATAAGCATATAAGTGAACTAAGGTAATGATTTTGCATTATAAAAAATTTTAAGATATGGTAATATATAATATTTGTCTTCAATATATGGTTCACAATGCATGGTAAAAGGGTCTTAAATGGAAAATGAACTCCTATAGTCTTTTTTATGACACTTAGGTTGGTTTTCAAGCCTGGAGATGGAGATTGCAAAGTGTATATCGAAAGTATAGGAGATTTTAATCCATTGAAATCACTCAATTAAAATTTAAAATTATATCATAAATTAATAATGGTTTTAACAAGGACAATAACAAAGAATTGAGGGTTGGAAACCATGATCAGGTCTTAGCCTCAATGGGCCTGCTATAAAGTGAAGTCAAGCTTTGAATTCAATTAACCTAAGATGTAATGATAAGTGTCAAAGTGATGATATACATATTCATTTTTCTTCACCATATTTTTTTGGAACTCTCAAATACTTAGGGTTATTTAATATAGCTCTAATATTGAAATATTTATTTAAGACCAAGCTGCCTTAAGCCTACAATCACACTAGCCTATGTACAAGGATAGGAAGACAAAGGTTTGTTGGTGTCATAAAAGTCAAATGGAATTTTTAAGATAGTGGGAAAAAAATTTCAAAAGTTTCATCACTCTCATTCACATATAATAATTAGTAATATCATTTCTCAAGCTCCATGTTTAAACTTTGTTCAAATGACTACCTACAACCATATGAGAGAGGAGTTGTTTTGAAGATGAGAGGTATTGAAGAAAGTCATAGATATTAGGAAGAATTTGAGTAAGTTGGAGGACCTTAATAACACTAATATAATATGAACATGTATAAGAAATATACACTTAATTGGTCTTGCAGCCAAGTAATTAGTGATGCCTATAACAATTAAGAGCAATTTGCCACCTTTAGGTCTAAGTATGAACAAGTAAGTATTTTGTTGGGTTTTAAGATTTTTGATAAATTAGAAGCTTCAAAAATGTGAAATAATATATTTTTAGAGATTATAAAACTTTTTGGAAATCTTGGAATGAGAAAATATTATTAATATAGGCTAATTAGGGTTAGGATGATCATTATTCTTCTAAACCCCAATGGTGACCTAAAGCAAGTTCTGAGACCATAGTTGGAATTAATATCTTTGGAGAAACATTCAAAAATGTGTTGAATAAAATTCAAACTTTGGAAATGTGTATTAGGTCAAATAAAAAAAATTGAAATAGATTTTGAGGCTTAAATCAATACTTGGACTTATGAATATAGGGATCAGTGCTCAAAATGAGATTCAAACTTCCAAAGTTGCAATCAAGGAACCAAATTAGTACCTACATGCCTACTCCTATAGCCGAAGGAGTTTGAGAGAATATTAGATATGAATACAAGGTAATAGACTAAACTATAGGTTCGAAACACATTTCACTAAATTTTTAAGGAAGACACAGTCTATTCAAGGTGATAAGGTCCTAAGATCCAAAGTTGCCTATAGGCCTGTTAAGGCCTAGATGAGAGGAAGAGCCTTATAATTATTTGGGTATAAATCAAAGTTATGTTAAGGTGTTACATTTCCACAAGGTTATATAAAGGTAAGAGGTTCAAATTTTGTATACCTATTTAATAATATTAAATTCTTTCACCTTCCCTATTCAATCCTATGAACTTCAAAATCACCACCTATAGGTCAGATTGGTCAATCTAACTAAGCTTAATTATCTCCAAAGTTAATAACATGAATCTGAAGCATAAGTGATAAAATTGAACTTTGGTTGATCAGTCATTTTTTAGAATGTGGATTTAATAAAAGGTCATAAATAATCTTTAAAAGTAAATAATTATCCCAAAAAAGACTCGGGCCTAAATAGCTACAGTCAAGTCATAAAGTTATAGTCAAGTGATAAAGCTACAATCAAGTGAGAAGGATGAAATCAACTATACTATAGTACATGAGTAAAGTGTGTGAGAGGATTAGAGGTTTATATACCTTTTTAAAGGTAATAAATACTCTTGAATCCATGTTAGACCAATTTCAAGTTCTTGTTATAGTCATCCAATTCCACCTACAAGCCAAAGAGATAATGAATGCATGCTTATAATTAGTTCACACCTTATGCAGTCTTTATTTGAAATGATATTATTAGAAAGGTTTATGATAGTAATGATATAATTTTGGAAGGTTATATGGGATGAAATATAAGGGTAAGTATGAATTAAATACACTTCTATTTAATATTTCTTTGAAAACCATAAACTCAGTCCATAAACACAATCAACTAACACAGTCCTAATAAACTTATAGGCCCACTCATAAGTAAAGGTAAGAGGACATATTTCTCACTAAAGTTTAGATGTATAATAGTTAAAAAGAGTTTAAATATAATTATTAATTTCTTTCATCAATTTTTCAAATAGTGGATGAAGAGAGAAACCTGGGGTATAGACCTCTAGGGACAATGTACACAATTTGCTTTAAAAACCTTAATGGTGAACTATCAAGGTTTCAAACTTACTTGAGTGATCAATATTGTAAATAATCATGTAAAATATTTTCATGAACAATTAAAAATATTTTTAAAATCTTTATTTGATATGAATATGATTTTTGGTGTCTTAGACCCCAAAAGAACCTTCCTCAGCCTTTTCATGCACAGTCACCTCAGCCAAGAGGCAAATTTGCATAGAATATAATGTGTTTCAGGAGATGTATGGTGAATTTAATTTTATTGAGGTGTTTAATGGGGTATTATACTTAAAACTTATGGAGTTTTTTTTGTCTTTTAGTCCTAAAACTACATGAACAATCATCAAAAGGTGATAAAACCTTATTTTACTTGAAAAAGAGCTTGAGGAGGTAACTTTATTTGCTCATACTTTTCTTGAAATTTTGAATGGGAAATTAAGACCATGTGAGATGTTATAGGGTTACATATACCACAAATTATTGGCATTGGTTTTTTAAAGGACCCCTATCCTTTATGAACCATTATTAAGAACTTAAACCCCTTAAAACCCTCCTTAAACCTCGTAATTGACATGATTAGAGAAATATGATTATTGATGCCTTAAAATAATATTTTTTGGCCTATAAGTGGTCCTAATGATGTTAAAAACTCTCTTGATATTCACTTCCAAGTTTTTTTTCATAGGTGTAGGTATAGTACCGTATGATACAAGGTAAAAAGGTAGTTTTTAGCTTGTTTGTAAGGGTGTAGACTATGGAGTGATCTCAAAACCATTTAAAGATGTTTATGGGGAATTAATATATGTTTAATGATCATATATAGTCTTTTATAGGTCCCTTAACGAGTTACTACAAGTTGACCACTAGGCTCAATGGTGTGAAGAACTCAGTTTTGCAAACCAAAAACTAATGATGAAGGCCAATGGGTGAAATATAGGACTTAAACCTCGAGGGATAAGTTGTGTTGAGGTGTTACAGGTATCATAAATTCATTTTAAAACTTGAAAAAATATTACAAATCATATCAAACTACCCCTTAAGCACATAAAAATGCCTAGGCTTACAACTTACCATTTCATGGTTTGCCCGTCTACACAACATCATAGATGTTTAAATTTGTCATGGAGGATGGTATTAGGAAAATTAAAATTAATCAAATGATATTAGATAGTTTCACATGTGTGCATGGTCATTGGGGCCAAATTTCTCTTTCTAGGCCTAAGAGGCCTAATTAGGGAGAGAAATGATAGAAAAGGAGTACTTCAAGTTAAATTTGGCCCATGAATTTTTTTATGAAGTTATAAGGGGATAGAGGCTACTCAAAAATGTTCTCAATTTTCAAATATGATTCATAAATTATTTTGGACAAGGAACTTTACCAATTTTTAAGGCTACATGGAATATCAAATAATGCATGCTTTTGGTGCAAAATCACATATTTTGGACTAATTTATAGTTCCAATTTTTTTTAGGTCTGATATGTTGAGGAGATGCCATCCATGGAATATATTTTCCAGATTCAAAGTGAAACCCAATTTCTCTCTCCTACACCTCTTTACTCATGGAGTCAAGTAGTCAAAACACATAAATTGATGCATAAAAGCTCTTTAAAAGGACTTATTGAGGTTGATCCTTTTTTACACACCTCTTTAATGGTATGAAAAATATATATTTTTATTGGAATAAGTTTTAAAAGGTTGAAAAGGTCTCTAAGACTCATAACAAGACCTTCCTTCTTTCCAATGCCTAACATGTTGAAAGAGTCAAACAAGCATCAATGAGACTTTTAACATCCCAAGAAAGATATATATACATAATAAATGATTGGATAAGGCTTCAATTAAGATATTAATTAGGACTTGATTAATCTTTTATAACCTATTTTTAATGAGGTGATTTATTGACCAAGAATATAAGTATATGCAAGCAAAGATCTAGGAGGTTGTATGGGTCAAAGATAAAAAATTAAAGTTAATGACTTATTAAAATTTCCAAACAAGTCTTCCTCAACCTATATTCCACTTTTTTGAAATAATATGAGATATAATCAAGGAATTACTATGTTGGAATTGGGGAGGGATCTAGTGAATGCCTCATCTCCTATAATTTAGGCTTTTACTTTCTCTCTCTCTCTCCTTTATCATTATCTATATATATAAACCTATTTTTGGAATTTGAAAATAATCCTTAACTTGATTTATGTCAATTCCATTCTCAGAACAACACTTTTAGTTTCCTCTTTTGAATGAATGATATTTAATTCATGCCTCCTCAAAGCTAGTGATTAGTGTATGTTCATGGTTAGTTGATGAATGACAATGATAGTGCATGTTTCCTTTCATTTTGTCCTTTCCTCTCTACATATTTTTAGGTGTTAGTTCATACTTATAGTTTGTACAGTGCGCTTCTAAAATCATGTATGTATGGAAATTATTAGCTTTTCTTAGTGTTTTTGAGAGACCTATTGATCTATTGCCTTACATCATGCATCAAGCTGAGCCTCTATGTGAAATATTGATGTTTAGAGACTCTCATTTGAGAAGTACAATTAGTTCCATATCTCTATTCATCCTTTTTAGTGCATATTAGACAAGTGGATGACACTTTTGGTGTATCACCTTAGTTAGATAGGTTTTCCTTTTAGTTCACCTTCTTCTCTTTTCCCTTGTAAGATGGTAGTGTAGAATATAGATCCTAAATATAAATCAAGTGGAGATAGCCATTATAATCTAGATATTCAATCCATATATTAGGATACCCATAGCCTAGGATTGTCTCCATGTTACTTTAGACTATGAAGGCTTAAAAATACTTTCATAAAGGTACAAATCTAGTAGATAACACAACCCTAAGGAAATATTTTATTTTAAAAATTAGTTATTGTTTGGAGAGGTTCATTATCATCCACAATTCAATATCAATTATGGATATTGACTTAGTTTTACATTAGTGACATGTGCGCAAAAGGACTGAACTAAGCTATGTGAAAGTTTGCATGAAGTAATAATTTCATTTATCACATAGTTTAATGTTCATATAGTGTTTGATAGGAAACAAATAGGGTTAAACTCATAAATTATCATGCAGGTGTAGGATAATGATGGGTTAGGACCATACTTGTGTGCACAAATCATATATGACAAATGTAGGTCAAGATTATCATTTTCAAGTAATTAATATTAGATTTTAGTGACTAAAAATGTCCCATTTTATTATATTAATGGAATTTCTAGAGTGAAAATAAAAGGTATATACTTAAGTGTGTACAACACACTTTGTCTTTGGTAGAAATCTCCAATTGTGTGTGTCACTCTAAATTGAAACCTAGAGCAAACATATGGTAGTCAATATCTAGGAATTTGAATTTGAAATTTAAAAAATTAAAGATCTAGGAAGGAGTACACTTGTGTGTTGGTGAAAACTATTTTTCTTGTGAAACTTTGTTGGAGATGATGATTCCTTATTGAAGCATTTGGGAAAGGTGTTTTCCATTGAATCACTTGAAGAGTGTTTATTTTTATTGAACCATTGATAAATTGAATGTGATCAATCCACATTTTTTTAGAACTATGCAGTCCTTTAGGTTGGGAAGACAACATACCCAAACCCTCATAAATGTGGAGAGAAGTATGTGATATACTAACCCAAATAAATACTCATATTTTATAAATATAGGAACCACATGATGGTTTCAATAAAAGTAATGTCATGAGTATTGAGTGTCATTGAACCTCAACATACATTATCTAGAAAAACATGAATCAACCATTGTAAATGGATTTATAGAAGCAAGGTTGCTCACTACTCAGTGTGGATTGAAAAGTTTTTTACAAATAAACAATTTTTAAAGTGTTCATTTTATTTGTAAATGTACAAGAATCAATACCTTACCCTTTTGTAATTGTGTCAATTTTAAGTTGTCATATTATGCATGTACATGAACTAGTATCATGCCCCATGAATATTAAAGTGTGTATATGTGCATGAACCAATATCATGCCCCCTAAATATATACCAACTTAAATAGAATATTTTGCATCTATATGTTGAATTTTAGACCCTATATCTCAAATGTATGTATATATGATAATAAATAATTTTTTTCATGTAAAATATATACATATGGCCATGCATATGAGTTAAGTGTGTATTAATATGTACTGAAGTCTCTATAAATTAAATGGTATGCATGGAATATTCCCCCATAGTCTATATAAATTTATTAATATTATTAATCTTATAACTAAACTCATATGATATCTAGATCACTCTAAATCTCTAAAATCTAATTTTTTATTCATGGAAACTTATATCCCTATTATGATCCCACTATAATGTTATTTTTTTATTTGTGGGATGTGTCTTGTAAGTTACTCATCTCAAAATAAAATTTAAATGTATGATGTCATGTATAAATATAACATTATGTAAAATCATATGAATAAGTGGAGAGTATGTCATCATAGTAATGTATATTTCAATCAATGCATGTATGTAAAATATGTAATACAAGGATTATAAGTGTCATGTCTAGATATATTTATCAATGAAACACATAGTACTAACCATCACTAAAAATATAATTAAATAAGACTATATAGTAAAAATACATGATATGGATCATGGCACCAATCAATCGTATAAAAAATAAGTGCAACAAGCTCAAGACTTAGTGCAACACTTAATGTTAAGGGTCGCATATAAGATACTTGAAGTTGTCACTATAAATAGGTTCAAATTCTAGAAGGGACATAGATATATTCCATCAAACAAGTGGGACGCATGCAAGAGACATAAATATTTCATAAACAAGGCCAAAGTGCCACACATAATATACAATAAAAACCAACCTATCTTGCAAGATATTAATAACATCAATGTAGCATAGAATAAATAAAAACTAAAATACACCATTTATATGTATAAATGTCTCATCATAGTATAATAACATATCCATGTAATATTTTGTAAGATATGAGTAACTATAAATACATTTGTAAGTAATATATGTAGCTCAACATGGTATAATATTATATAAATATATAACATATAATAGTGAAATAAGTGGAATAAGATGCCCCAATATTTCCATGTCCACTAAGTAAAAGAATTCCAACATCTATATGCCCATGTGTAAAATGTATGTCTTGCATCGCACTCATATACCATCAAATTCATATGTATGAAAATAATATGATATCTACCAAACATGTGATAAATAACATATGTAAAGTGTAATATACTAATCATGCCATGCTTAAGTCACAATTTTGATTTTTTTGAATGTTTTTTATATTTTTTGAAATACTTGATTTTTTCAGTTAAATTTATCTTGACACTAGTAACCAAGACCAAGTAGAAAATATTTGAAAATAAAATAATGGGATGGATCTAAAAAAATACTCAACATTATAAAGTCATAAAGTGAACTCAATGTGATATCTTAACAATATGTAATAATTGAAAGCAAGCAATATTCCCTTACTGTATATGTGTGTCATTGATAAAATTGCTAGAATCTAAAATATATATGTAAAAAATTTAAATAAATATAGATGAGATAATAAGAGCAAAGGAACATTACATACCCAGATCACATGACATAGGAATTTACCATGGGAAAACCTCCAAGAATTTAAAAGCACACCAATGACAATTATTCAAATTATTAAGAAACTTTGCACTCAATACATTAACTTCTCTTTCTTACTTCTTCACGTAGTGATTCACAAAACTCACAAATTGCATATGATCAAACAATTCCATACTAATGATATGATTTCACAATAAGGGTAAAACCCTATTTATAATGAAATGCCAAGGAAGGTGACCATTGTAAAAATAACAGGTCCATCCATCTTAATAAAGTAATTTAATTTAAATTTGACAACTATTAAATAATTATAACTTTATTATTTATTTACATGAGGTTTACACCTTGTGTTAATAAATAATATATTATTACTAGTTAATTAATTACCAAAGCTAAGGGTTAATTAATCACACTTATAATTAAATTATCTAACAATCACAATAATGTTACTTAATAGTGTATGTGGATACAAATATTTCATGCCTTCAATGGGAAAAAAAAATGTATGCTCAAGTAATATGTACATATAATTGTATGTGATTATGTAAGCTCACTTGAATTTATATCATGTATAAGTATCCAATATGTAAGTGTGATAAAATATAATGCCACCAAAAATGTACACTAAAATCAATGTTGGATAAGTGTCATGGGTTTCTAGATTGAGATTACAATCAAGAGGCAAGGGTCAAGTAAAAATAAATTCAATGGCTAATATAATGGTCTATGTAAGTGCATGTACACATGTATTTTAAATTGGAATAATATATGAGAGAAGAAATCATGTCATCATCAAGAGGCTATGTAAAAGAATTATTGTTGTTACCAACTAAATAACTCATCAAGTGGATGCTTATATGTATGGCATGTATCACCAACTGTAGTTCCATGTCTATCATCTTTAAAGTCTTATATTTCATCATAATTGAAAGTAAAAGGCTCTTCATGTATGTAATTAGATTGATTGGTTGCGTATTCATTTTATTCATCATTATTATACCAATCTCAAGATCATCATAATCATAATCATCTATGGAGTCATCATCTTGGGAAGAACTAATTACTCAGGTTTAACTTGTTCTTCAATATGACCCTTATTATCAATATCTTGAATCAAAGGCTCTTTATATGAGTAATGTTTTGTAATTTCCCCTTTGGAAATCATGCTTGTGACATTAATATTATTAGGCACATCTTGATTTTAATAATTTTTCTCAAGAAAATCTGATTTCTTGGTTTATTTATTCATAAGTACACTCTCTTATTTATCATGTGTTTATTTTTTTAGTTTTTACCTTTTTAATTGTTCTTGTTTTACCTTTTTAAATCATTATTTATGTAAATTTTCTTATTCTATTTATAATTATGTCATTTTTAACCTTTTTTGTTCCAATTTTTCTTTTTTTAATATCTCTTATTCCATTTTTTAATTTTTAATATCTCTTATTCTATTTTTTCCTTTTGTAGATTCTCTTATTCCATTTGTTTATTTTTAATCTCTCTTGTTCCATTTATTCCTTTTTTATATTATCTTATTCCATTTGTTCTTTTTTAAGTATCTCTTGTTCCATTTGTTCCTTCGTAGATGCATCCTCAACTATTTTAGGTTGCTTACTTAAAGGTTTATCTAAATTTAGTGGTGTTTGAATGGATCTTTTTATTTTAAAATCACCACCATGAATTAGTTTTTACATGATGTTATTCAAATCCCAACATTATTTCGTATGATGTCCCACAATTCTATGATAAGTACAATAATGTTTTATTACCTTAAAGGATGCATAGGATTCCAAATTTATTCAATTTATATTTAAGTATTATTAATCTTGGGTACCCATTTATGACATTTTTTTTTCTTAACCCATACTTGAGATGAAGTATTTTGAGGCACAAAGTTTTATAATTGGGAAGCAAATGTGCAATTCATATTAACATGGTCAAGATTATAGATATGTGAATTCTTATCTTCAAGTGATGTAATATTTAGACAAATTTTAATTTGTAGATCCTCTATGTACCTTCTCATAGTAACCATCTAATCTAAAATTTCATCACAAGCACAAACCATTGCTAGTTTTGATTGAATGTGCATACAATAACCATCAATAAGATGGGTGGGAAGTGTGTGGGTTCTAGAAAGAACATATTGACTACCTATAATTTGTACTATAGGATGGGTTAATTTAACTCTTGTAAAATTGAGGGCCTAGACTAGAGAATCCAATATAGCTTGTCAGTGCATAACTAGGATAGGATGGTAGTTATCACAATCTTGAGGATAAAATATGAAACCCTAGAAGGATGAAACTCTAATTTTGACATAGGTTTTGACATAGTTCAATAAATGTATGGGTTAAATTATATATTTTAATTGAATTTGGTTTAATAAAACATAATAGGGTAGAAACGAGTATGTGAATTTAGATTTTTAAATATAGCCTTTAAGCATGAATCTGAATGTAAAATCTTGAAACAAATTTCACTGATTTTATAAGTGGAATATGTTAAATATAGTAAGTTCAATAAATGGATAATTACTTATGTTTTATGACTAACTAGATAGCTTGACTATGTTTTAAGAATGGAAAATATAATGAAGCAAGCCTATGATTCATTCAGATCCATAATTATGTTTCTATCTATGTGGGTTCAGTTCAATCAACTTTGGGTTAGTATCAACTATTATTATTTACCTATAGTTTTCAATAGTGACCTATGTGTAAAAAAGTTTATGTGACATTATGGTCACCTTCACATATATTTGAAAGCTATATATGTATGATATTGAAACCTAATGATACACATAACTCCAAAATCAACCTCCACATTCAAACCATAGGTGTTATTGTGAAGGATAGAAAATTACAAAAACCAAGAAAGTGTAATGAGTTTGAGATAAACCTAATTTAACTCATTTATTATTTAATGTTACCTATGTATTTGATACTCCAAAGAGGGATATCAAGCCACACATAATTTTCCCAACTAGTGGCAATGTGCATTCACTTTATGAATGTCACTAATGATATGGCTTTGATAATTGACAATGATTACTTTAAATTTACTTTGGTATGATTTAGGCTTTGTTAGTTTCTTTTCCTAGTGATTTATTTACAATTGGGATGGATATCATAGTTTTAATAAATGTGAAATAATACATAGATGTGTACTAGATAAGATCCAAGTCATGTATCAAGTGAAGCCTTGGTGTGTGTATATATGAGTCCAATTGGGTAGTTACATCATTATCACACTAGGAATATAGGCCAACTATAAGGAAATATTTGATTTTAAAAATTAGTCATTACAAGGAGAGGGTCACCATTGTTAGGTAAAAATTAAATCAACTAGTGATGCTAACCTAGTCTAATGTTAGTGGCCCTTACATACAATGACTAAATTGAAGGGTTAAAAATAATTGTATGAGATAATAAGTTGGCTTGGAATAGAGTATAAGGTTATTATAGGTGTTTATGATGTAGGAGCATCAAAATAATACTAATATAAGTTTGTAAATATGTTAATGTGATGTTAGGAAGGTCTTAGGAAGACTTGTGAGAGTTAGTAAGAATTTTGAGATTCTTCTCTTTTTAAAATTAGTCTAGTATGGAATTTCCCTCCAAAATATTTATTCATATATTTAAATAAGTCTATTAAGGTTTTTAAGCTCTTGTAGTTAATATTAAGTTTATGAACCCTATTGGAAGGGTCCAAAATGATTATACTACATTGAAAAAAGGCATGTTACCCTATTGTAACTAAAAACATCTAATCACTCATCTTGAAGGAGGATCCATGCATTAGAGTAATGTTGTGTGTGTGTGTGTGTGTGTGTGTGTGTGTGTGTGTGTGTGTGTGTGTGTGTGTGTGTGTGTGTGTGTGTGTGTGTGTGTGTGTGTGTGTGTGTGTGTGTGTGTGTGTGTGTGTGTGTGTGTGTGTGTGTGTGTGTGTGTGTGTGTGTGTGTGTGTGTGTGTGTGTAAAGATAGTAAATCTATAGTGGGATAAGCTAGTGGAGAAGTATTAGCCTATGATTTAGGAAGGGAAGCTCAATCATTTCAAGAATGAAAATATTAAGAGTCATTTATATGTAGAGGGATAGTTTTAAGGTTGGTATAAGGTGAGGAAGGTAGAGATTAGGTGTGAAGAAGGCCTTATAGGTTTGAAATTTTGGTAAATAAAAATAGTATATGATCAATAAGTGAAGTTAGATTTGTTCTAAAGACATGTTTTAAGGATAAAGGTATTTTTTCATGAGTTTTATATCTTGTTCTACATGCTATCCATGACCCTAAAATGTTTATATATTGTAAAGACATGAAATGAATTTTTTTTAATAGTCTACCATGAAAATAGTGTTCTGAATAGATGAAAATAAAGTTTTATTACAAATGAAACTTATATGGAAATTAGTATTAATTTATTAAATTTTGCATTATCTAAATGTAATGGATCTATCTCATTATAAGGATGGTTACAATTGTTTTAAATTTTGTATGTTTGAAACTTACACTATTTTGTTTTTCTATTCTTATAAAACTAGCACAATCCTTTAAATCACATATAAATTAGTGCATGTATTTCAAAATAGGTTTTAATTTTTTTAAATGATTTTAATAAGAGTATTTTATAGGTTTTATAAGGTATTTGAGTTATGATTGAATTTTATACCCTTAAAAATCCATTATACCCTTGTTTTATGTAAACTCAGTTATGGTATGCATTTGGAAAGTTGTATAAAATTTTGCATAAGTTTGAATGAAATTTAGAGTATTAATATAATGTTTTTAAATATAATTAAATTAATTGGTTAAATAAAATGATCCTTAATCTATAAGTGAGGGATAATGATTTTGAGCATTGGGAATTTTATGTTTTGGCATGCATTCAAGAAATAAGAATGATAGATAAGTTAGTTTTAAACTAATTAAAATATTTGAAGGTTGATAATGGTCATATAGAGTCTTAATGTGACTATGGTAACTTTTTATAATGATTATTCACCTATATAGTAGGTAAGATTTCACTTTTTTCTGCCTTTTGCATGTACACAACATGATGAACAATCTTGGAATTCTATAGATCTTCAAGGTGTAAAATTTTTATATTTGATCAAGAATTAATACATTTTAGGAAAGGTTAAGTATGGAAAGATATACATTATCAATTATTTAAAAGGATTGAAATTATTAAAAATTTAATAATAATTTTATTAGCCTCTTGTGTTGATACAGACTTATAAAACCCTAAACTGGGGATTAGAATTTCAAACTTAGTTATCTTATGATTCCACCCTAAAATTTTATTGAAACTTGATCATATATTATGGTTTAACCTCCTCTAAAATATTATGTATGTTTTTATTTGTTATTACACCATACAACATGGTAATTATCCTTGTGTTAGTGTTTTAACTTTGAGGAGGCCTAATTGATAGGACTTGTTCAGTTGGTAGACTTTCCTTGAGAGTGAAACTCTAAAACTTTGTAGGGAGATGAAAATAATTAATGGGTATATAAAAATTGGAATGGTATATTTTAAAACCTTTTTATTTTATTAATCCATCAAGATAAGTGTTTGAAAAGGACTACCAAAGAAAGAAGGCAAATAGAGATAACTTGTAGTTTGAATTGACATGTACCCTACGTCATGAGGGTCTAAAAGAAACCAAGTTTCTACTAAATATTACAAACCTAAATGGTGTTTTGAATAAACCCCATAAAAATTATTGTTATTTTCTTGAGTATGTGATAATTCTTGATCAAAAGTAAATCCTTGTGTTGAGAATGAATACACTATTTAAGGTCAGTGAAAAGGTAAACTTAATTTCTTAAGAGTTGAGTAAGGGGTTTTCATAAAGATAATAATATTATGAGGTAGTTTATGATTTTGAACCATTGAAATTGGGATATGTTAATGGATATAAAAGTCAAATAAAGGAAAATTACAAACATATTATAGAAGGTATTGATAGATTGAGATCAAAATGGGGTCTACAGTGTAAAGAAAGATGAAAGAAGACATTGATACATAAGAAATTAAGTGAATAATTTCTATTTTCTCTACATAAAGTGGTATAAAATTAGGTAATCTCTTTCAATAATTTATTTTTTTAGTATGAAAGGTTTTTGCTATTGGAAATTGTTAAAGCTTATTGATTAATATTTTAGGTATACAATAGAAGAGGTAGAAAGGTTTGTGGAACCTATAAAGTAAGAGATTGGTGTGGAAATAAATATCTAAAGCTATAGAGGATTTGAATATATAAAAATATATTTTTTAAGATCTAAAGGTAAGCTCAAGGAGAGATTAGATAATAAAATACCAATCCTAGGCAAAGGACTAGAAGGAGAAGAGACCTAGGTGAGATCCTAATAGGCAAGTAGTTTAAACTTGCTAAGTATAGGTAGGTCCAAGTGAGTCCTAAAGCATAAAATAAGGTAATAGAATAAAGAGAGAGATGAAAGGATTAGATAATTAAATTTTCCATTGAAAAGTAGGTGAAATTTTATGAAGAAGGAGATGGATGTAGAGAAGGAAATAGCTGAGTTGAGAACAATCTTGGTAGTTATAAATCAAGTCTTAGAGAAGTTGAGATAAATATTTGAGGTAATAATCAGGAAAAGAATTTAGTGGCCTCTTAGAGATCTCATATAAAAGATAAGAAGACAAAAAAAAGCTATCCAACTGAGAAAATAGTTAATGGTATTGGTAAAACAACCTAAGGAGAAGAAGAAAGAGGAAATAAAACCTCTAAGTTTTTAATTTGATTGTCTTGTCATAGGTGAATACAAAAATAGAGGAAAATGAAGGAGAATCCCAAATTGAGGGCATGAACCTTGAAGGTGTGAATAAATACAAGCAAGATCATCATGATTATGATGAAGGAGAAGAAGTTGATTGGACAACAAAATATGGGAATACATTGATTTCTTATCTTGAGAGGAAAAATGCTTGGTGAAGAAGCACAATGCCTCATTGAAGGTATAAAAGAGATAGATTTGATCTAAGGAAAATTTGAAAAGAATAAATAGCCTCAAGATATTTTTATTAGTACTATTTTTTTATAAATATACTGATTTGATAACTGATGAAGACACTTTATATAAGGAGATAATTTAGCTAATAAATAAATTCATAAAAATCATAAGTGAATATAAAGCACTTACAGTGCTTAAGTAATATGATATAAAATTAGATGATATGACACTGAATGAAAATAAATTTCAAGAAGATGATAAAATACAAGTTACAAAGTCTTTTGAAGATTAAAGAAAAGTTGAAAAAGAATATATAATAAGGTATATAGTATAAATGGAGATGTTTAGATAATAGACCAGGCAAGAGATAGATTATTTGAACCTCCTAGTAATTAAGGAAGACATCCTAGTAGCTGAAAGGAAGTCAATGAAAATGATAAGCCAAGATGAAGAGTCATAAGTTGAATAATAAATACTAAGAAAGATGACAACATATGAATGGGTAATGTTGACTCAAGTTTTTGAAACTGATTATATTTTGAGTTTTACATGTGTAGATATTGAGTATTCAATCAAGGAGATAGAATCATTATTCATGGACTTCAACCAAGAAGATGAGGTAAATGTTGAGCCAAATGGGATCATTAAGAAAAAGGAATAAGATAAAGGTACACTCAAGCATGAATATGGAGATAAAATATTAAAAGCTTGGAAAAAGTGAAAGAATGATCAATAATTTCATTTGAGTAGGAGCTCAAATACTCTCCTACCTGGGGAGTTTGATGCAGGAGCATTAGATGAATATTAATATAAGTTTATAAATATGTCAATGTGATATAATTATTCTTAAGAGTTCTTATGGATTCTTGTGAGAGTCAATAATAATACTGAGATATTTCTATTTTTTAAATTAGTCTCATATGGAGTTTCCCTCCAAAACCCTTATTCAAATATTCAAATAAGTCTATTGAGGTTTTTAAGATATTGTAGTGAGTGGTAAGGGTATGAAGCCTCTTGTAAGGGCCAAAAATGATTGTATTATGTTTAAAAATTCATATTACCCTCTTCTAACTATAAACCACCTAAGCACTCATCTTGAAAGAGGATCCATGTGTTGGAGCAATGCTAAAGATAGTAAATTCCATAGTGGGATAAGTTAGTGGAGAAGTATTAGCCTATGATTTAGGAAGATAAGATATATAATTTAAATAATGAAAATAATAAGATTAATTTATATGTAGATGGATATATATAAGGTAGGTACAAGGTGAGGAAGGTAGAGAGTATGTGTGAAGAAGGCCTTTTAGGCCTAAGATTTTGGTAAATAAAAATAGTGGTTGGTCAATAAATGAGGTTGGTTTTGTTTTATAGACATGTTTTAAGGATAAATATATTTTTTCATGATTTATATATATTTTTATACATGATTTACATGACCCTAAATTGTGTGTTTATTGTTAAGACATGAAATGAAACTTTTGTTAGCAATCTGCCATGAAAACATCATTTTGAATAGATGAAAATAGAGTTTTCTTGAAAATTAAAGGTATATTCCAATTATTACTAATGTATTAAAATTTTTAATATCTAAATTTAATTTATATAACTCATTTTTAGGATTTTATGGTTGTTTCAAATTTTGTATGGTTGAAACTTACACTATTCTATTTTTTGTACTTACAAAACTAACACAGTCCTTTAAATCACATATAAATTAGTACATGTATTAAAAATAGGTTTGAATTAGTTTAAAGGAGTTTCATAATATTATTTTATAGGTTTTTTAAGGTATTTGAGTTCTAATTGAATTTTATACCCTTAAGAATCCATTATACCATTATTTAATGTAAGCTCAGTTATGGTATGCATTTAGAAAGTTGTATAAAGTTGTGAATAAGTTTGAATCATGTTTGGGAGAGTAAGATAATGTTTTATATATCCTATTTAATTAATTTATTCAATAAAATAGTCCTTAATATACAATTTTGAGCATTGATAATTTTATGTTTTGGCACACAGTCAAGAAACAAGGGCATAGAAGTCATTTTTCATCTAACTCAAATCTTTGAATGTTGATAATAGGAATATAGAGTCTTAATTTGACTATGGTAACTTTTTATAATTATTATTAACCCATATATCAAGTAAGGTTTCAATTTATTTTTCCTTTTTCATGTGCATAGCTTGATGAACAATCCCAAATATCTATAAATCTTCAAGGTATAGAATTTTTATAGTTGATCAAGCATTAAAACCTTGTTGGAAAGGTTAAGTATGGAAGGAAATAAATTATCAAGGATTTTTAAGTTATTTATATTTTTAATATTTAAAATAAATATTTTATTAACCTCTCAAGTTGGTACAGACCTATAAAACCTTAAACTAGGGCCTAAAATTTCAAAGTCATTTATCTTGTGATTCCAACCACCAAATTTATTTAAAAATGGTAAAATTTTGTGGTTTAAACTCGTCTAAAATATTATGTTGGTTTTTATTTTTTCCTATACCATACAATATGATAAATAGCCCTCTGTTAGTGTTTTGACTTTGAGGAGGCCTAATTGCTAGAAGGACTTGTTAGTTGGTAGACTTTCCTTGAGAGTGAAACTATAAAACTTTTTAGGGAGATGAAAAGCCTTAATATGTATCTAAAAATTGTCATGGTATATTTTTTAAAATTTTATTTTTCTTAATCCAACAAGTGTTTGAAAATGGCTACAAATAAAGAAGGCAAATAAAGATAACTTATAGTTTGAATTGACATGTACCTTAAGTTGTGAAGATATAAAGCAAACCAAGTTTATACTAAATATTCTACACATAAATGGTGGTTTTAATAAACCCAAAAAAGCTTATTTTTAATTTTTTTAGTATTTAATAACCCTTAATCAAAATTAAATATGTGTGTTGATAATGAATACATTATTTAAAGCCAATGAAAAGCTAAACTTGATTGATTAAGATTTGAGTAAGGGGTTTTTCATAAAGATAATAGTTTCATGAGTTATTTTAGTGTTTTATTACATTTAAATTATGATATATTAATGGATATAAAAGTCAAGGAAAGATAAATTTTAGACATGTTATAGAAGGTATTGATAGATTGATATCAAAATAGAGTCTAGTGGCAAGAAGGATGAAAGAAGACATTAATACATAATAAATTAAGTGAAGAAATTTAATTTTATCTACATCAATTTTATAGTAAATAGAGAGGATTAAACTCATAAGCTAACATGTAGGTATGAGACAAAGGATGGTTAGGACCTGATTGTACATGCAAGTCATAGGTGGTAAATGTATTTCAAGCTTGTCATTGTCAAGTAATTAATACCATATTTTCGTATCTACACAATCTAAGATATTATTCATTTGAATTTGAATCCACATACAAATACTATATAGGGGCACATATATCTTGGTCATACAAGGTATTACTAAAATTTCATTAGTGGGTATGTAACAAGTGTTGCACCTATATAGGTTTTGTTGCATAGAGATTACAAATTCATATTGACTCAATAATACTAGGATGAATTTAATAATTTCAAGGTTAAGCTGGTCTCAACCCCTATTTTATATTTCAAAATTGGTCTAATATTTTCTATGTTCATATAAATGCATCAATCATGGTGATAGGAGTCATACTTGGACAACCAAGAGAAATGAATATTTACCACCCAATATGATTAACATGTTGAAATTTGTCAATTGATAATAATAAATACATAATAATAAATGGTATGTGCTCTCTAAAAATACATGCACTATTTGGTAGAAGTTCCTTTTGATTTCTACACATATCATCAAGCCTTGAAGTACTTAGTGAATAATTACTAAGAAGAAGGATTTCAAGATGGATATGTTTCAAAAATGTCAATTAATAATCATAATGCAATTAATCAAAGATAATATGAGACTTAACCATTTTATTAGAGTCAAAATAGGTTAGAAACTTGAGGATATCAAGGAATTTTAGATTCACATATTTTTAGACTACAATATTTTCTCAAGTATTTCCAATAAATTACAAATTTCCTAGAAATGTGGTAGATGTCATCAAAATATTGTGAAAATGAACAAAATAAATTACTGGTTGGAGTTTTTCCTTATGATATTTATGGTGGTTTATTATATACTAGGAATAGATGATGTTTTGATAATAATAATAGTGTTGGAACATGAGAGAGATACAAAGCCCAAGAAGGAACAAGAGGGTATAGCCTAAGGTCATTTTTCTAGTGACCCAACTATAATAAAGGTGTTATAAATAGGCTTGTGGTGGCCCACATTATTCATATATGATATTTTTGAAAAGCATTATGATGTATGAAAAATATTTTTAAAATGAACCCAAATAAATAAGATGACATTGAATTTCACATTAGCCATATAACCATTTGAAAAATGGGGCATTGATTTTGTAGGTCCCATCAACCCATATACTATAGGGAAGTGATAGTATATCACAACTGCAATAAATTACTTCATCAAATGGGTTGATGTAACCACTACCATAAATTTCATAACTAGAAAATATGATAAATATTTGTATGAGAAAATTATCACAATGTTTGGTTGTCCTTCAATATTGGTTAGTTATAGTGGCACACATTTATTGAATAAAACTATAAGCTCTCACCTCATCATTCATGATAATAAACCATAAAAATATAATAATGTATATATTCAAATGGTTAAAATAGTTGTTGGAGTAATAGTTAAAGATTATCAAAGAGATGATGAGGAGGAGGACAGTCACCTGTGTCTTTTTAAAAGGTATACAATAAGAAACACCATAGGTAGTTTAGAAAGAATCTAACATTTTAAAATAGAAGGGAGGGTTGAAATGAGGCAAATAATTTAAATTGAAATGGAATGTTAAAAAAATATAAAATATGGTTTTAATAAAAAAAAGAGGGAAGAAGCCTTTGAAATATTCCAAGATAATAATCATAAGAATGGAAATTAGGTTCATAATGAGAAACCTAGTTTGGATGGATAATAAAAAGTAGATAAAAATATTGACACATACAAGGATGTACAGAGACTTAACATAATTTTTTATGTGTGTTGGAAAAAATCATGTCATTATAAACTAATACAAAGTAGAGATATGCTATGTGAAGCTTACACATACAAAGATAAATACAAGCACAGATAGACATGGTTTCAACTAAGAAATCCTTTTAGGTAAAAAACCCAAAACATTTTTTATTATTAAAAAAATAATAATTTACAATGATACATCAATTCACAAGGTTTTAATCCATGTAATACAATGCTTTATTTTATATTACAATGCACACACTTGACTATGTGTATTCAACATAACATCTTCCTTAGAAAAATTGTGCCTTTATCTAGAACCTATTTTATAATACCCACACAACTAGAGAATATGCATTTTATAAATATTAAGACAAGTAATTTACATGTAATTCTCCTTAATGAATTCATATTAGAGCTCCACAAAAAAATTGCTAACATTTCTTGAATCTGACATAAGAAATCAGACAAGTGTTTGAAATGCCTTAAGATAACCTTTATTACTTGACATGTTTCAAAAATAATCACAACACCTTATTGTGACTCTACCACTACATTATAATTCAAAACCTTCCATACATAAATGAAATTATTTAGAGAGTCTAACATAGCTCTACCACCATACTATATGTTGACAATCTTGTGAAATCATCATAGGAAGTCTCTACACCAACTTGCACAACTATCTCTACTTTTGAAATCAATTTTCACTCAATACTTGCACAACATATACTTTTCACAAAATTAACCTCAAGAAAATACATGAAAATTTGAGACATTTCCCAATAATCTCCCATTTTTTGAATAATTTGCATAAGCAAGTATGCATACATCCTTTAGCAGAATTGAGCATTAAAGCCCATCTCATTCCTACACCAAGCTAACTTCTCAATACTAACTACCTTAGTCAATGAATATATAATTTTTTCATTTGAGTCCACCTTATCCAAATTTATCTTCTATCTTCTACCATTTCTATTACAAAGTGGTATTGCACATCAATTTGCTTGTCCACGAAATCCTCAAGGTTATTTGCTAGACAAATTATGCTTTGACTATCACAATATAGATTTTTAGTATTTTGTGTGAAACTAACCATAAAACATAATATTTAAATCCACATTTCCTCCTTACTTAAATTATTAATTTCAATACATTCAACTATGGTGGTAGATATAACAACACTAGCATGTTGTTTGTTAATCCAAATTATAACACCACTAAACAAGTTAGCACATACACACTAGTAGACCTAAGAAAATCAAGATATCAATCCTAATCAGAATCCACAAATCCCTATAGATTCAAATTCTTAAATTCACCAAGTTTGAAATGATATCAAATATCATAATCAAAATTTCCATGTAGATACCTAAAGATTATCTCCATTGCTACCTAATGTTCCTTTCCTATATTAGACATGAATATGTTGACTACTCCCACTATTTACACAATGACAAGATATGTACAAACCATTACATACATTAGGGTTCCCATCATAATTACATATATAACTTGAAGCATCTTCTCTAACTCCCCATGTGTCTTTATAAATTGTGATGTTGATAGATTCTAACCAACTAGAAAAGGTGTGTACATAAATTTTCAATCCTACATCCTAAACCCTTTCAATATTATTCCAACATAATTTATTTGGTCTAACCAAATATTATTTTTCACATAATATCTTTTTATTTCCATGCCCATGATGAAATTTTTATCACTAATATATTTCATGTTGAATTGTATAGATAATTGAGACTTCACATACTCTCTCATGCATTTGTCAATTCTAATCATCAACATGCCATTAATAGAGAACTATGATGACAAAGTTATCACCCAATTCCTTATAGTAACACAAGGATCATCATTTTTGTGTGCAACACCAATTCCAATGACATAACTATGAAATTATGATTCTATACTCTATGTAATTACTTCAAACCATACAAGGACTTATTCAACCAACAAACCAAGTCCTTTTTCCCTTTTACATTGAATGTTTCCAATTGTGATGTATATATTTATTATTAAAACTCTCCATTCATAAATTTTATCTTAACATCCATTTTATCTATCTCAAGATCAAACACAACAACAATAGATAAAATAAACCTTATTAAAATAAATTTCATAATAGGAGATAAGGTTTCACCAAATTCAATTCCCTCTACCTATGAAAATCCATTTTCTACTAGGTGGGTCTTATACTTCTCCAATTTCCCTTGATCATTTCACTTCTTAAAAACCCACTTGTAGTGCATATATTTTCATCCAGAAGGTAAGTTTACCAAGTCCCAAGGTTCATTTTTGTCTAAAGATTACATTTCCTCACTCATAGCCTTATTTCAAGACTTGTTCTCTATGCAACCAAGAGATCCCTTCAACATCTTTGGGTTTCTATCATCAGTCACTAATAATAATAATAATAATAATAATAATAATAATAATAATAATAATAATAATAATTTGGTGGACTATAGCTTTTAGGTATTATATTCACTTGTTTTGATCTTCTTATATTTGGAGTCACATTCTCTTCCTCTTTTTGTGTCTCTTTCAACTCTCCATCCATTACACCATACTCCAATACTAACTCTTTAGAATCTACATCAATCTACACCTTTTTTCTTTCTTCCTTTTGATGCTTCTTTGGTTCTTCTTGTGTAAAAACCTTGTGCACCTCCCTTAATATTAAATTAGAGCTATAAAACACCTTATTTATATTAATATTACAAATCATGTACCCTTTGACACAAATCCCATACCCAATAAAGATCGAATTTGCATATTTAAAGTCAAGTTTCAATATTTTCTCTTTTGAAATGTGAGAGTAGGCTTTCGATGTAGGAGCATCTACAATAGCTACATGAAGACATGGTCAAGTTGGAAATTCTCAAGCATACAAAGCTCAAGTCATGTCTTAGTTTTGTTTTTGAATTCATATTGTGGTCTTTTCCCTCCAAAATGTTGTTAAGGAGGAATAAATTTAGTTATTAAATGTAAAAGTAAAAGGAGTGAAAAGGGGTGAAAGTGGGTGAAAGGAATCCCCACGTTGGGAGTTTGTTGAGTAAAAGAGGAGTGGTTGAAATTATTTAAACCTTAGTATATTTTTACAAATTAAAAATTGTTTGTTGTTTTATCTTGAGCCCAAGTTAGGCATAGAAGTTAGGGAGGAAGCTCTTCAAAAGAGCAAAAGAGAGAAATCAATCAAAAAAGAGAGAGAGAGAGGACAGAGGGATGAAGAGAAAGAGTCAAGAAGGCCATTCGGCCTATCCTATTTTTGACCGTGGGGATAATTCAGGGTAAGATAAGTGAAGGAGCATGATTGGATTGACGAATACAATGTTGTTGGGGAAAATGTAGCTCACATACCATTCCATTTTGGATTCCATAGAATGAGCTCACCTTTTAGTCCAAATGGGAGGCAGTTAAGGTGAAGGCAAACTGCCCATGTTGGCCAAGCCTGAGCAAAGGAAGATTCACATTTTACCAAGCCAAGCTTGTGATGGATCTTGGAAGGGAGATCATCACGTATTTACCTATCATTCCTCAGTTCTGAAGAGGAGAGAGGAGTTCACAAAAAAAAATGAACAAATAATCAGGAAAGACCCACCATTTGGAAATGATCTCTGTCTATGTTAATTTACATAGCCCATATACAATTATAAATGGCCTCAAATGGAAGGCTTGTGTTAATATAAATATGGTAGTGATGGAAGTGGTCAACATTGCAATATCTTGGTGCCACAATAAAGGAAAAATGATAGTCAAGTATATATTGTAGAGTCAGGCCGAGCTTTGGGAAAGGAAAGAAAACAAGGTGGAGTTTGTTTTTAAAGAGCCAATCCTGTGTTGGTGTGGTAGTCTGCATTGTGATACCATGGGTCATAAAAGAGATCTTAGGTATGTAAATATGAATCTAGGGAATGTTTATCCCTATTTTGAAAGATCATTTTTGACATCATAAAGCCTTTTGATCAGTAGCATTGAAATAGAAATAGATACATTTTATGGTACACAAAACCATATTCACCTGTTCATAAGTGATAGACCATGGAAAAAGAAGTGTTTGATCTATAGACATAATAAATTTGAGTCCAAATAATATGTAAATGATTTCATTCATTTGGAAAGGCTCATAGCACATAGTGGATGTTAATTTATATATAGATGAAGAATTGAATCTAAAAGGACAACGTCTATGTTAGCCATAGATGCATGGGATATGCTAAAGGTATGAAAAACCATGTGGAAAGAAGGACATCTTCATCTATTCATAGGATCTTTAAGCCATATGTGAATGGTGAAAGTCTATAGAGCTCAAACCCAAACTGTATTAGTGACTATCCACCTATTGTTATCTGGGAAACTCTTTGAGCATACATATGTCTTTTTGCATAGTTTGATAAAGAGCTTTCCAAGTGGGCTGCATTTTTGCACTTTTGAAGCATTCTATCCCATTTTCTATCCAGCGCAACATCTACCAAACCTATCTGTAATGTACCAAATATAGCGTTGTAATTATCTACTATTCAGATAGTGAATGTTTGATTTAATGACTATATGTACAAGATCACTAGATATTTCTCCTATCAATCATTCCAAAAGCTCAGATTTTTCCTTTCTAAATAGCCTACATGCATTAGAGATCTGGTTTACAAATGCTATCCATGCCATCAGAACTGGAAGTGCATCATTTTGGTATCAGAGCTTTGTGAAGAAGGTAAATGCATCAGCTTCATAACCAAAAATTCACAAGTCTTGAAAACATGGATTTTTATCAAACCATGCTTTTTTAGGGGTCTTAACAACCAACATTGACATGGGTGATTTGTTGACAATAATACAAGTAACATCCATTACATCAACCTAGAACATATACTCTAATTGCACACCACTCAGTATACTATGAGATTCATCTACTAGCATCTTGTTCATTCCCTTTACAGCTCCATTTTATTGTAATGTGTATGGAGTTGTCTTTTACCTTGAATATTACTTTGTCTACATACTTCATCAAAATCTTTGGAATAGTACTCACCACCATTATTTATGAACAACACTTTGATATTATTTTTATTTAGTTCTTCTTCAAGGATTTAAACTCTTTGAATTTATTGATAAATTCATATTTCTTTAGGATGAAGTATATATAGGTACTGTGAGAGTAGTTGTCCGTGAAAAACACATAAAAAATAGACTTAATCAGTAATGTGGAATCTACTTATATAAAAACATCACTATGAATCACCTATAAGATCTCACTTTCTCATGTAACATTTCTAGATAGTTTCACCCAACTCTACTTATTTTAGATGTAGTGTGTATATAATTTGAAGTCCAAGGATAATTATCCATCCATTTTACCCTATCTCTAGTCTACAACATGTATAGACCTTTTTCACCTATATCACCCAACCTCTAATTCCAAACCATTATCTACTCTATTAAAATTAATGTACAAGTTCATATTTTATTGTTGACCTCAGATACAATGATTTTATTACATGTGCTACTTACCTTAGTCATATTAATCATAAATAGTGTCCCTATGTGCATGCATCTTTCCAACACCATGGATTTTCACACCATCTCATACCTATATCTAATAAATGATACTTGAGCACAAGTATCATTAATTTAATCGAATAGATTATATTCTTGATGAGGTGAAGAATGTACAAAACACCTGAGAGAGTCTTGATCTCCCATATTTAAAATTTAGCTTCACTCTTCCTCTACCCACAATATCTAGTAAATTTAGTTGTCTCACAAAAAGACATCACCATCATCATATTTTCATAACCACTCCCTAGATGGATTCATGTGATAGGAGATTACATATTTAATTATAAATGCATCATTACATGCATGAGACCTTAAGGTTGTGAGATATAAATATCCATCTTCATCATTAGAGGCCATCTCACTTGAGGATTACATAGTATCTAGTCGTTTGTCCTTTTGCACCTTTCTCTCTTTAGATTACTTCTTCAAATTCCCTATCTTATCACAATCCCACCACTTCTTCAAGGATATATCCAAACTATTTGATATACTTCTAAAATTCAAGTGCTTATCCCCAATGTTCTACTTGTATATTGCTTTCAAATAACCTCATATGAATAAGGCATTACTTATCTAATAAATTTCCACATATGTGAACCTTGTATCCTTTAATAATAGATTTGTGACTACATCTTCAACTTTTAGCTATGATGTAGTACTAGTTATTACCATGACTAGAATATTTGACAAGTTTGGAAAAGAGAACAATAATGTAATACACCTTTCTTCATCATTTATTTTTACATTCATAGATTACAACTAACTTAATATAATGATAAATACATTTAAGGGCTCTACATTTGAGTCACCATCATTCATTCACAATTAATACCTCTTTCACATGAATAGTTTTTTTACCAATGACTTGACCTATTAAAATGTACCCAACTTATCATGAATAAAATTCATAATGTTTTTAGTCAAAACATTCAATAACATTGAATCCAAAAAATAGAATATGATAGAGCATCTAGCCTTCTTATAAATATTTTCTCATTCTTTTGATTTAATTCATGTGGGTGTTGTGTAGGTAGCATCAATCCATTTATCTTTATTAACTAATTTATATTCCATCTTCAATTTTCATACCTCAAAATTTTTACCATTGAATTTCTCAATCTCTATCCTAGTGCTTGCAATTATTTTCTTCACACAAGATTCTTCCATAGAATTTACACTTGAAGGAAACCATTTATTGCATGTTATTCCAACTTTTACAAAGCTTACAATTAGAGCTCTGATATTAAATGTTTAAATCAAGCCTAAACATGATAAATTAATATAATGGAGAGATGTTACACAAACATTACATATACAAAGATAAATATAAATATAGAGATACACATGATTCTACATGTGAAAATTGTTTCAGGAAAAAAATAAAACATAGTAACCTTATTATTACAAAAAAATTGATTGTTTTAGAATGCTACACCAATTCATAAGGTTTTTTTCCTTTTTATATAATTTTTTACCATATATTACAATTCCCACACTTGACAATGTGTATTTAGTATTCAACACACATCTTCCTTGGAATAATTTAGCCTTTATCTTACACCCACTTTGTAAATCTCATTTAGCAATGGAATCTATTTTCACCAACTATTGAGCAAAGTGATCAACGTGTAAATCTCCTCAATAGTTTTGTATCATATCACCACCAAGACATTAACATCACTTCTTCTATCTAACATATGAAATCATACAAGTGCATGAAACCCATTTAGATAACCTTTTTCACTTGACATGTTTCATAGTTATTCACAACACCTTAATACTAATCAACCATTATGCTCCACTTTGAAACCTTCCTTAATGTAATGAAAATAAATAGAGAGCCTTGTACACCTCTACCATCATTACCACATATTAATAATCTTTTGCAACCATCATACACAACCTCTACATAAACCTATGCAACCATCTCTACTTGTGTAATCAATATGCACTCAATTTTCATGTTATATCTACCTTGTGCACAATTACCATTGGGTATATTCATAAAAATTTGAGACATTTACTAATAATGTGGTGATGGAAACACTTAACTAGAGTTAATTTTTACCCCACCCATCAATATCCCATGACATTTCCTATTAGATGCTATTTGAAATTCCTTATGCATATTGTGAGGGTATCATGACACATTTAAAGATTAGATATGATACTAGTACATATGAGATTATTAATCTACCTTGTGGCCCCTCAATACCTTAATATTCCTTTTATTTCACACCATAGGGGATAGATTGGAGCAGGGCTCAGGATAACATAATGATAAATCAATTTATAAGAACAAACCCATTAGGGAGAGGTAAATAAACTTACATATCTAGGTAAAGAGAAAGATGAATTGGATTATGGTCCATATCCATATCCCACTCTTAAATATCCACCTCAAATAACATGAGGATGAACATATGTAAGATAAATATTTAATTCATGTTGATAAATATCAATATAATTTTTTAGTTGATAGGAAAAACACTTTGAAGTGAAGGGAAGAAAGACATATGAAGAATCCTATTAAATATGTGTGGAAAGATGTGGAAAAAAATACATTGGGAAATAAAATTATGAAGGTGAGAACAAAGACACAAAGCAAAAATAGTAGAAAACAAATACTAATGTGGAAATAGGTTTACATATCATCACCCAAATGATGGATCTACCTCACAGATGATTTCATTACATGGACAAAGTAAAATAAAGAGACTCTAAATGGTACACATATAGTCATTAAGTAGTATTTAAGGGGATAAGTGGCGTAATTTTGAAAGGAACAACACCCACAATGACTCTGATTATTGTAAACAAAAATATCGATCGTGTAGTCCACACATTCTACACTAGAGTAAAAACATTACACTAGTACCACTTATCAAAGCACCAACACATACACTTCCAACATTGTTAGAGGAATAACATTTTTTTCACACTTAAATTTTTGGTCAAAGGGGAAACTCTCTATGTCATCATTGAACTTAAAAGTGGCAAAAACATCATTACATAAGATATATTGAAATTCATAGACCTTAAAACCAAATTGCACCCTCATCAATATTGACTTGGATCTATAAAGGTAAGAATATTTAAGTTTTTCCATCGATGAATTTTTAAGTGTAGAATCAAACCCATGTGTGATACTTCTTGTGTGTAACACCATTATAAGTTTTCAACTTTTTTCTCAACAAACCATGTATATTACTGAGATAAAATATACATAGCTAAGCCATAATGTTGGTCCATCAAATTTAACAATTGTATATACCAAATTTTATAATATCTTCCAAATATCACTTTGGTATCCATAAATAAACAAAAAATCATGTCTCCCAAAAGTTTGTTGCTTGTAATCCATGTAAAGACACATATGCTTTAGGATAAGCATGATTTGGATGCATACACAAAATGACTACTTGAACACCTAGTATAATAGTATGTAAATGTCTTTGGGGAACCCAAAGGTGTCCCCCACACACCACAATAAAAAAATTAGATTGACCTGGTTTGAATATCACTTCCAAATAGCCCACTCTATTACCAATCATTTTGGGAGAATGATTTAAAATTTAAGAGCATGTTAATCAAATAAATATCACACCAACATCCTCATTATGGCAACCCAATATTAATCTAAATAAAAACAAAAAAATGCTTCATGACCCCAAATGCATTGACTATTAAACACATAGTGAAATCACCAATTATCTGAACTACATGGCACAAAATGGTGGTTCATAAGACTAAAAAAATTAGCTAGTATCCTAATGCGTTATAGTGAATGTGTATTAAAATAAAACAAGTCAAAAATTTACACATTCATGGAAAAAATGAGATGGAATAATTCTCTTTTGTTCAATATGAATAGTGAATGAGAACTCCCATGATTAAAGATTAAGGACTAGGATCATAGTTGATTTGTCATGTTGGAGTGAAACTAGTTGAACCCCCTTCCAAAGGTCAAATTTAAGTATATATATGATTAGGAGAGTATTTAGTTACAATCAAGGTAAATTATAGAATAGATGATGTTCCATGACTTTTAATGGTTCATCTTCTTCTTGATGTGTTAATTCAACTTCCTAATGCACCAATGTCATGGAACGTTAGTGACAATCCATGAGAATTAGCATTAAACATTTTACGTAGAATCCAACTTGACCAAGCATCACCTTAAAGAGAACTAATCAGGGTGGTTCTATTCTATGAGATACTTTGGGAAGTCTCTTTCTAGGAGTACCAATCTATGTTAGCCTATCTATGTAGACAAAGTTAGAGTTTATTCGATTGAATCTACATTAATATGAGTTGGTGTAATTTTCATCAATTAGATACATCTTTATAACAATATAGATTTTTAATGTCAATTATGTTTCACATAGGTGAGTTTTAGAATACATTATAACTATGATTACATATTTATATTGATGTATACTTTTTATGTAAATTATTTTTAAAAAAATGGGTTTATAAAACACATGGTAAACATTATTTCACCTACACTAGATAAATTTTTGAATAATAAATATCTATGTTTCTCAACCTAGAGTCTTATATTTCAATTTTACACATTTTCCCAAGAATACTAGTAATAATAATGTATTATAAGGGTTATATATTAACCCCACTTTAAAATCCCTTAATTCATGTTTTACCTTCATTTATAAATATGAAAGTCCATATATTTTGACACTAAAACTTACAGTCAAACCTCCCTACCATTATCTTATATGACATACATTAGAAACTTCTTATGCATTGTATGCATCTAAAATTATCAACTACTTCATCATTAATAATTTTTTCATTATTCATCACTAATTATCTTCATAACTAACCACATTATTATCATTGGCTTAACATCCACCATTACATTTGACTTCATTACACGAACCTTACACCTTCATCACACCATATTTTTCATCAATTAATCATCCAATCATCACCCTACTTAACCACTAATCAATCCTTACATCATTAAGAATTTTTATATTCCTTGTCAATAACCCTTAGATACCCCCAATAAAAATCTTAGAAAATCACATCCCTGATCCCCACCTAAATCCTCATCAATCATGGTAATGATCTCTACAACCTAGTAATGCTCATTGAGCCACTTACCATCCTCCTCTCAATTCTTATATGAAATTTTTATTCCTAAATCCAAACCACCAAATCCTCTCAAAAAATATGAGCCATTGATAAAAGTCCTCCATGGATCAATAATATCCATTATTAATTTCCACGTGGCTCTATATATTGAGATATAACCCCATGCAAACCATATAATAAATATTATAATTCAATAGTGTCATCACCTTGTCTACCAATCAGTCATCCATAACCTAATGCTAACCAATTCCTAAGTTATTCCATATAAATCACACATCTTACATCAAAAATTATTCCATCTATCTTTGAAGCACATCTACAATGTCAAAGAAGAATAATTAATTTACGAATTTTAGGTATAATCTTAGTTGTTTTTATTTAATTTTGTTTGATTTTAGTTCTTATTCCTTTAGCTTACTATGATGTGTGGTGATTTGAATTATATTGGGAAATTTAATGGTTTCTAATACTCATCTTTAATTCTTATCATGCATATTTTTGTCAACCACAGTGGGAGTAATCATTCAAACTTTGAATTCATTATAATTGCATCACCAATTCTACCCCTTGTCCTAATTTTGACTTGATTTCTAGAATTCATGGGATAGTTAGAATGCATTGTGTGGTTCATCTACAATTTTTTTTATTATGGGTAAAGTGGATTTTTTTGAAAGGAACTCTACCCTTTTACAAAAGAGCTACAAACAAGGTCTAAAAAACCAAAAAATAAAACAAGTATGAAAAAAAGAACCAAAAACCAACAAATTGTGAGACCATAACTACATCATATAAATATCATAATGAGATCAATGACACGTTAAAATAAAAATACAACTTAATAAAATAGGTCACTAAACTTTCTACCCTCCAAGGGCTTCATCCCAATTATCCAAAATTTCCTTCAAAGTTTGTTCATGTTGTTAAAATTAAGATAATATAGATTTTGGGTTTTCTCCTTGATATTACATTTAGTCTTATTGGAATTATTACTCATACCTTCACCATCTGGATGTTTTTTAATGAGTTGTAAAATAACCCCCATCCTAGAAAGGCAATTACTAATAGTGGCTTTGTTATACACCACTAGAGCATCAAGATTATTTTTTAGAGAGATTTTATCCTCTTTTACCCTATAGACTCTCTCCTCAAGTATTCTCATCTACATATCCATCTTCTAAAAGTCTTATTTTTCATTGGGAAATTCTTTCTCCTAGCTATGATTATTGATGGAATCTTTGATCAGTTTTTACTCCTTGATAAACCATCTGAGGAAATATCTATGTAAATTGATCTCCTCTCACATTTATTTAAATTTGTCTTGCTCCATGACAAAAAAAGATATTTCTTTAATTTACCCAATTAAATTGTGCCTTCTTATTCTCTTTAGCACTTTTATTGGTGAAGATTATTGGTATTTCAAAAAATTTAAACTCTCAAAAACATATTCAATTCTCTCCTTATCAAAGATAATGTTTCCATCCTTAGAGCTCATAAAATTCATAATGGTGGCTTTATCTTGATCATTCACATTTACTAAGATGAATTTTTATTTCTCAATTATCTATGGGGATTCCTAATGGGATACTCATTCTATTTGTTATGGTCCACAACTCTATCAAGGGTCACATGGATAGGGACCATATTATCAACTTTAACATAATTATATAATAAGAGGATCACAACTTGATGCAAGGAAAACCTACCCTTCCATTTTTCACTTCTAGAACTAAACTTTCTAATAAATTAAAAATATAAAATGGGATTTTGACTGAGTACTAATGTTTGAAAGAGTTGAAAAAGATAAAATGGAAAGTGATGATATAGTTGTACCTCTCATCCAATTTTATAAATTTCATGACTTGATTATAAATATCATTATAGGGCCAAGGAGTTGATTATTTGAGATAACCATGCTGAAATGGATTCAATTCTAGTTTTATATAATTTATATCCTTCCATAATCATTCATGTAACATGATAAATAAGTTCCTTAGTTATCTCAATATCAACCCCTTTAAACAACACTATTATTTCCTTCCAACCTTTGACAAAGCTCCTAGAAATGTGAGGGTCATATACCTCAACATTTTTAATGAAATTATTGAAACCAATAGGATGAAGGATACCCCATATCTTTAAGTCCTTGGATAATACATATTGAAAGATATTTCAACATGAAATAGGTATCATCCCATTCTGGTAACAACCAAAATCACCCAGAATTATAAATGTAGATATAAATTAAGTTAAATCAAGACCAAGGTGTTATAATAGGTAATAATGAAACTCTCACATTGAAATATATGGATGATCTACCACATAAAATAATTAATCATGGTTAAATTTCTAAGGATAATCCAATTCAAATGAGTATTACTATAGACATCCACATAATCATTATAACTCCACCACCTAAGACCCCAAACAATACATCCATTTAAGATCTCAATAAATAAGCCCCCCTTCTTAATGTCTCTTATAAATTAATAATGAAGACACCCCTCTTGATACCTATCCAAGGTTCTCAAGGAATTATGAATAATAGTCAAAACCAAATTCATGCAACAAATATAAAGAAGAAGAATATATTCAAAAACCTAGACTCCAGTAATCTTACTCTTTAGATAGGGAGGTAAAAGATTCTTTGTTTATATTTTGAATAATGTCACTAAATAGTTCTTATTTGGAAATCCACTTCTTGAATATATTATCAAAAACTACTAGAATGGTAAACCAATTATCTAATTGGTTTCCCTCTCTATAGATATGTTGAACACAAACCTTATCAAAGGAGTTAATAATACCATAGGCTTCATAATCATATTACTAATGATCTAACTCATAGAAAAATTATATGAAGGGTAACGGATGATATTAAATTATTCCCCCTCCAAGACCAATTGGCTCACCCCTAGCTCCTTCATCAACTACAATCACCAAAGGGCAGCTCTAGTCTCATCCCAATGGTTTGTTTAGACTCCCATACTCCTAACATAGGCAGTAAAAACTTCACCCTTTGAGTTCCTCATAATGGATTCCCCTCTTACCATATTGATGTTCCCCTTAAAATCCCCATCAAAATTTAACTTGACCCAACTAGGAGAGGAAAATTTCCATTTAGTACACTTCCTCAACTTGACTCTCGAGTTAACCAAGGGAATACTAGATAAATCTAAACCCCAATTCTTGGTGATAATAAACTCCTACCCTCAAAAATTATCTTTTTTATTAGCTTTTAAACTCTTTAAATTTTCCAAAATTAAGTTTTTGATTTTCAAGGCCACTATCAAGATGGAACTCTTGTAATTTCTAAACACTTTATCATTTCTTTCCTTCAAAATTCCCCACAAAGTGTAAGACAAATCCCAAAACTACAGTTTCTTTAGATCAACACTTTTAAGGGAGCTTTCTAATAGTTTTAGAGATATAATAAATAGGAGGGTTGGACCCAGACCATCTAAAAGTTATTAATAATGATTCCCCAAACCTTAAAAGCAAAATAATAACCTAGATCTAAATAAAATATTGGTTCCTCCTCCTCACATAAAGGACATCTATTAACAATAGGTAAACATCTTTTTTTAATATAATCTATTGTGATAATTTGTTTTGAACAAATAACCAAAGGAATATGTTCAATTTAGGGATTAAATATTTAAACCATAAGCTACCCCAAGGAAAACCATTAGAGGGCCCATCTAATATCAAGCCATAGCCAAATTTGACATTATAACTCCCATCAATAGATTTAAACTAAATAATTTCATCTTTTTTGGGAAGGTTTGAAATATGACAAACTCTAAGAAGGAAATTAAAATCATTGATTATGGCCATCTATTCTAGTTTTAGGTTGTCCACTTATAAGTTTACCTAGTCCTTACCTTTATCAAAGACCTTGATGTAGTCATGTAATTTAGTTATATAAATAATATGAATTGGTAAACTGATTTGATGTTATGGTTCCAATATATCAAAGGATAGTCTAGAATATAAGATTCATACCAAAACCTATTCCTTTCACCATTTTCGATCTTCCATTTACTTATTCTAATACTAATCTCTTTGATGCTAATAAGATAATTTTAAAAGGGAGAACCTATAAAACATTAATTTTCAACTAGTAACATGGAATTCTCTCTTGCATCAAGGTATTTATATTTTAAAATTATCATTCATTAATTTATCTCATTAAAAAATCTCCATCCTAGTTTTATGACCAAATCTTGATTCATTGATTTCATTTTTCTTATGCCCAAGCCTTCTAAACGTCTTGGGAGATGAACCTTATCCTAAGCAACAAGGTATAGTCTATTTTTGTCCTCTCATCCTAGCAAAAAAAATATTTTTTGAATATTTTCTATCTGATCAGCTATGAATTTTATAATTTTAAACATTGACATAAGGTACACTAGAAGTCTTTAAAGGGTGCTTTTGATAAGAGTAAGTTTCCCATCTTATGATAGGACTACTCCTTTCCATCTAGCCAACTTACTCTAAAATATGTCAAGAAGAGGATTCCAAGCATGAAGAGGTAGTGTACCACTAAAGAGTGGCATACTCAGGTAGGAAGAAGGAAGTTCTTTGATCTGATAACCAAAATTCTAGTAATCATTTATTGTCTCACCAAAGGAGTATTGGAAAATAACATTAAACTCTTGTTAAAGTTAATCAATTTATTAGAGGATTCTTCATATTCATTCAAAAACCCTTTAATCTCATTAACTTTCTTTAAAAAAACTTCAATTAATAAACTATTGAGGCTAGGAAGGATCTGATCTCAAAGCTAGCTTCAATCCCTTAATCTTACCTTGGCTAACAACTATAGAGAGTGATCTACTCAAAGATTCAGCCATGATTATATAAAGTAAAGAGGATAAAGGATCCCCCTATATAATGACTCTTCTACTTTAAAAATAACCTTGAGCTACTCCATTAACAATCACTGATAACATAGTCATAGAGATATAGGTATGAATCAAATTTATTATGTGATAATGAAAGCCAAAATGAAGTAACATTCTATCCAAGAAATCTCAATCCATCTTATCATAGGCCTTGTTCATGTCTAGTCTAATGGACATACTAGATTTGTTACCCTTATCCATAGAATACAATGTCTTGTAGATAATAATAAAGCCATCTTAAATTTGACTACCCATCATAAAACCAACTTAATGTTTAGAGATGATCTTCTCCATAAAAAAATTTAATATTAAAGATAAAATTTTAGTGAAGATTTTGTACACTATGTTGTAGAGGATGATTAGATGAAATTATTTAAAATTAGAGGCACTTGATTTCTTAGGGAAAAAATAACAAAATTTTTATTGAATTACCTCAAAATTTTACCTAAGAAAATAATTCATCTACCATAACCACCAAATCCATTTTGATGATGTCCCAATATTACTGAAAGAAGGCAGTAGAGAATCTATTTGGGCCTAGATCCTTGTCTTTATTTCTCAATAAAGTAACACTTTCAAATCCATCCATCAAAACTGATTATAAAAACTTCATGTTCTCCTCATGATAGATTACATGAGGGATGTTGTGTAAAAAATTGTCCATATTTTTCTCATTCAAAGCTAGGTTCACAGCAAAAAATTTATTAAAAAATTTCACTGCCTCCCTTTTTATGACTAAAGGATCAAAACTCTTGACCCCTCCCAAATAATTTTCAATAATTTTGTTATCACTCCTATTATTAAGAAAAATCAAGTTAAATAATATGGTATTGTGGTTTGCTATCTTAATCCAGATGACCCTTGATTTTAGTCTCCAAAAATATTCCTCTTTGATAACTATGGATTGATACTCACTAAGAAGGCTCTTTTTAAAAGAAAAGGATTTTATATTCAACAACTTATTGCTCTTAAATTATTATTTTCTTCAAAAATATTATCAAAAATAAATTTATTCCAAATTTTGGCATTCATAAGCTTCCTAGCTAATCTAAACATAGCATACCCATGATAGTCTTCTTGCCACCAATCTTTAATTATACTAAGAAAATTAGGGTGTTCAAACCAAATTTTTTCAAACAGAAATGGAGTCCTCTCCTTTTTTGAATGAAACTCCATTTTGAGCATTAGGGGTTGTAATTTGAGCCAATCGTTGGCAATGAGGGGAGACAAAATCTTGGTAAGAAATCCAATCATAAGAAGTCAAGAATCTATCTAGTCTAGCTTGAATCATGTTTTACCTAATTCTTCTATTAGACCAAGTAAATATAAATCTCTCAATTCAACATCCATCAACCTATGAGATGCTATAAAATCAAAAAAATCATCCATGCTATCTATAAACACATGGCTATCACCTTTTTTTCTATAGGGGATAGAGGAGTGTTAAAATATCCAACAATCATCCAATTCAAGTTACCATAATTTTATCTTAATATAGAAAGATCCTGCCACATCTTACACTTACCAACATAATAATTTGGGGTAGAAGTACTGGAAAAGATCATTTTTAGTGAATATCATGGCTAGTTGAGTGGTAATTTTAAAAATAACTTCCCACTTTACATATTTATCTAAGTAAAAAATGGCAATACCCCCCCAAACACTAAAAGAACTAACACTAGCAAAAGAGGATTTTTCCAAAGAAGACTCTTGATATAATCTAACAAAATTGTTGTCACCAAATATTGTACCCTAGAAGAGGTTATTTAGGCTTCTTCCAAATTTGGGCAACATGGGAACATTTCCAGGTATGTGGGTGTACCTATATTGGAAATGAGCCTCTAGATTTAAGGGCTAGTTCCTTGAATGTATCTTGAAATGAAATTATCTATACCAACTGATTAATTATGAAAATAGAGTTAGAAAATGCATTAATATAACCTAATCTAAAGGAGTTGATGCATTTAATGTTCAAGGATCCACTCTAAAGATTGATTCATTAGCACACTAAGATACCATAAAAAGAACTAATGCAATGTCGACAATTATTTCCAAGCAATAGTGTTTCACCTAGAGGTTTATTTGATGAACTTAGGTTGGAGGGAAATGAGGGTAAGGATTTATTGAGATCACTTACATTTAATTTATCCACTCCATTTCACCTAGAGGTTTATTTGATGAACTTAGGTTGGAGGGAAATGAGGGTAAGGATTTATTGAGATCACTTACATTCAATTTATCCACTCAATACTTGAGACATCAACCTTATGACACACTAGATGATCTTTAAGAAAGTTGCTTAGGTTGAACCTGGTCCTACAAAGGAAAGATGACAACCACTTTTACATCAAAAATTAGTAAACTAAAAAAATACTCTATTCATTACTCTATGAGGTGTAGAATACAAATTCAAATAGATTTTAGTCATACTGAGGGATACTCAATAATAGCTTAAAGGTTATATTTATAAAAAAGGAGAGCAAGAGAGAGGGATTTTGATGCTAAGAAAAGGCATCAAATAATCACAACTCCATCTGAATGATAGTTACAATTACCTCTACAAAATATGCTCATTTAGACCTTTTGATTAATCTTGGTCACTTTAAGTGGTAAAATAATTACATTATTCCATCCTTGATCATAACTAGTAGTTTTTAAAATTGGATCAAGTTATTTTGAGCTAGATTTTGACATTAATGTGGTTGAATAATTGAATCAATATCTTAGAAATTATTCCTAGTGCTAACTAATTTTTATTGGTTTGTCATGGCATGCAATAGTGGAGAGAAGGGTCCCTTTCATGTAGTTGGTCCCAAGGATGAAACTATTGAAGTTTGCATGTCTACCTTGATGGCATCCTTTGAAGCATTGGCTCTAGTCCAAACTATACCATGATTGAACTCAACTCCATGTCTTTTATTTACCTTTCCCCATCAAAAATTGCTTTTTCAACCTTCATCTAAGTCACCTGAGCTCACCTTCATTTGATTGGCCATTAAGAATTGGCTCAGATCATTGATATTTTGACTCATCTCACTATATTGATCTACCTAATTTGTATGATTAAACATTCTCTATCAATATTCTATCAACTTAAACATACTCATGCCACTTGTTAATCATGCATTGATCTTGGGATCCTATTATTAGTCTATTTATTTACATACTTATGCCATGTGTCAACCTCTCAAGCTCCTTAACTATTTGACTCATCTCACACCATTAGATCAATATGAATGATGCAATATGGACCATCACATTGGTTTGGACCCACCATTTAAACTCAAATGGATATTTTTTAGGCCCAATTTTGATGTCTACACACCCATCAATTGACATCCATGAGAACATTAAAGACATCTATGTAATCATCAATATTTAAACCCCAATAGATGACTGTTGAGCTTTATTTTGACATTTTTACACCTATTACCACCATACTAGATCAACTTTGCTAAAATAGATTGGCTGATATAATTTTCTTTAAGGAAATTATTGTAAAATAATTTCCCTAAATTAATTTGCTTATTTTGGACTTTTACATCAGGCTTTTTTCCTTGAGCCTTTTGTAACAGACATCTATTGCAAGATTTATGCCAAGGTATTTCTTCAAAATAAATTAGTCTTCAATACTTTTTTCATGGAAAAAATGTCCAAGATAAATTTGTCTTTGGGGAAATTGTCATGGGATAATTTTCCCAAAATAATTCATACTTTGCTTTTCCACAAAACATTTTTTTGAAACAATTCAGGTCATCAAGATTTTTTTTATAGATAAAATATCTAAGATAATTATGTCCTTAGCTCTTTCTATGGACATTTCAATTTGAGAAAAATGTCTAAAATAATTCATGCCTTCGGTATTTTTGCTCAGCGACTTTCCTTGAAAGAACTTGTACTTAGTCTTTTGCCTTAGAAAAAAATCTCCAAAATAATTTTGCCTTCAAGAAAATTATCCCAAATAATTTTCTTGAAAGAATTCAAGATATTTTGAAAATTTTTTAGATCTTTTGTCTTTCATATTTTTGTTTTTGAATGGAATTTGTGACCCTTCATGACTTTTGTATAGGACACTTTTCTAAAAAATAACCCTTTAAAACTTTTGTATCAGGACACTTGGTTGAAGAATGACACTTCAAGAAAATTGTTTGGATGATTTTATTGAAATAAATTATTCAAATTTTGTTTTGATAGAATCACACCTTATAATTTTTTTGTAGGCTTTGTGTGGAATAATCTCTCTAAGAGAACTTTGAATGCTCTAACACTTAGCCAAAAGTTAAAATATTTCCGAAGTGTAAACTTAGGCTTTCATGGACTTGTTCTTGCAACTGCTTGGTCACCATGAAAATATGTCACTTATGACCCTAAAATTACCCATAAGACACCAAATGATACTAATACTAAGCAAAAATAACTAATTATTTGAACAATTTTCCCAAAGGCTCATTCTTCAGCAAAGTGTCCTAATACAAAAGTTCTAGAGGGTCATTTTTATAGCAAAGTGTCCTATACAAAAGTCTCAAAGCGTCAAAAATGTTATTCCAAAGACAAAAGTCTTGAAAAAATGTACAAGGTCATGAATCCTTTTGAAAAAAATGTTTGAGATAATTTTCTCAAAGGCAGAATTCTTTTAGAGAATTTGTTTCAAGGCAAAAGACTAAGTAAGAATTCTTTAAGGGAAAGTGGCCAAGAAAAAATCCTAAAGGCATGAATTATTTTAGACATTTTGTCTGAATTAAAAGTTCCATGGAAAGAGATAGGGACATAATCCTCACAGATCTTTTTCTATAGCAAAAAGCCTAATGATCTGAATTGTTTTGGAAAAAATGTTTCATGGAAAATCTAAGTATGAATTGTTTAAAAAAATTATCCCACGACAATTTCCCCAATGACCAATTTTTCTCAAAAATTTTATCTATGAAAAAATTCCTAAATACCAATTCCTTTTAAGGAAATGTCTTGGCACAAATCCCACAATATTTATTTGATATAAATGGTCTAAGGAAAATAGCTTCATGTAGAAGTCTTGAACAAGCAAATTCCTTCAGGGAAATTATTCCACAATAATTTCCTCAAAGACATAATTACATCGACTAATTTTTTTCAACAAATTTGATCTAGAATGGTGGTGACAAGTGTGTAAATTTTAAAATTAAGCTTAGAAGTGATCCATTAGGGTCAAAAGATTGATTATCATACAAGCATCTTTGACATTCCCATAGATGTCAATTGATGAGTGGAAAAATGTCAAAATTGGGCCTCATGAAATATCTATTTGAGTTCAAATGGTGGGTCCAGACAAATTTGATGGTCTATGTTACATCATTCATATTAATTTGATGATGTGAGATGAGTCAAATATTCAAGGATCTCAAGAGTGTGATTCATGGCATAAGCATGTAAAGTAGTAGACTAACAGTAGGATCTAAGATCAATGCATGATTTACAAGTGGCATGAGCATGTTCAAACTGATAGAAGATTGATGGAACATGTTTAATCATAAAAATTAGGTAGAAAAATGGAGTGAGATGAGTCAAAAGATCAATGAAATTCCATGTTGAGCATCAAAGGGTTGAGATCTATGCCAATCTTTAGAAATGAGAAGAGACAAAATATTGGTAAGAAATCCAATCATAAGAAGTAAAAATTTTTCTAGTCTGGCTTTAATCAGGTTTTTCCTAATTTTTCTATTGGACCAAGTAAATATAAACCATCTCAATTCAACATCCATCAACCTATTGGATGCTATAAAATTATAAAAGTCATCCATGCAATCTATAAACACTTGGCTATCACCTTTTTTTCTATAAGGGATAGAGGAGTGTTGAAATCTCTAACAAGCATCCAATTTAAGGTACCATAATTTTATCCAAATATAGTAAGATCCTACCACATCTTATGATGATCAACATAATAATTTAGTGCATAAATACTGGAAAAGATCATTTTCAATGAATATCATGGCTAAGTGAGAGGAAATTTTTAAAATAACCTCCCACATAACATATTTATCTAAGTAAAAAATGTCAATACCCCTCGAGACACCAAAGAAACTAATGCTAGCAATAAAGGATTTTTTCCAAAGAATACTCTTGATATCATCTAACAAAACATCTTCTATTTTAGTTTATTTTATAACCAAAATATTGTAACTATTGTTTATTATTAAATCTCTTAAATATCTATGTTTATTCTTATTATTCAAACATCTAATGTTCTAACTAATAATCTTCATTTGAAACTTTTATTTTTAAAATACCTTTCTTTTTACAGTAACATATTTTGCAAACCATCTCCAATATCCTTTTCCTTTTTTTTCTTATTATTTTATTTTTGAGAAGTCCTAACTTTCCTTTTAATTATCCAACATCAGCTATGCTACCAATTTTGGTGGTCACATTATAAAAATACCTTTATTAACCTATGGAGAAACCACTATTTCAACTAGAGTTTACATTGAATAAGGCACAATTTCTTGGTCTTTAGTTTCTGAGTATATATTAAGAGCTTCATCATCATACCCACTAGGTGATCAAATTTTTATTTTTTACATGAATCAAATTCAAATCTAAAGTCACCTCTAGTGGAAAGAGAAGAGTTATTACTTAGCTTCACTGGTAACTTTTCACTAATGGATTCTTTAATTTTTTTCAAGCCCAAAGTATCTTAAATCTAAAACTCCTTTTCTAGGTATCTAACCTTTTGAAGTGAAACATTTAGAGATTCAATTATGGGATTATTCAAGGGGGTGAATCTTATTTTTTATTAACATTTATTTGATTAATAAATGATGGGGCTCTTGAATTATCAATTTTTACAAGCTAAGATCCTTCCTAGTTCTTGACTTATCTAAATCATTTCCCAAGGGGTTCTTTACCAACCCACTAATAGAGATTCCTCAAGACACTAGTTGATTCTTATATAGTTCTAGGGCTCAATCCTATTTTTATTCAGTTAAAATCTCCATCTCCTTGATTCTTTCAAATTAAGTTGTAACCTACCATTGAAGACTCAGATTCAAGTCTTCATCCCTTGCCATATCTTTGTTTCTTTCCATAGAGAAAGAGGGGTTTAATAACTTTTCACTTGGATTTTCTAGGGATTTTTTAAAAATCAATGTTGATTATTATTTTTGTGGGAAATATAATTCCTCTTCATATTAGGATAAATTCTAGATAGGTGACCAATTTTGAGGTAAATGTCACATTTTAGTGTAGAATCTTCATAGTCAATATGTTGTATCCAATCTCCTTAAGAATAACTAAGGACAACTAAGGTTGGAAGTTCCTAATTGAAAAATCCATTCACATAGAACCTTTCATAGATTAACCTAATTTGAGATTTGGTAGCTACAATAAATTCTATAAGGTATCTAAAATTCTTTGCTACACTCATCATCAGGTCTTGTTCTAAAAACTCCAAAGGCAAACCTAGCAGTCTACCTAGATTGACATCATATTCATGTCCTATTTGTTAGGGTTAATTCCTAGCTTCCATTTTCTTTAAAACAATCATGATTTACCTTAAAAACAAGGTCCCCCATCTAAAACATAGGCATAGTCTTCTTCATTGTTGACATGAATACAAAATAAACCATTAGACATGGCTAAGATTTCCATATGGCCCTTAAGAAGCTAGATTTTAGTCACCCATTACCTAAACACATATATATTAGGTTTATCTCCCATAAATTCACCAACCAAATCATCTACCATTTAGGTTGAAGCACTATGAATCAAAGAATTATGAACTTCAATCTTAAAGCCTCTAACATCCTTGTAAATAGGGAGTTCTTGATTGGGGTATATTTCCTCTTGATCTAAAATATTACTTTTTTAATTTTTTCATCCCACATCCTATTAGGAACCAAACCCTTATCTCTTTCCTACCCTCTTTCTCTAAGTGGTGAAGCATCCTTGACCACATTTGGCTCAAGTGGATCATGTGTTTTAATTATTCTTATTGAAGGCCCCACTATTGTATTGAGATTATATAGTAAACCCTCAAAACCATCCCATCACCCTTTTATTACTTAGAATCATTTTTCAAATTTTCTTCAATTTATTCATTTATAAGCATTTAGTTAGTGAAATTTAGTTGTGCCTTTGTGTGGTAATATGAATTTTGATGAATTTTTTTAAAGGCTCATCTAGATTATTTTAAATAATTATTGAGATAGTATTATAGTTATAATAGTTTCAAATTAATATTACAATATTAACTATTTCATAATTTAAAGTATACAATAGTTAGAAAATATCTATTTTAGTTTCTTGCTACTCCCTTTAAATACCATCAATAACCAATTCCAAACTAATAAGGCTTCAAAACTATTAAAAGGTTACATTACACACTTTAAATCACATTATTGCTAATACATGAGTTGTTTCCTCATGGTAATTGCTATTACTTCTGGGACTCCAATACCATCATGAAAGTTATCATAAATGTTTTGACTACTTGTTACTCCAACCTCTTTATTGAGTCATATTTTTCACCCATATCCATTGATGCCATTTCATCAAACAAATCATGGGCCTTGTTTGTGGTTACACATTTTTGGTACATCTATATTAATGTGCTTTAACTATAACATCTAATAAAAATTCATTTTCAATTATGTTTGATAGATGTCCATACCTAGTTCCAAATTCCTTACTTTTACACAAACTACAAAGCAAAAGTGAATTGACCACATCAAGCATGTGTTCCTTGCATTTATCTTAAAACCTTCTTCAAGAAACAATTATTTATTTTCTAGTTGTGTATCCATCATTTCACTTCCATTTGAAAATATTTTATAAATATGAATGTGGATGAGATCTATCATCTGACATGTTTGAATTTTTATTATATGTGTGTGTGTGTGTGTGTGAGTGTGTGTGTGTGTGTGTGTGTACGCGTGCATGTGTGTGTGTGTGTGTGTGTGTGTGTGTGTGTGTGTGTGTGTGTGTGTGTGTGTGTGTGTGTGTGTGTGTGTGTGTGTGTGTGTGTGTGTGTGTGTGCGCGTGTGCGTGTGCGTTCGTGCGTGTGTGTGTGCGTGTGTGTGTGTGTGTGTGTGTGTGTGTGTGTGTGTGTGTGTGTGTGTGTGTGTGTGTGTGTGTGTGTGTGTGTGTGTGTGTGTGTGTGTGTGTGTGTGTGTGTGTGTGTGTGTGTGTGTGAAACATATTAGAGAATGCATTTTCTTAAATTTATCAAGATAATTAGAGTCCTTCTAGCCTATTTATTTCATTAGATTCCATAATTATTTTTGTTTAACCCTAAAAAATTTACATTGGGGTTATTTAGGGTTAAAGGGGATAGATATAACTTAGGGTAAAAGGGTGATAAATTATCTATATAGTATGCCATTTAGATGCTAAACTCATATTATGAGTTCATTAAATTTAAATAGGTAAAAAATAGTAAGTACAACTACACTAGATATAAAATGACAAAGAAATAGAGTACTTATCTAGTTCTGATGATATAATTATGGATCTAGATCAAACTAGAAGATGATTAAAAAATAGTCACCAAATTATATGAGTGGTTTTATAGTTATAGACACTAGTGTCATCCTAGGATACTTACATTGATTCTACTGTCTAAACCTAATATAGGTGCTCTGTATGAAATACCTACTAGAAAAGGATGCAACCACATAGATGTTTAGAGGTTTGTCTTCACCTTTACTTTGGTGCATATATATCTTGATAATGGATTATTGATCCTCACAAAATTACAAAAACCTAGTTATTTATCTTCCTAATGACCTTAGGGTAAATGGTTTAGTGGTCACATAGTGTCAAGTTTACCTGAAAGACCCCTCTATTAATGAGTGTTGCCTATATAGCCAATACTCCAAATATGACCTCAAACTAATGTAGTTCTCACATGTTTTTTTGTGTGTGAGTAATGCAATATGTGAAAATAAAGTAAAATAATGAACTATATTATAACATGACAAATATAACTCTTGGGTTTCTCATTTAGCACTTCAAACCTATAAATGTTCAGTCATTATGAGTAGTATAGAAATAAGAATAAATAGGGATGTTTTGCTCAATTTAATGATATTTTTTTTGAATGTTAGGTGAGTAATGAATGAGGGTTGATCTTGTATTTATATCAAGCCCTTTAGATAATTAATTTGCATTAAATCACTTATGTTGACCATTACAATATGTATCATTTGTAAATTTGATGACCTTAGGGCACTTGATTTTTACATTAGAGTTGGATACCTACATCAATGTAAGTTTCTATCTTGGATGCTAGTGTCCAAGGAACATAAAATTAGGTATAAACTCAATAATTGTAGATTTGCAAGATAAATAAGTTTTAAGAATTTTGAGAAAGCTATAATGTCTAGGTCATCAATATAAAACTAGTCAAACTAATAGATAGGCCAGAGGGCACAATATAGAGTATATGTGAGACTTTAAAAGGTGGAAAAGGTATAAAACTAAGAGGAATACCCAAGATCTAATTTTACCAAGTTAAAAATCCTAAAGTCTTATATAATCTATAAATAACATCTACATTTTTCACTATTTAATATAGTAATAAAATTACTAGTTTAAATGAGAATAAATGTGTACCTAGATGTATATGACACATCTTTCCTTTACTTGAGTCTGACTTGAGTGCTCTACTAGTGACTAGCCTGTAACCAATAGCATGTTATATTATATAATTTGTTCATATAATATAAAAGTGAAAATATTAAAAAGATTGAAATTAAAAGAGCAAGGTTTTGGAGTGCACCTATATATTAATATAATTACCTTACCTTTTAACAAGTTGATTTGAAAATATATATCATTGTAAGGCTCTAAAACTGAGATTAAGAAAAATATATATAAATTTGAAAAGTATATATATCTAAGGAGATAGAAAGAAAGATATTTTGGAAGGAACATGACCCCACCCTTATATAAAATGTGAGTTTACACCCGGTAGTTGAGATTATCTCAGTCATGAAACCCAATCATACTTATAACCTAGTGATCATGAGAGAATAAAGTCAAATCATACTATCAAATTAATAAGGCTAGATGATACAATCAAGTCAACTTGAAAACTTTGAAATATTTAGGTATTTAATCACCTCAATCATACCAAAAGTGAACCAAATATTATAATAAATTATCTCAATACAATCCATAAAATTCCATCCTATTGAATGATGACAGTTCTTGAGAGTGTTTTGAAATCTGAAATTGATTTAGATTTTGTAATATTAGGTGTACATTTCTTAGCATATTCACCTTAGATATTTTTTATGATAAAACGATGTATAACAATGGTACCAATGTATATAATTATACCACAACTATGAATCTAAATTATATAATTATTTGCTTTAACCAATTCAGAAACTATGTAAGTGTGGATAACATGCTTCCAAAGCATGCCCTCACTATATGTGTAGAAATATGAAAATTGAAATAAGAGACAATGTGGAGGGCATATTTCCAAAACATACCCCCAATAAATTTGGGTATTTATAATACCAAATAAGTGTGGATAACATACTTCTAAAGCATACCACTACCAAATTTAAAAGTGTGAAGCTATGGAAACCATGCCTATATTACATGCTCCCACTAAATCTTAAAATTGTTGTAAATTAGAAGAACATTCCTCCATGAAATGCACCCACTTATATGCCTCCATTTTAAATGAGGTAAGAATAGAAACCATTATTTACCTCCCCTCAAATGGATAAGACAACTATGTAATATGTGAATGGAACCATGTAGCATATATAAGAATATGTCTAGGTAAATGTAGCATTGAAGTGCATAGAACAATGTGATCATATGAAGGCCTAATATGCATGATAAATATCATGGAAACATATAGATAATAATAGTATAATATTAAAAACTAAATGAGGACACACACAATATCATTTAAAATCAAGCCAAAAGGTAATGGTCCAAGGAGACCTTGAGGAATATGACTTAGTCAATGTCCACAAAAACAAGGATGAGAAATTAAAATGTTCATACAATTAATAATGACACATTCAAATTTTAAATAAATCACACATAAGCATGGGGTAATAAATAAAGGAGCATATTCAAAAGCTCAAACAATTAAAAAAATAGCAAGGTAAGACACTCAAGGAAGTGCATAAATAAAATTATAAGAAACTAGCATAAACATATCCTAATAGCCCATAGGTTAAATGTGTTAGAAAAAAATGTTAAGTTCATATTATATCAAGTACCTTGGTAAGGATATACTCATGGATAAAGGCATGTGTAAGGACATAATATCTCAAACATGATAATGAAGAGACCATACAATGATATGACTTATGTGTATCAAGATCAAAGAAATGGATGCCCCCAATGTCCAATTAGAGGGAAGTAAGAAAAGATCATGTATATGTGTATGCATGTATCACACTCAAGTATAAGTGTGAGACACATGTGTATGTATAAGTAACTAATATGTCATCCATTATCATGGAACTAACACATGAATGCCAAGGAGCCAATAGAGTAGGTAGGTGTCAAAAGTAATAAGAATAGGAATAGATCATGTATCTATGTGTGTGTATATATATATATATATATATATATATATATATATATATATATATATATATATATATATATATATATATATATATATATCACACTTAAGTGTAAGTGTGACACACATGTGTATGTAAGATTAATTGATATGTCACACATTAATAAGGAACTAATACATGAATGCCAAGGATCCAATAGATATGTAGGTACTAAAAATGTTTTTAGATCCTTTATTTATTTTTTATATTTTTGAAATATTTTAAGAGTTATCACATAATATATTTACATAAATGCATAATTTTCATTATAACTTTTAAATATTATCAAATAAGTGTGGCAAGGTGGGATACACTTTTTTAAATTTTTTTGCAATTGTGAATCTGTCCTAACCAATTTGGTTTGAACTTTCATTTCTTTTATTTTTATGCATTGGTATTCTTTTGATTTTCTTTTAGTACCAGGACACCCACATCAAATTCATATGATCAAACCTTATTTTATATGTTCATTTTATATGGTACTAATAAACATGTAAGTGCTCAACAACCTATGTGTGTTTGGTATTTAACTTCTCTAACTAATGTAATATCTTTTCATGGTATTCATTGTCTTTGACAATGTCTTTTAGAGAAACACTTGAATATGGTATCTTGATTTCAATCAATAAAATTACCTTTGTACCATAGACCAAATATTAAGGTGTAGTATGAGTAGGTGTGAAAACACTAATTTTGTATATTCATAAATCATATACCATCTGCTAGTGCTAATGAGTGTTGTATTATTTAACTATTTTGCCAAGTATTTTGATAATTATCTTAAAGGTTACCTCTGTTTATCCATTTACCTATGGATAATAAGGTGTAAAAAAAGTATATTTAATATTTTATTTATTAAAATTATTTTACCATATTTTTTTTAAATTATGATCCATTATCTAAAATAATAGCTGAAGACATACCAAAATAAGAAATAGTATTGGTCATTATAAACTGCATATGCAGTGGAATTTCTTCCACCTATTTTGTAAAATATTCTATTGTTGTGATGATGAATTTGTGTCCACCAATGGATACCATATTTACCTATATAATTAATTCAAAACCCCATAAGGAAAAAGGCCATGATGAAATCATTGGTTATAACTCATATGATGGTGCATATTTCAAATTATTATATTTTTGACATTGTAAACATAGTTTTGTTTGTTTGATATATTCTTGTTCCATGGTAGACCAATAATAACCTTGGCATAATAGTTTTTGAGACATGGTACATTGATTGAAATAACCACCATACTCATTGTCAGGCATTTTTAGGAGTGCAATATGGGCCTCATCTTTTTTTAAGAATCAAAGTAATTATCCATCAAAACTTCATTTGAATAAATAATTTCCAATAATCACATAATGAAGTACTTTTCATTCTAAAATGGTATATAATATAGGATCAATAGAGAAAATTATAAATATTATTGTACCATTCTATGTTTAAAATACTAAAAGTAATAGTAATAATGGCCAAGGTATTCATTTTATTAGAAGAAATGGAAAGATCTCATAATTGTCATTTGGTAAAGTCAATATGATCATAATTAATATCAAAAACCATCAAGGATGTTTCACTTTCCATGGAATTAGTATGGAAATTATCTTTACATGGAATACTATCAAATATAAAATGTATCAAATGTCTATTTTAGTTTATCTACCATTTCTTTATATGATCGAATATGCTCTTCTTTGGTTTGGTAATGATTGGTAACATGATTAACAACTAATTAGGAATAACCAAATATTTGTATGTCTCTTATATGAACTTATGTGCTATGGATAATTTTATAATCAAGGCCTCATCTATATTATCAATGCAAAAAAGTCCAATATATAAGTGAAAGGCATGTATTCACCCTCAAGTGTAAAAAATAAAAAACCAACACCCACCCCTATTCTACATTGTGATCCATCAAAGAACATTGTCCATGGATTGGAAAATATATTATATGCCTCTAACTCATCATGAAAATCTTTGGTGAGTAGAAAATAATTTGGTAAGGGAGTTGTATCATATTGGTTAGCTATGACTTACCTTATTGAATTTTAGTCTACAAATTTGAGATCAAACTTTGTAATTTGTATCACTCATTTTTTGATACATCTAGTTAGGTTTGTTTTATTCATAAGGAATATTAATGGATCTTTTTAAATTATAACATAAACCTCATTATTGAGAAAATAATGTTGTATCTTTTTAATATAAAAAACTAAGGCTAAACATAGTTTTTCCAATGCTATATATTTATATTCATAATCAACTAGATGGTGATTTATTTAATATATTTCATGATCTTTGTGATTATCATTGAATTGTGTTAAGAAGGCCCCAAAGGTCTCATGGGTTGTTGGTATGTAAATAAGTAGTGGTCTATCTGGAATAGGAGGCATAAGTACTGGTAGGTTTGATAAATATGCTTTGATTTTATCAAAAAATTATTGATATATATCATCCCATATGAATTTTGTGTCTTTTTTTAGAAAACATGTGAAAATAATTATTTTGCCATCCAACTGAGCAATGAAATGTCAAATAACTTGAACTCAAAACTACAAATATCCCAACTATTTTATATTGGTTGGTGGTGGAATTTCTACAATGGATTTTACCTTTTTTGGATCAACCTCAATGCCTCAATAAGAAATAATATATCTTAATAGCTTTTTTAAAGATACCCTAAAGACATATTTTTTTGGATTTAATCAAACATTGAACTTTAAAAAAACACTCACATATTTTTGCAAATAAGTATCATGGTCCTAGTGATGTTTGGATTTCATGAGTAAATCATCAACATTTTTGTATATAAAATCATGAAATATATGATTCATAACCCTTTCATATGTGGCTCCTATATTTTTTAATTTAAAATGCATGACTATATAGTAAAATATCATTCGAGTGGTAAATGTGGTATTTTCTTGATCTATGAAGTTAATTTTGATTTTTTCATATTATGTGAATCTATTCATAAATGAAAATGTCTCATATCTAATTATAGAATTAGGGTTCATTTTAAGAGGCCATGATGGAAACCCACCTAGATTTGTCTAGAAAAATTAGATTTGTAGCCTTGGTAAAATCCATTTGTGTGGAGGGGGAAAATTGCCTTATTATTTCTCATATAATAGCCTAACAACATTCTACTAGGATGATATGGTAATTTTTTGTTGATGTGCAACACTATGTTGTCAAGTGGAATCATGTTGTCAAGCATCACTATGCTACCATGCTATAATATACTATCACATGACATCATGCCATCATATGATAACATGCTACTAGGCATCACCATGCTACCGAGTGGCATTATGCTATCATATGATAATATGCTATCATTATACATCATGCTACCACATGAGATCATACCATCAAGTGGTACTATGATTTTGGGTGGTGTTATGATATCGAGTAACAATATGTTATCATATGACATCATGTTATCACATGACATCATATTATCACATGACATCATGCTATCAAGTGGCACTATGCCACTATGTAACATGATGTTATCATGTGGTACTTTACCCTTGGGTGACATCATGATACCATGCAGTGCTATCCTACCACATGACATAATGTTGTCATTTAACATGTTGGTTCCAAGTGGGGGCAATGTTGTTACACGATAGCATGATACCACATAGTGACATATATCCACCACTTGGCACCATACTATCATCCAAAAATATGTTGTCAAGCATCTACATGATGTCTCTCATTACCATGTGTTCACTATCAAGTAGTTATAAACTAGAACATGACCATCTCTCATCGATCACACTAATTGGTTACTTTTTATTTCCCTCATGGCTTAAAAATACCCCCTAGTTCCCTCATTTTCAGACTTTATTCTAAGTTTTTTCTCATTCTTCCTTTTTCTTTTTAGGTTTAACCTACAACTTCTAAGTCTATGACTCTATAGCACAGTTTTAATGGCTTTCAAATCTATAGAAATAAAAATAGGGGTCATCCAAAACTTGATTTTTAAAAATATATTATGTTTGGAATTCCTCTAAATGTTGGAGCAACTAGAGTCCTATGTGGATTGGATAGATCAATGCAAACTCAAAGGCCTTATAGAGATGCCTCAATATGACATGATGATCAAACATAACCTACTGTGATCTCTTGTTATAACCATACTAAGATCCATTTTTGTGTCTAGTTTAACAATAAATCAATCCCTTTAGCACCTCTCCATTAGAAATCCATAATTTAATAGGAATTCCACATTGCAATGCAAACCCTATTAGTAGCAAGGTTTTCTTATCTGATGTTGATAAAAATTAATTGGAGTTTATGTACAAATTGGCCATAGACCCAGTTGGTAAGTGTTAAATTTATTAATGATAGTCACATTTATTAATTATTCTTTCATTTTTTTATAATTAGTTTATTTTCCTAATTACAATTACATATTTTCTATTTTCTTTGTAGATAGTAGGATTAGAAGGGGAATCCCCATTGAAAAAACCTCTAATCCATTTCTCAAATCTATTGTGCATTTCTTCCAAGCTAGAATTGTTTTGTAGGGAAGACCATCAGACATTCCCTTCTGGGTTATTTACTACATTCTTTATTCTCTATCAGGTGTCAAATATGACTGGTGCACATTTGTATCCAACAAGATTAGGGCTGACTTGAATTATGTGTTTTCCAAAGACACTTGCACCATTTCATCCTCCAAATATATTTTGGCCTTGTATTTCAAGGCCTTATATGAGATAAAAAATACCATAATTCCCACTACCCTCCATAAAAAAATGAAAGATAATTATTTGACTATGATGAATAAGAGTAAATTTAATTTTCATAATTATCACCCATGTTGCTTTATACATGTTGGGTGAATATTTTTTCATCAACTAACTGATGACAAAATGGGTATATCAACCACAACATAGGGAGATTTACACCATGAAAAGTGTGGGTTTATTAGATCTAGACAAGGTAAATCTCTCCTCTCATCAAGGGGAGGTTCCCTAGAAATATTTATACACTGGATATATATATATATATATATATATATATATATATATATATATATAATTAAGCAAAAAGTAACACATGGGGTGGTATAACAACATCCACCTCTCTTTTTTTAGAGGTGATGTACAAGGAGCAAGAGGGAGAAATCCTGGTCATGGGCCAACAACATTTCTCTTCTTTCAGGAATGGTATCCATTGTAGAGCAGGAAATCACCTAAAGTAAATAACAAAAGTTCACAAAGAAACTCACGTAAGCTCAAAGTCTTCCATAGCCTCCTTCATCGATTCGGAACAAGCGTAACTGTAGAATGAAATGAAGCACAAATTCTTCACCTAAAACTATAAAAGATAACTGAATCATAAAGATAAAAATAGCTCAAAGTCTATCTTATACCTTTTAGAAACATTCTCAAATAATATTAACACACCCACTTTGCTTATTAAATCAGATAAACAAGATATTACCAAGAAAATGAACATAAGAACTGTTTCCTAAATAACACAAATAATTTCAACACAAAGTCTGAAATAAACCTACTTCTCATTCATTTAACAAAATATGATTTACAAGTTTGAGCACAAAGTCTCAAAAATTATTTCAATTTCAGTAGAGTTTTTGCTCTCTATTATCCAAGATCTATTTACAAAAGAGGTCTCCACTATATATAGGTAGAAACCTTCAAAAACTAGAAAATAATAAAATACAAAAAATATCTTAGTCAAAGATGACTCATCTTTGACTTTTGAGGTATTTTTTCAAATTTTTTACATGTAATTACACATTACAAAATTGCATGCACTTTTACATGACAAAAGTGCATGCACTTTTACATGACAAAAGTGCATGAGAAGAAGAGAGAAGGAATGCATGGGAGGCAAAAATTGCCACCCCTACATATCAGAGAAGTTATTGTGCATAGGTGGCAAAATTTGCCGCCTGTGCACATCAAGGAGTAGGCGAACGTGTAAGGGCAAGAAAAATTGTTGCTCTTGCATGAAGGATGCAAGGGTGGCAAAAATTGCCGGTCTTGCATAGAAGAAGAGGAAATGGTTGTCACGGGCAGAGTCATGATGAATTCTACTGAACTTGACATCTACATGGCCATCATGCTTGGGTCCTTGTTGGCAGTCGAATCCATCCTTGCTTCTTTGATGGTCTGTGGACTTTTCACGGGCTTTGACTTGTGCATTTCCATGGACAAATTCTCTGCGGGCAATTTGTATCTACTCGGCCACCCAGCTTGGCATAATTGCACCTGAATTTCTTCAGACTTTTTATCTAAAGGAATTACTTCAAGCAAAATTTTTGAAGGAATTCAAGGCTTAAACATTTGTTCAATCATTGCGTGCACCGATGGGGAGTGAACCAAAAGTTGATGAACCTTTGTATTGACTTGAATCATTGAACTTGCTACTAGTGTTTGTCGATGGAGATCTCTGTTCGAACCAAGGCACTAAAATAGTCCCAAAAAATGACTAAGTTTTGAAAAACTGATTCTTTTGATTGAAACCACCTATAGAAGCCTTTGACCCTGAATGCTAAACTTCAAGCATGTTGAGTCTGCAAAAACATATCTGTAGAGTCCATAGTTTTCTCTAACCTTGAAAGAGTTCATAGATTTTTGAGAAGCTTGAAAAATGAGGAATTTAAATGCCCAGGACAAATTTTGAAAATGGAAGAGATAATTTTGATTGTAGGTTGTCCCAAAAATGAGTGGCATTTTTTGGGGACAATAGCTGGCTCCAGTTGGGGAACTTCCTTCTATTGCAAAAATTGATTGAAGGGAGTAGAATCCAGAATCTCCAATGCCTTGAAGTGTTCCATTGGGCTACAGAGTCATGCTACCCAAAGAGAAAGTCTCCAAAAATGAAAACTAAATGAACAAAACAAAGCAAAAGACTATACAAATATACATATGTATAGGGTGACTCATCCGATACTTCAAGAATTGAAGTACTTCAGACGCTGCTCCCTGAGAGGCAGTGACAATGGTGTTCTATCCTGATAAACTAGCAAGAGGCCATTTTATCCCAAGAATTGATGATGTGTGAATGGAACTCTCCACTAGGAAACCAATTTCATGTGCCTTCCCTTTTGTTTTCTCCTCTTGCCCCACATCAAGACTTGTCTTTTGATCTAAAAACCATGAATCTTTCATTTTCTTGGCAAAGAGTTCTTTTCCTTGATCATGACACATAGTATCATGGTCAGCTACCATAATTGGTTACTCTTTTGGTTCCATCTTGCACCTGATTTGATTGTCCTCATTTGACACCCACCACTAATTGCCACTATCAGGCCCACTTATCAGTGTTTAATCTGAACCAATTTTTTGGTTGGCATTCTCAAGGGTTTTAATAGAATCTTCATGAACCTCTTCTATGGTCAAAAAATAATTACCCCTACTAGAGGACTCAAACATAATTTAAGCCGTAAGGGCTAACATTTGGGTGACCACGTACTTTGCCTCTCTCTCAAGAAGCAACCTTTACATCACGCTTGTCATAGGGATTCTTTCCTGGGACAATTCCATGCTCAATTCTCCTCTAACATCCTTGCAAAAAGTTCTATCCAAGTAAAATGCCATATGAAGCTGGGATGTCAGCTACCAGAACTGTCATCTTGATCTTCTTGTCAGGGAATGCTACAAATGTAAATTGGGCATCTTTAATTTGACCAAGGAGTGGGACTTGCTTGTTTTCCATGGAGAAGCATCTCCCAAATGTTTTATTCAATGTGAGACCAAGAGATTCTACCACTTTAGCAGGCATGACATTGTCAGATGCACCATAATTGATGATGCAATTACTCAGCTTGTGATCGTTTATTAACAGGGAAACATAGAAAGGTTCTATTTTCTCTAGAGCAACTGGAGGAGTCATGATAAGATTATTCTAAGTGGATACATTCTTTGGGGGATCATGAGTTACCCTCATAATTTCTTGTCCTATAGGGATGGTTATACCTTTCACACATTTTGCCAATCTGTCTAACTATTCAAGATGGGCTTGTAGAAATTCAAATTTAGACATTTGAATTTTAGTCTTTTTGACATGCTCAAGTATGTCAAATGTCTGAATTGGACTAGGCACAGAGGATGGGAGTTCACTCTTTTGGTTTTTGGGAGGGGGAGGGCTAGTTTGTGAAGTTAAAGTAGAGGGTGTAGAGATGCTTGGGGTACATACCTTTTCAATAGTCGTTAGGTCCTTTGGTTGGAAGGGCATAGTGGTTCTCCACTTAGAAATTTAAACTACTAGCTGAGGTTGTTCCTCTATCTTCTCTTTATTAACTTATCAAGCTAACTAATTATGGGATCAAGTGAATATAGCATATGATCCCTCAGCTACATTCCCCTTGCTTCTGGGTTCATCCTGATAATTTAGGTAACCAATGACAGAGTCATCAGTTAATTCTTCTTCCTACTCTTCAAAGAGATTAGCATCATATTGTTGGTCCAACTTAGGTTGGAAAGGGGAAGTGTGTTTTATTTCCAGATATCCAACTGCTGAGTTGGTTAGATGGGCTTCAAGGGTGAGGTTCCTCTGTGGGGGAGGAAGATGATTTGGCTGCCCTTGATTCCTAGTAGCATTGCCTTGGTATGCTTGATTCTGAAATGTCCTCCTTGGCATATCCTGATTAGGAGAAGTAGACATAACTTGGGCCATTTGTCTCTTTAAAGCTATCAATTCATTTGTCAATTTTTGCACCATAGGATATGTAGTGCCTGTAGAAGAGCTTTCAGTAGATGAAGAGAATCTATTTTTACTAGGGTCTTTTTTGATCTTACCTGCTAGGATGAGATCATCCTCAATTTTAGTAGCCAAATTTTGAGCCAATGCTAGATCCATAGGGCTAGCTCGCCTCAATATAAAACTTACTTTAGGAAGTTGCGAGTTGATAAAAAAGCTTTTGAGATTCTCTGGCGTGGGCTAAGCAATAGTTGGAATCTAGTTCCTTAACTTGTTGAATTTGGCTATGAAATCCCTCATGGGTTCCTGGGATTCTTTTTTCATTTGTGTTAACTAAGCTAACAAGGCATGTGCATCTTCAACAGGTTTAAATCTGGCTTCAAATATGGACTTTAGTGTATTCCAGTCAGTTATAGTTTGAGCTTGAAGGTGGTAGAACCAATCCATGGCAGTGCCTTACAGAGTTTCTACAAAAAGTCTCACTGCTACATCCTTGAATTCCACACTGATTACACCACATGCTATGGAGAAAGTGGTAATATGCTCATTGGGATGAACCTTCCCATCACCAAAAAACTTGGGAAATTTTTTCCTAGAACTACAAGGTAGTTCATGCAAGGGTGGGGTCAAATTAAGAGGACCAAAGGAATTGCCCCATGGGCCTTGAGCCATTATATTAGGATGATTAAATGGTGGGACAATAAATCTGGGTGGAGTGTTAATAGGTAGGGCACTATTAACAGCAGGAAAAGAAGATCTACCTTGTGTTGGTGACCCGATAAGGTCAGGAGGAAGACTCCTATATCATTGGAGGAAAGGTGGTGGAGGAAATAAATCAAAATTGCTTTACTACACCAACTCAAACATGGGGTCAAAAACACCCTTAGATCTCTGGCTTCTTTTGTAGTGTGGAGTTGTCAGATTTCAAATGAAAAAGGGACCAAAACTGCTTCAAGTTAAAGCTTGAGGCTTCAAAATGCATGTTCTTCCTAGTGGCTCTAGTTTTGTAGACTAGATAATATAACAGAAATGGTACGGATATAATGATAATGGGTAAGACATGGAACAGAGTTACCAGACTATGTAATGGATAAGGGTAGGGACTGCTTCAATCTGAAACTTGAGGTTTCAAATTGCACATTTGATTCCCCAGTGGAGTTGCCAAAAACTATTGGGTGAATATTTTGTCGTCAACTAACTGATGACAAAATGGGTATATCAACCACAACATAGGGAGATTTACACGATGAAAAGTGTGGGTTTACCAGATCTGGATGAGGTAAATCTCTCCTCTCATCAAGGGGAGGTTCCCTATAAATATTTATACACTGGATATATATATATATATATATATAATTAAGTAGAAAGTAACACATGGGGTGGTATAACAGCATCCACCTCTCTTTTTTTAGAGGTGATGTATAAGGAGCAAGAGGGAGAAATCTTGGTCATGGGCCAACAACATTCCTCTTCTTTCAAGAATGGTATCCAACGTAGATCAGAAAATCACCTGAAGTAAATAACAAAAGTTCATAAAGAAACTCACATAAGCTCAAAGTCTTCCATAGCCTCCTTCACCGATTCAGAACAAGTGTAACCATAGAATGAAATGAAGCACAAAGTCTTCACCTAAAACTACAAAAGATAACTAAATAATAAAGATAAAAATAGCTCAAAGTCTATCTTCTACATTTTAGAAATGTTCTCAAATAATATTAACACACCCACTTTGCTTACTAAATCAGATAAACAAGATATTACTAGGAAAATGAACATAAGAACTGTTTACTAAATAACACAGATAATTTCAACACAAAGTCTAAAATAAACCCGCTTCTCATTCATTTAACAAAATATGATTTACAAGTTTGAGCACAAAGTCTCAAAAAGTATTTCAATTTTGGCAGAGTTTTTGCTCTCTATTATCCAAGATCTATTTACAAAAGAGGTCTCCACTATATATAGGTAGAAACCTTCAAAAACTAGAAAATAATAAAATACAAAAAATATCTTAGTTAAAGATGACTCATCTTTGGCTTTTGAGATATTTTTCCAAATTTTTTACATGTAATTACACATTACAAAATTGCATGCACTTTTACATGACAAAAGTGCATGAGAAGAAGAGAAAAGGAATGCATGGGTGGCAAAAATTGTCGCCCCTGCATATCAGAGAAGTTCTTGTGCATAGGCAGCAAAAATTGCTGCCTATGCATGTCAAGGAGTAGGTGAACGTGTAAGGGCAGCAAAAATTACCGCTCTTTCATGAAGGATGCAAGGGCAGAAAAAATTGTCACTCTTGCATAAAAGAAGAGGAAATGACTATCATGGGTGGATTCATGACGAATTCCACTGAACTTGATGTATACACGACTGTCGTGCTTGGGTCCTTGTTGGCAGTTAGATCCATCCTTGCTTCTTCAGCAGTCTGTGGACTTTTCACAGGCTTTGGCTTGTGCATTTTTGTAAACAAATTATCCATAGGCAATTCCTATCTACTCGGCCACCCAGCTTGGCATAGTTGTGCCTAAATTCCTTCAGACTTTTTTTTTGAAGGAATTAATTCAAGCAAAATTTTTGAAGGAATTCGGGGCTTAAACATTTGTTCAATCATTACGCGCATCGATGGGGAGTGAACCAAAAGCCGATGAACCTTTGTATTGACTTGAACCGTTGAACTTGTTGCTAGTGTTTGCCAATGGAGATCTTTGTTCGAACCAAGGCACTAAAACAATCTTGAAAAATGACTAAGTGTTGAAAAATTGATTCTTTTGACTGAAACCACCTACAAAAGCCTTTGACCCTGAATGCTAACTTCAAGCATGTTGAGTCCATAAAAACATATCTACAGAGTCCATAGTTTTATCTAACCTTGAAAGAGTCTGTAGATTTTTGAGAAGCTTGAAAAATGATGAATTTAAATTCCCAGGACAAATTTTGAAAAGGGAAGAGACAATTTTGATTATAGGTTGTCCCAAAAATGAGTGGCATTTTTTGGGGATAATAATACATATTTTTAATTTTAACATTTCATGGCCTATTAGTTGTTACAAGTAAGAGTGCATGCATACGTCATAAGAAAATAGATGGCATCCAAAATTTAGCATGATCCAAAGGGCTCTAGTGATACTGAGTCCATAGAGTCTTTATTCAATTCATTTTATATTTTCAAATGCCCAAGAAGTGATTTTTTTCATTTCCACTTCCACATTCACCTAAATTTCCTTGAATGTTTATTTTTTCTCTTATTTAATAGAAATTTTATTTTTCATATTAGTTTTTTAATTTTTTTCTTAATTGACTCTCGAATTTTTACCATTGATGATTCTTCTTGCCAAAAAAATCAATGTTTTCCACCTTACACCTCTTTTTTTTTTGAATTGAAGTTTCTTAGAATTGGTTAGTTTATTAACTAGATAATTTACTCATTTTATAGGTAAAACCACCCCTGTCTATCCCACAAGGATAATGAGAGGGTAAAAGGCAACTCTCTTAAGGATAATCATAATAAAATAGGTAATACCCATAAAAAAAACTAGAACATAAGAGGTAGTCACACTGACTACATGTAATAACAACTTCATTTTAAATTTTCATTAATTTAATGTTTTTGAATTTACCATTTTTGACTTGATTATTATTTTGTAGGGCACCCTACATCTATGAGGAGACCAAAAAGTATGCCACCACCCCCACCACCCATCCAAACTCAGAGAAGAGGAAATAATATCTCCCTCCCTACATAGTAGAGGAACCCTACAAATTTTTAATTTCCCAACTTTCCTTGTTGATGGATTTTCTAGTGCACAAGGTTTTACATGTTTACAAAAAATTGATCTAGATGAAGAGTTTTTTGGGATCAAAATCGAGGCCCTAGATGATGGTGGATTCAATCCACATGATTTTATTCAAGCTGATAATGTTCCTATAGTAGTTCCTTCTACATCTACCTCTTCTCCATCTACCCCACCCCCACTAATATTTTAAATGTCTATAAGGATTCCATAAATAATTTTTCATTGGATAATCTAGTTTTAGAAAATCTACTTAATAATCTGAGGGATGGTGTTATTAAGGAACTTAATGATTTAAAATAATGGGAGATAAGGGTAGAAGTATTGATCAAATAAATAAATACATGTTATCGCAATCACTCCCAAAGAGTTAATTTGTTTTTTCTTGTTCAAAATGAACTCTCAAATATTGAAGCTTTATTCCAGCAAGCTCAATCTAAATTAATTTTTGTTAACAATGTTTACAATGATAATGTTTTGGGAATTATGATAAATAGATTGGAAATTTTAAATGGAGAAGCCCATGCCTATCTCAATAAATGGGCTAGAGATATAAACCTTGTTACCATTGCACATGTAGAGAAGGAAAAAGTTGAGGTAAGTTTTCATTATCTATAATGTGTATTTTAGTCATTAAACTTTATATGTACTTGATACTTATATGTATTTGTTAATTGCAAGGAAAATATGAAAATTTGAAAAAAGAAGCATAGCTTCTTAATTTTCATTTGAAAAATTCCCACAAAATTATCACCTTGATGATTACTTCAAAGAAAATCATGTTTTGTTAAATAAACAAAACAACAATTTGAATAAAATTATTAAAGGGCATGAGATGGATCCAAACATTTTATTGAAGAAAAAAATAGATGTAGATCAAACTAATATTTTAGATGGTGATGCAATGAGTGAGGAGAGGATAAATCTTACAAATATAAATTCTAATATAAAGGATCTTCAAAAAGAAGGGGTTATTATGGAGGATACATAAGCAGGTCAAGCCAACATGGTTTTAATGGAGGGAGATGGAAAACATCAAGTGGGTGGAGATTCTATTATAGATAAATTTTAGTTTGTTTCAAAAAGTTAATAATGTTTAAAATGACAATGATTTATATCATGTTTGTTTCAAAAACACTTATTTTTTTCAATATAGTTTATAATGTCAATGATATTTTACACTTGTTCCAAATACTCTAGGTATATAATTTTAATATTTTAAATGTATTGTGTTCAAATTTAAATATTCTATGGAGATAAAGTAGAGTAAATATTCTATGGATTTATTCTATTCTAGTAGTTTTATTATTTGAATGCATTATTTAAATATTTTTTAATATAAAATATTGTGGAGGCAATGTTAGGAAATTTAACTATTGATAGTATTTATAATTATAATGTTATGTAACAACAATATAACATATATAGTTTGTGTTATAATTTTTAGATTGAGTTATTATAGGGATATGTGGATATTGTGATGGAATTTGGAAATATACTATCCCCAATTATAGGCAAAAAATATTTCTTATATATTTATGTAATGGTTCGAATGTAAATGTGCAATAGAATAATAATGATGCAATTAAAATATCTATCTTTATTTTGGTTCAACACTTATTACATGTATTAAATATATGTATAAGCTCTCCAAATTAATACTATATACAATTAATATAACGAAAAAAATAAATATTAATAATTGGAGAAGTTTTAATGGCATGAGAACTAGTGTCCTATGGTGCACAATACATGCCTACACATAAGACTTGTATGCTTTAATGAATGCTCTGTAGAATGTTAATTAGAATTATGATTGATTCTTAATGGATGACTTAGACTGCAAATATTATATAAGTACTATTTGAAATACATAGAATTGTAATAGGACAAATAAAGTTATTAATTTGAGTCTATTGAATACGATTCATAATTTTTACATGCAAGAAATAGATTATAGAATTTAAACTATTTGAAGATGAAACAATATAAAATATTTCATAAAATAGAAATTTCCATACTTATCAAACTAAAATTTAGGTAGATTTAAACTATGTGAATATGAAATATTTTAGAAAACAATAATTGCTATACTTATCAAACTAAAAGTTAGGAAGTTGAAACAATCCTTGAGAAATTTTTTCATCATAAGTGTGATTTACATATACCATTATAACATTGTATTTAGTATTAATATTCACATCTTCTATTTTGGTAGCTTTATTACTAATGCCTCTTCTTTTAACTAGATAAATCCATGTTTCTAGTGCTCTGCCATAAGGAAACTTGTCCATAGAATAATGCAAGACATATAATCTCAAGCAAGTATCTCAATTTTTATCCAATCTATTTCTAAATTTCAACTTCAAAAAAGATAATGCACTAAACACTCGTTCATCTTCTACATAACCCAAAATCATTGTTTGAATAAGTTCATATAATCTGAAATATTCACTAATACTTTCTTGTAAGATGCTACTTGGACAAAGTTTTTCCCATAGCCATGTAATGGCGCCATTTTATATTGGGTCACTTAAACACTAAAATTGATTTATCATTGTAATCCCAAACTATGTTGACTAAGATGCCAATAATTGTTTATTTAAAATACCATCAATCTAAACTTTGTTCATGTCTATAGATTTATATAAATGCTTAACAATTGTACCCATGTATTTGTGAAATCAATTGTTAATCGGTTCTTGACTGTTAACACTGTTCTAAAAAATGGGATTCACAACTCTTATGCCCTCCAATAGCTCATCCCTTCAAAAATATTCTATGATCTCAATTGATAAACTTTATGAGATTTTGCTTAATTTAATTCATGTTTTAGATAAAATAGTATCATATATTAGATGTGTCACATGTACATCTTTAGGTTTAGATTCCACAACCTCAAGGCTTCTATGGCATGTGTGCATTGAGATCTTAATGTCATATACCACAACATAAATATGATCATGTATATTGAATTTCAAATAACTCTTTGGATTCTAAAAATCTATCAAAATTTGCTAGGTTCTAAAATAAGTCTATGAAAGCTTTAATTTTATATGTATAATATATCTAAATATTGACATACATGTTTTCTCAAACATATAAAGTCAACAATATAGATAGATCTTTCTTGGACATGTTTCATTAAACAATAGATTTCCTTCAACATCAAAAAAATCCCACATACTATGAGTAATATTTCAAAATGTGTTAAATGACACATCAAATCTTTTGCTTTGTCAACTTCCCTATGATAATTATACATAAAACCTGTTAAAGATGGATATTATTCAAAAATTTTACATGCAAGTTCATACATGGAAATCCATGTGGTTTCAACATATTTTTAGATTTTTTTACCATCACTCACCCCAATTGCAAATTTTTAGAACTCTTAAAATATTTTTGGGCTACTTGACATGTAAGCACACACGTCATGAATAAGCTCTTCCACTTTTAACATTTCTAAATGTGCTAATAATTTTGTATGCAATATTCATCTTATGAGCCATGCAATGAATTAGAATCATAAATAGATAAATTATTGTTTGCAGATGAATACAAAGATTGCTTATATGCCCCTGTCTCAATGATGCACCATTAATGCCAACACACACCAAATTCATAGCTATGGTATAATTATCCATCCCAAATTTCTCTCTTAAATTGGATACAAATAATTTATGAAGGTTTTTTGCATTGAAATTTTATACCATTTTATGTATAGATAATAAATGAGATTGCCTTTAATAGTTTTCAAAAGTATACACATGCATGCAAACCCATGTTGTGTTGTCAACTACAGTGACCTCATCGATGGACAGTGAGATAAATAGTGATCTCTTAACACTTCCTTTCAAATCTTCCTTATCAACCATTACTAGATATTTTTCCATTTCCTGAGAACTGTTATCCAACTAATGTGACTTTGGAATATCAAGAAACCCATTATGTTGAAATAAAATTTTGTAATCTAAAAAATTAGAAATGGGTCTGCCCTTTTTTAAAATGTGAAAAATAGTATAAAAATATACATATTTTACCTTAAGATTAGACTTTATAACTTTTCCAAATTGATCTTCGATTGTTTCCCCTTTCTCAGCAAGATATTTTTGTCATTTCTGATCATTTTCATATTCACATGCATGCATTCTTCTTCATTTTTTTCATTTGTGAGTTATTTTTATCTATCCATTTAGGTGCTTCATGGATATATATATTTTCCCATAATGTTTCTCAATTACGTCCAATTCAATTTGTATTCTATGTTCTTTTCCAAGTTTCTAACTACATATTATACATTTGCATTTTATTGGAGGCTCATTGCCATTTTTTGGTTCTACAGGTTCTATAGATGGGTATTTTGTAGCCCAGTCAACTCAAATTTTTTGATTGTAATTTTCAAAAAAATTTAGTGTCTAAATAAAATGCAATTATCTTCTAAAGTGCCTCGAGGAGTGTCTTCTATGAGTGGTATGTCATTAATAAAATCTTTAGGTGGTGAGAAGTTATTAGGATTAATTCTTTCTAATGAAATATTGTCATTATCCATGTTTATTTATACATTGAAATGGTTTTGAAATTATTATACAATTAAAAAAATTATCTGATATTTAAAAAAAAAGTTTTAGAATTACCTGTATTTGGAGTGCATGTTGTTTGTGTAGTCTTCTTTCTTGGGTTTTTGAAATAAGGCAATATGTTAAATTTTCTTGATATTTGCTATGGTGTTTTACCCTTGCCATTACTTTATGACACCATAGTAAATAAGGTAGGATATTATAGGACTCAAGATGTAGATGGGTGACAGTAGCTTGGAAAGCAAAGCATTTTAATGTTGTCAGGGAGTAAAGTGTTGTCGAGTAGTGTAATGTTATTGAGCAATCACAGTGGGGCATAGTGTTACTAGGTAGTTACTATGAGGCACTACTACCAGGTAGTAAAGAGATAATGGATGGGTACATCTATTAGGTGATAATTGTTGCTAGGTGGTAGTCTACTATTGTGTAACATAGTGTTAACTAGTGATGTAGTACTGCCATACAACATAGTTTTATCAGATAGTGTATTGTTGCCAAGTAATTCAATGTTGTCAGGTGGTAGTATGATGTCATGTGACATAGTGCTACCACATGACATAATGCTACCATGTGGATTTATGTTGTTGGATGGTGTATTTTTTCTAGGTGGTGTATTATTACAAGGTAGTTAGGTGCTATTAGGTGATACAGTTCTATCAAGTGGTTGAAAGTAGTTAGGTGTCATAGTGCAACCTCAAGCCTCAAGATCTTGGTGATGCAAGAAATAAAGATACTTTGGTGGTAATTTGGTGACCTCTAGGAACATATATATATATATATATATATATATATATATATATATATATATATATATATATATATATATATATATATATATATATATATATATATATATATATATATATATATGGTGAATTACATGGATAATCCCATAATTATTATAAAGCATTAGTAAGACAACCCTTAAAAAATAACATCCCAAAATTTTAGGTTATGGGGCCTATGTGGTACTTAAAAAAATCACTAATTTCATATTCCCTAAACTATAATATTCATGAATTAACAAATATTTGGCACTAAAATTTACCCTGTGTATAATATATAATCATGTTGATATTAGGTAATAGAAAATTATCTTCAAAACAAGCCTTATTTAAATCATGGTAATTAGTGAAATAATAAATTTTACCATTGCATTTTGTAATAGGGACAATGTTGGACACCCAATCAGAATGTGTAGTGGCTCACATAAATATGACATCTACAAGCTTTTGAATTTCATATTTTACCAATAATTCCACCTTAGGATGCATTTTTCAAATATTATATTTTAATTATTTTGCATCTTGATACAATAATATGTTATGCATTAAAACTAATGGATCAATCACAGATATATTTAAATAATCCTAAGCAAAGAGTTTAGGAAAATCATGGAGGACCTACCAATAGGTTTTTATTTCATCATCCTACATCATTGCTATAATTAAAATTAGTCAAGTGTCCTTATCCATTACAAAGTTATATTTGATTTTTTATTCATTTAATAAAGTAGATTTATCTATGATAAATGGTGTTGTAGGAATAGTGTTTCATGTTAGACATTAGTATCATCACCCTCACCAAAGTAAATATGAGCAAAGGTGGCATGAGAAAACCTATTCTTATGATATAAGGGAAGGAGATCCTCATATGCCCCTAAGTAATTGAGTAATGAGTCATCATTGTAAAACTGATCTAGTGTCAAAATTTCTAGGGAAGCACCTATATCAATTAGATGATGGTTGACCACTTGGATCTCAATTGTAAAGGCATCCATACATTTTGTTTTGGCATTTTAAAAAAAAGTTATATTGCAAGAGATATGTTTATGTCTTGTAGCTTTTTCATAAAAACCCAAACCTTGTTAGTTTGTATTATTTGTAGGAAAAATGGGCCAATCTATGCCTTGATCATTTTTACCCAACCCTTGTCCTTTTTACCCATATTTGAGAAAATATTTATAACCAAAATTAGAATTATAGGATTGTGGTTTAGTATTATTGATTTATTGGACCATTGCATAATGTTTGAAGAGATTAGTATCCATTGGGAAAGTGTAAATGAATCTCTAATGATTAAAATTTAATCATGAATGCAATATAAAGGGAACTACATACATCTCATGTATCCAAGGCCATCCTAAAATAATATTATAGTTAAAATCATTTGGCATAACTTGGCATAAGGAAGCTAATGTATAGGGGCTTGCAGTAATATTTAATATTATTTGTCCTAAAACTTGTCATGAAATAGTAACAAATCCATTGATACTTATATTATGTGGTTCCAAATATAAAGGCCCAATGTAAAATGATATGTTTTAAATGTTTGGCCTTCAACCATTATTCACAAGAACTCATTCTATCATTATGTTACAAACACACTTGGATGTAGAGTGGAAAATAATTGTTTATAATATGTTGAGGTGGTAAATCCTAATTTTCAAAGGATATATTATACTTGATCCACTTGATGTAATTTAAGACAGAAGCCACATATGGTGGTTTGACATTATAAGGGAGTATGGTCATATACAATACATCTAAAATGACATATTTGTAATAGGATGAATGGCATAACAATACAAAAGTTAAGTTTTGAAAATAATATCCTTGGATTTAGTGGTAATATGACATGGGGAGTATGATTTTTTCATGCACTCCCTTTGGAATTTTTTAGTAACAGGTAAAATATCATTATAAACATTAGAATAAGGAGTATGCAAGAATGCAAGTTTGGAACCCTTTTATAGATCAAATTAATTTAATCAAGAATGAGATATAACAAGTAATGACCACTATAAGGTATTGTAACATGAATATATAGGCTAAAAATAGTAAGCATAATTATGATAGATATGGAAGTAACAAATAAATAAAGTACTTATTTGGTTCTGATGTTGATGTAATTTTGGATCTAGAGCAGGCAAAAAGTAGACTAAAAGTTGATTTTGGAACAACTACTAAATTCCAAATTGAGTGACTTTGGATTTGTGGATACTAGCATTAGCCTAGGATGGTTACATTGATGTTATTATCTAAACCTAATATAGGTGTCTTCAAAGGAATACCTACTATAAACTAATGTGACCACCTAGATGCTTTAGGATTTTTCTTCACCTTTACTTTGGTGTATTTAGATCTAAGTCATGGACTATTACTCTTCATGAAATTGTAAAACCCTAATTTTTCATCTTCATAGTAACCTTGGGGAAAAATGGGTTAGTGGGCACATGGTCTCAAGCTAACCCCAAAGACCCCACTATCAATGAGCACTACCTATATATCTAATACTCTAGAGAGGGCCTTAGACTTATGTAGTTATCTCCTACATGTTGCCTTGTGTGTGAATCATGAAATATGTGGAAAGTAAGTACAATAGTGACCTAGCTTGTAACTTGGAAAATATATCACTTGGGTTTCTTTTTAAATACTTTAAACATGTATATGTGTAGTCCCTATGAATGGTATAGAGATATGAATAAATAGGGAAGATTTTCTCAATTAAATATTATTTTGTGTGAATGTTAGGTGAGGAATTAATGAGGGTTGATATTATATTTATATCAATACCTTTGAATAAGTAACTCAAATAAGGCATTTAGGTATACCATTAAGATATGTTTAAGTTGTAAATTTCATGACTTTAGGGCACTAGACACTTGCATCAGAGTAGAACACCTATGTTAACATAGGTGTTTGTCCTAAATGCTAGAATCTAGAGAACATGAAAGTAGTTACAGACTCACAACTTTTAGAGGTGTAAGATAAGCAAGTTTTAATAATTCTAGGAAAGATATAAGGTTAGGTCATCAACATAAGATTGTTCAAACCAATAGATAGGCCAAGGGGCAAAAGATAGAGTAGATTCAATACATCTAAAAGTGGTAAATGTTTAAAAATGAGAGGAAAAACCAAGGTCTGAGTTTTCCAAGTGTAAAATAATGAGTTGTTATATGATCCATAAATATCATCTACAATTTATTTCCTTAGGCATTATAATTCTTGATATGACAGAAGACCTTCAAATGACCTAGAAATTAAAAGCTCATAAGGTAATTTAGTATATATTATTTTTTGTTTGGGCATAACATATAAAAAAAAATCTACATTTGGTGAAATAATTACACAAGGAGAGTGGAGATTGGAGAGGCATGTTCACACTAAGGTTTTACATATAAAAAGCAATGTTAATTACCATTTACCATGTCATTATGACACTCACCCCTAGTTATTAACTTTTTACTACAATTATAAATAGATATTTAAATATTCATGAATTAAAAATTGAATAAGGTTTTCAAGTTATTATTTTCCCAGTTGAGTATGAATTTAATGACTCTCTTTTCAAATATTAGGATTAATTTTGGAGTGAAGTTCACATTTTAGTGACTTAATTAGGCTAACATGGAGAATTGACTGATGGTTCTATCATGTAAGAGCCTTAAATTTTTGATTTTGAAATTATTTTAGCTCATGTGTCTTATATAAAAATAGATTAAATATTTTAATTTGTTTACTTTCATAAAATGTTGAATCTTTTTTTTCTAGTCTTTGTATTTTTGGCTAGAGAAATATAATCCCATGTTTTCAACATAGGCTACATTTTTATTTTTATAAGGGAATCCCTAATTTTCCTTGTGTAAATTTTTTATTTATCTAAATTATTATTTATAGTTTTATCTTTTGATCTACTCTCAGTCTTATTGTCTACACATTTTATCTTGATGTATTTTTCCTTGAAGTGTTTCTTGATAAGTTGATAGTCATGCAATAGTCATATTTTCTACAAGTGGATTAATGGATTTAAAAAGTGTGTGTGTGTGTGTGTGTGTGTGTGTGTGTGTGTGTGTGTGTGTGTGTGTGTGTGTGTGTGTGTGTGTGTGTGTGTGTGTGTTTGTGTGTGTGTGTACTTTTATTTCACATAGCAATAAGGGAAAACACATATCGAAGTGTTTTTGTTTTATATCAAAGAAATTTGTCAAAATTACAAAATCATACATATAGAGGGAGATTTTTTTTTGAACTCCTTTCTAACATATAGGTGTATGAACGTTGAAGGCTAAATTTTCACTCTATTAACATTATTTTTGCATGTTTCCCCTTAAGATCATTTATCAAACTACTAGCATTCTATTTTTTTAGATCATTAGTCAAATTAACCAGTTATTAAAAAATCATTTAAACCATATTTTAATCAATTTTAACCATATAATCAAATTAATATTATTTGGGTAACTTAGTTTTGTATGTTCTCCCCTTATAGTCATTGGGTAACCTTAGAGATCAAAAATAATTAAATTTTCCTTGTTTATGTTTCAATCTTGTAAATGCATACTTGTTCATATTCTATGTTTGTTTAACCTAGGTCTAGATTATGTATACTCTCCCATCACACCCTTTAGGTGACCTTGGGGATAAAAAACAATTGATGCCTCCTCTTTTGTTATTGGAAACCTAGCATGGAATTGATCCCCACATGTTGTTCATAGTTTCTAGGAGGTTTGTGACATGGATTTAATCACCATGCACTTATTCACACTTTATGTTTTGGTGGAGTATAAATATCAAGGATAGTTGTTGTATAATTAAGTGAGATTCCCCATAAAGGGTTATGTGAAGTGTGGAGGTCACACTTCAATACTTAGGTATTAGATAGCATATTTTCATAGAATTGGGCCCCACATACGATAAGTTATTTAGGGGATGCACCTAAAGAGCCTTGTAAACCTTAGTTTAAATCATATCAACCACAAACAACTAGTAGTGTATGTAAAATAGAATCTTTGAATACTACTCATGACTTACAGACATGGAGTGAAGGTTAGGATACCAATATAGTCACCACTTCACATGCTTAGATATGTGTACTACCATTTTTGTTGCATACCCTTATCTACTCGCATAGGGCTTATGGATTGCTTTATATTTTTTGTGAGTTGTCAAGATTGGTACTATTTTTAAACCCCACATGCAATACCATAAAAAATATTAAATGACACATCCCTTAATCCAATAAATAATAACATCATTTAAACAAATAGACATTAATCATCCATAAATCAACCAAAAAATCTATATCCATAATCCATAATTAATCAAAACATCCTTAATATAAACACATGTAGCCATCAATAATACTTAAACTAATCAACCAACACATCAACATTCCTTTATCCAAATGCATTGACTAATATCCTTAATCCAACCCTAATAAATCAACATCCTAAATGAAGTCTAATCTAATCATTACCTCATCAAATCAATATAAATAATATGATATGTAGTCTAAGCTTGACTTCATCCACATTAATCAACCCAATCATCCCTAATCACATTCAACCAACCAATCATAAGGTTTCATTAATCTACATAAACAATTTTCCCATCAACCAACATCTAATCTTAGCCTTCTAAAATACTAAAACCTAGTTAAGTTTTAGTAAATACTCACCAACCAATCCAATCATCCACTTAAATCCAACAATCACATTTATCCAAATTACATTATTCAATCAAACAATCACTTGATATCATCCAAAATACATTTTATCCAATCAAACTTGAGTCATCTATCACTTGAGCTAGCCTACAATCCTAAGGTCAATAAATCCAACATCAAATCAAACCAACATCATCAAAGGTCCCTTGCACCCTAATCAATCAAATCAATCTCAACCTATCATAGGTTATCAATCAATCCAATAATTTAAGATAGTCATAACCTAGACAACATCCTTCAATCAAATCATCTTATAGGGTTGCATCCAAAAAACCTTAATCTAATCAATAAAATATCAATCAACTAAACTTATCATCAATCAACATCCTAGGGCTAACCATACCCAAATCTATCTAAATTAAGCTAGCTCATATTCATAATAAATCAACCTACTCAATTTTATCATCCATCTTCAAATCATCAATATTAACAATCTCACATCCAAATCCATCAAATCAATCATGAATCAATCTAAGAAATCTCACATCAAAATTTTGAACACCAAACAATCTAGAAATACACATATGATCCAAATAATCTAAATATCCAATAGTCATTTTTCCTAATCTTTTTGTTCAATCTCTTGCATCTATCAATTGGTACTTATGAACATCATAACATTAATCCTTTCTCCCATCCTAATCTATGGTTCCCAAAATAGATTTGGATATAACCTAGTTTGAACAATACATTTTTTAAATAAGGACTTCATCTTTTTATGATTCTTATAAATATATGTTCAACTTCTTGACACTTTTGATACCATAAACCTAGGCTCCATCATGAGTATGAATATTCAAACACATCAAAATTAAAATCAACATAATATTATCCATGTGCTATCCAATCATAATCAAACTTTACATCCACTAGTTATAGCCTTGATCAAGACATCCCCTATCATAATGATAAAGGGAAACCTATCCTAGAAATCTTGTTTAATACCAATCCATCCTCTAAGTCACAATAAATACAATCATATAGATATGTCATATCATCACTAAACCAATGATAATCATATAATCCATAATCAACTAGCCATGGTAAATATGATCATATATCTATGTACCAAAATTTTTGATCTAACCAAACCTAAGTCCTCATGGTATAAAGAGGGTAAAAATTTTCAATATCAAAATATCTATGAGCATTACATTAATATTAGATCCAATTTCAACAATTACAACTAAGATGGGATCAACCATAGTGACATTAAAATCAAATCAAACACATCCACATCTGAGAGTCAGAATGAAGGGATATGCCAAGATTCCTTCCTAAATCATGATCAAAATCATCCATTTTTAAATTAATATCAAGATGACAAACCTGTCTTTGATAAATACATATTTAATAAGCCTCTTTATGATCATTCTCCTACCTTTGAAGATTCTATTTTTATAATCATATCTTTAATCCACCCATCTTGGATGAACCACTCTTCGATGAGACCATATTAGATGAACCCATCATTAACTATAAATATATCTCTTGCCCATCCTATAAAATCCCCCATTTCCATAAATTACTTCATCATAAATCCTCCATCACCAAGTAAAAATTGAATAAGTTACTTGTGGATAATGTAATATAACAGACCCTCCTTACAACCACAATCCAAACATCCTCACCATAATATTTAACATTAGCATCATCCACATTAAAAAAAAAGAATGCATAGCATCAATTACACACATCTTACATATCAGTAAAGCAAACTCAATTATTCTTCTATGATTTTTGAGGAATATTTTGACATCACTAAAATAGGTCCTCCTAATAGCTCTATGAAGATTATGCTATCTCAATCCTTTCATCAATATACCCCATCCTTTTTTCATCATTAATCATTTCCATTATCATGACATCAATCTCCCATAACCTTCTATTATGACTAATAAAATCACACACTATCAAACTTCCTTTATAGTGACACATTAGTTAAAGATTCCATGGGGATATAAGATGGTATCTGTAGACACCAAATTCCATCCATAACTAGCTTCTGACCAGACTTTCAATTGATTCCTACCGATCATTGAAAATTAATCCTAAGAATAACTAAACATGATAAATTTGGCCATGCATTATTCATAAATACTCATAATCATGTTGATGCATCCCTATTTGGGATACTAGCCTATATGAAACAATAACCTCTCACATATTCATCCCTAATCACATTGAGACATAACAACTAGCAGTTTGGTCTATGGACCCATTAAGTAGGGCACTTGATCAAATCTTAAATGAGCTAAAATTATAATAAAAAATAAATAATCTAATTAAATAAGATTAAATTCTTAGTTGAATTATCCATTTGCAATTAATAAATATCTAAAAAAGGAAATTCCAAAAATCAAAATACCAAGCCTTTTCATCATTACCTTTATGAGTTGTCAAGCTCTTTCAAAATATCTCAAGATATATAATTTGAGAGACATGCCTAGTAATTTAAAATCATAATTACATGATAACTTTAAACTCAACTAGAGTTAATCTCAACTCACATAGGTTAGTTTGAACCCATTCCATGTTTAAACTCAACCTTAACTCACCTTAGGTGAGAGTTAATTCTTAAGGCTATAAATACAATGCCATACATATTGATGTTTAAGATATTTTAGTGTAAATTTAGTATTCATAAATGTCTTCAATGTTTTTTAAGTATAGTGTTGTAATTATAATTTGCAGAGAGACAAACCTTGTAAGTAGTGTTACTATGCCAAATTCTTAAGCCAAGCAACCAAGCCAAGGTGCCAAGGAAAGTTGAATCCAACAAATCTCGATTGATCAAGATTTATTGATTCAAAAACTGAGTAAGCCATTTAAACAAGACATTTAAAACTTTAAATAAGGTAAAATAGTGTTTTATTTTATGCTTTGATTGTGTTTTCATATCCATGTTTGTTACCTATGCTCTCCTTAGTGTCTAGGCTAGAGGTGTTAAGGTTTTAGTGTGTTATTTTGATTTGTTTTATTAAACTAATATAATACTAACCTCCCCTCTACATATTCCTTGTTCACATAATAGCATGCCTAATGAGACCAAGTATCCTATATGACCAAGGATATTGATATGTTGGTTTTGGTTTTCTAATGGATGAATAAAAAACTTCAAGTTTCAAGTTTTAACTTTATTTTTTATGTCTTTTACTTTTTATCAAGTTGTAGGTTACAAGGATCAATGTTAGTTTTGTAGATCAACATCGATTAAATGAATAAACCATGATATTTATGTAAAAAATAGAACATGATAGGGAGCATGGATAATAATGGTTTTACTTAAGTTTTCTTGCCTTTAGTTTGTGTTTGATGATCTGCATGTTTTTTTGTATAAACCATTTCTTAGAGAATCCATGAGATGTTTTGGTTTTAAATATCATTTATTAACCATTTTTCCATCAAAACATACTTTTTTTATGTGTTTTAAAATAAACATCAATAATCTACTTAATTGATGTTGATTTGCTTAAATGGATGTCAATTTATGTAATCGATGTCGATCTCTATGGATTGATAACGATCGATCTATGAGATAAGAAATCAGAAAACCTGAGAAATAAATTTGAAATGTTATTTTCTCACTTGATTTTGGGCTTCTAAGTAGGTAAACCCTCTAAAAAATTTTAGGAACTAAGGTGAAAATATTTAAGTTTAAGCATGGATAAATATTACACACATTATATTTGGTTCTTAAAATGTACTTAGTTGTTTTCATATCTTATTTTTTTTTAAGTTTTTGAAATTATTAACAATAAAGCCAAGGGGATCAAAATTCATAACAAATTTCATTTTGGTGTTATAAAAATTAACTCTCACATTAGGGAAATACTCATAAGAGTTTTATTTTTATGTGTGTTTATTGAAATTTTTGGTTTAGTAAGACGTGTGATGCATGTATGCTCTCCCCCCATCCCCTTTAGGGAACTTGGTTGAGCAAAAATGCTCATTTTTTACATTTTTTATTTTTCTCCAAAATCATGGAAGGAAAGTATATAAGGACCTACCCAAAATACATATGATTTAGGTGACCTTAAAATGACCCTAAAGTCCACCACTTATCTTTATTTCATTCATTTTGTCTTGTGAGTAGGAGTTCATCACCTCCTCATGAGTTATCTAGAGAAAACTTGACCTGAGAATTCATCTCCTAACATCCTTTCAACCCCACTCCATGGTGGGGTATATAAATTAAGGGTGACCCACTAGTATGCTTATTTTGAATGGTTAAAATAAGCTTTATTAGTGGTATTTGGCCTCAGAATATAGGGGAAACTTTAACATCACACAATATTGAGTAATTGATGGATGTAGTGTTCATGAAAAAGATAAGACCTTTTCATAACAAGTTGGTTGAAATGAATCCAAATAATGTGATTGTGACCTAGTGTTTGTCACACATATGGGACCATTTAAAAATAAATGAAAATTGATAGTTTAGATAACCCCACATGTCATAGACATATTGTTGATGTAGGGAAAGTATCCCAAAGTTTTATGTCATCTTATGAACTCTTAAGAGAAGAGGGGGCATAAAAACCCTAATTTTCATGCATTTTTAATTTTTAGATTAATAATTTAAAACCCTCTCAAGAGCAAGTATATAGATGAATTTTGATAGTACGATGCAACCTTGTTAATTTTAGGATTTAAGACATTAAACTTAGGTGTTTTTGTCATTTTTCCTCCTTTCTTACATGGTATTGAGTCAAAACTATTTGTTTTTCATACTACATCTAAAACAAGTCTTGTTACACAACACTCTTTTGTTTGAATAGGTTTTATTCTATCCATTTAGCATCACACCTTTACCATAGTCATTTATCAAACATGTGTGTGTGTGTGTGTGTGTGTGTGTGTGTGTGTGTGTGTGTGACTTATTTTAACGGGGCATTATTATTTTTCCCAATTCATTTTAAAGTCTTGTGCATTAAAGTCTTGAAACAAACCATTTATCATGCCCTTATAGTATGATAATGTCATTACACTACTCCAATAATTTCTAAGACTTGTTACCTTTTCTCCAAAATTTCAAAACCAAACCCATGTGTGCATTTTGGATTTATGCCTAGTACCATAATGATGTTTGTTTTTGTCTAGCTTGTTTTCTATTTTAAGAATCCTAGTCTTATAAATCACATTTGAAATTAGCCTTGACAAGTTCAAATCCAAACATTAATTGGTTTATATCTAGGCCTTGTGTAATTTTAGCTTGGAACATTCACCTTTCACTTTTGGGTTGTGTAACTTAGGTTAATTTCTTGCTCAATTTAAATATGTTTTATGCATATATTTGGGGAAGTAGTCTATCTTCAATATGCCTAAAGTTATATGTCTTTTTATAAATGATTAAGTGTGTTTAAATTTGAATGCCTAGTTTATGTCAAATAATTTCAAATTTGTTAGATTAAATCTCTTACCTTTAACACCTCATTTTGTTTGAAGTTTAGATTTTGTTCCTTATTTCCAAAAAGACCTAGAAATACCTATTTTGAGCCTAGATTTTGTGCCTTATTTTCCAAAAGACATAGCAACATTTTTTTTATTTATATGTAGTTTAGACTTGTTTGAAACACTTTATACCTAAGTTTGGAATTTTGGTTTTATTTCATCTACTTGACCCTTTTTTGTAAGACATTTGACGTTAGAATATTTTAGACTAAGTTTCAGCACTAACCTTTTTGGAGATACAACTCCATTCCTCAAACCAAGTTAGACTATGTTTGGACCATTTGTCCTTTGGACCTTATTTTTTAGATTTTGTATAAATCTAGGCCTTTTACAGAATGTTCACTATTGATTTTGATATGTGTTATTACACTTTTAGAAGAGCCACATATAATATAGGTTATGATAATATGGTTGCACATGATGAATTCATTAAATACCCCTATGGTGATGATGTAGTTTATGGCATGGATCCTTATCCTCCTTACAAAACTCAATCTAGAGAATAAAGCCAAGATCCTCATGCATAATATTTAATGATACCTTATTTAGGCTAATTAATGTACCATGTTTAACCTTTCAATAATAATGATACTTGATCCCCTACTTATACCATTAATCCTCATTTGGATTGTGTAAGAAACCAAGATCCATAGAATTCAAGGATCACTATTCTAAGCTCTTCTCCTTTAGCATGCTACAACAACCCATCTTCACAACACCCTACCATTACCATTACAAGACCTCATCTTTTGGCTCATAACAATAATAAAGCTTCATAATGACCTACCATTACCATTTTAGGTCCACATCTTTTGGCTTGATATAGAAACTAAGATTTGTAATGATCTACCATTACCATTTCATGCCTTTCCAAGTATGGTATCTCATTATTACAACAAGGTTATGTAATTATAATTAGATGGGTCATATTTACTATCCTAGACTAGTAACCAGTCTTTGTTAAACCCATCTTAGATAAATATATTTACAAATAGGCCATTATCTAACTACCAATCATCCTTCATCCATTACCAACCGTCCCCTACTTTAGAAAACCCATGCAAGTCTTTGAGCCATAACAGAGCCAATCAGCACCTTTCTGACATAGCCAATCATTTAAAGACCAAGATGTGTTAAAAAATAATCTTTTATACCTACTTGTAAACCAAGACCAAGAGAACCAATGAACCCATGATTTTTTTTTGAAACACCTATTTGTGATGAGTCAACCTATGATGAATCACCTTTTGATAATATCCTTATTGTTAAGGAGTCTCACTTTGAGAAGCCAGTCATTACTAAGTCACTTTTTAATGATTATAACCACCTTTAAGAAAATAATTATCTCAACCATTATCATATTTTTAAAGATCTTCCCTTTTATAATCCAATCTTTGTGGAGTTGTCTCTTGACCCTTTTCCCCATTAAGGAGTCTCACTTTGACAAACCAATCTCTATGGATCTCATTATGTCATCATAAGCCATTACTTATCCAATAAAAAACATTCAATAAGACATAATTATATAATCATCCTCATTAGATGAATAATTAACATTGAAATTAGGTTCTATTATTGAATTGATATTAGATTTAGCATCAAGAACATAATCAATACTAGTCTTAACATCAGATTTAGAGTCCCTTAAATTTGACTTGGCTTTAAAATTAGAATATGTTCTTAGTTGTTATAACATTGGCTACACATGCCTTACAAATCAATTTGAATATATTTTTTATCCTTCCATGGTTTTTTTGGATGATTAATTTAGCATCGACACAAGTTCTCCTAGTATCTTTTATGAGGATTGTGTTGCCTTTTTCCATTCCATTACCATTCCACATGTTATTACCATCACCCAACCTATCTATTATATTAAGATTACACCTCCCACAAGTGTTGATTGGGACTGATAGACTTGCACCTTATTTAATTACATCCATGGTGACATATCAGTTAAAGAGTACTAGGGAGACCAAGACCACATTCATGCAGAAGAAAAACAATTTCCTAGTGAAACCTTTGTGGAGGTGCTAGGGGAAAATTAAAGTTAAAGCTCAGCATCTTCTATTAAAACATTATTTGAGGCACTAGAAGACATTCAAAGTCAAAAGTCAATGTTCCTTAGTGAGACCTTAACATAGGTTCTATGAGATGATAAAGATAACTTTATTGATGAAAACCTCTTCAAGATGCTAATAGATGAGAACAATAGTTTTTCACTACTTGATGAAGACATCATTAAAGATAAAATCAATATAGATCCAAATCTATAGCATAATCAGATAGTAGATAATCTCAAGTCCAAATAACATAAAAATATGGTGGTCCTATCAAGAACATATGCATAATTTTTTGGCCTCGACAAAACCAAAATTATATTGAATCCAAAATCAGCAACATTGTGTGTGCTTGAAAATCTTAATCTTCATTTGTTTCCTAATATACATTCCATTATCATCCACCTTTACATTTACAAATCAGACCTACCATCCAATATTTATACATATTTACTATCCTTGGTTGTAATTTCCTTTGTAGAGGCTAAAAATACATCTTGTCTTGAAGTTTGAAGGAAGAAGAATCAATGACCAATGAAGATCATAACAACATTATTAGAATCCAAATATGCAACAGGTTCTTGATAAAGCAGTTATTCATAAAAGGTGTGGGATAGAAATTTCAATGATTGGCCATTCTAGTTGTATCATATTTTGATCAAGATGTGCATCTCCACATCAATAAGAATAATGTAACATTTACCTTTCCAAAACTATTTACCTTGCCTTTTTTAATTACCTTGTCTTTCCATTTGCCTTATCTTGTCATTATTCCATACTCTACCATTTACCTTACTTTATCACTTGTGGTCAACCCTATTACCACTATATCTAATTATCATAATATCATCTTCCTTGTAGCTTACCCTATACCATTCTACCTTACCTTCCCTATTGACCAAAGTTAGTTTTAGCCCACCCTACCTAACCCTTTTGACCCTAGTTTCATTGGTTCTTCATACACCTTCCACGAGAGGATTCTAATCCAAATTTAGCAATTTTAGAATTACATGTTCAAATGGTAGTATATGAAAGTAGTATGACAATGGATTTGGTAATTACATATTTTATTTATGCTTCACTGGTGCTACTAATTATAACTATATTTAGGTATATTAGTGTTCCACCTAGTGTTAATAATTATAACCACCTATGAGAAAATTAGTACCACTAACCCTTTTTTATTGTTTCCTAATTATAACCACTTTTGGGTGAATTAGTAACAACAAATTTACCATGAATTATTGCATCACATTACCCTTACTATTATCATTTACCTATCTATTTTCCTAAATTTATGAACCTATTGGTATGTGGTTGGATATCACTACCTTTTGTGTAGGTAGAACTACATTGACTTTAAGTCCTAATAGGACTATGTAGGCAACACTCAATTCACATTTAGGTGAGATCCATCACCCTTCACCATGCTCTCACTATTTTATGAGTAATTTCAAGTTTGAATGCTCTCACCATTTTATGAATAGGACTGTTTGAGATCTCATAATTATCAATCGAGTTGAGATACTTATAAAATTCTAAAAACATTCAGAACATTTCAAAATTCTAAACATTAGAAAATTATCTTACAATCTCCTCGAGAGATATGAAGCCTTAAAATCCATTAACATTTGTCTTGTTTAAACCTAGTTAGTCATCCATGATCTACCCTACTATGGAAATTCCATTGTTGGTTCTAATCCATTCCACTACCATTGGGGGTGTGACTTTCCCTTTACATGTATCCTTGCTTGGGGGCACCAGCCATTTATCATTCCATTGAATCTTCACATGTAAATTTGACTTGGTTGATGATAGGATGCTTTATATTTATTTTACTTCTAGGCTTTCTATGTGTTTGTTTACTTATTTGTTTTTATGCTTGCCTATTTATTTTCTTTCATTGGTATGACTTGACTTAGTCTATATGAATTCATTGAGTGATTCCTAATGCATTATTCTTGAGTCTATCCATATTCATACATCAACATTTTCATCATATTTTTTATCATTGGTGCATTAATTTAAATTATTTATTAGATCAGGGGTTAGTCCTTATATATATAGTAGCTACATTAGCATGGTTTTTTATATCATGATGCATACCATCACATTCTATAGAAAAAATCAACTCAAAAAATCTTACAATTAGTAGTGCCATAGAATCTTCTCCTTGGTAACCTTGGTAAATCCTCCCACCCTCCTTCATCAAATCAACCCATTACCCATTTTAGTTGTATCAATACTAATAAGGATAAGAATATACACATTGGTAGGTATAAATAAATCATTCACATTGATCAATTCTTATTCTTCTATTCCTCATTTTATTTTCTCATGCTTTTATGTGAACTACATTGGCTTGAGGTCCCTTTTAAATATACATGTAATGCTTGGGTACATGATGTATCTCAAGTCACCTTGGCCACCTTTATTATTTTGATCATCTCTTTCATCACTTTTTACATCCTTGTGTGCCTAGTTATTCATGTATTTTTTAGTCATTAGACCATTAATATATACAATAGATTATATCTTTGAGTTATGCTTGTCAATCTACCATAGTAGGGCACAACCAAAAATCATTATTAAATCTAGGTCATCTTAATGATTATAACCACCTATGGGCAAGTCATTATTTAAACTCATCCACCCTACTATGGCATGTGCCTATGCCATTAATTATAATCACCTTTGGGAAAATTAGTGTCTCAACCTTTGTTATTGATTATAACCACCTTTGGAAAAATTAATAATTTTTAAATAAATGCATGTAATCATTATCTAAATTGGATTAATATCATCCATGGGTTAATTCCATTCTTTTTCTTGATTTTTTTAAAGACTATCCATCAATCATATGTATCGAACACTCCCTCAAAGAGGAATCATTATAGGCTTCTAAAATGTTGTTTGAAGCATATTGAATCATTATCTTCTTTCCTTCTTAACAAACTTATTATTCATTGAGAATATGTTACTATTCCTATAGCTTAAAATGCCTTCCCAAATAGGGGTAAACTGTAGATACCCAATTTTGGCTACAATTGGCTTTCGACTAGACTTATGATTTATTCCTACCAACTATTACAAATTAAGCCTATTAATCATTAAACATCTCAAATTTGGTATATCATCATTCATAAATTATTAGAATCATGTTGACACATCCCTATTGTGGGTACTAGTTCATGTGCAATAGTAACCTCTCACAGATTCATCCCTAATCACCTTACAACATAATAACTAATAGTTTGGCCTATAGACCCATTAAGTGGGCACTTGATCAAATATTAAAAGAGATAAAATTATAATAAAAAATCAATAATATAATTAAATAATATGAAATTCTTAGTTGAATTATCCATTTTTAATTAATGAATATCTAAAAATGGAAATTCTAAAAATCAAAATATCAAGCCTTTTTATCATTTCCTTTATGAGTTATCAAGCTCTTTTAAAATATCACAAAATATATAATTTGAGATTCATGCCTAATAATGAAAAATCATAATTACATGATAAATTTTAACTCAAATGGAATTAGTATCAACTCATCTAGGGTTAGTTTTAACCCATTCCATGTTTAAAATCAACCTTAACTCACCTTGGGTGAGAGTTAATTATTGATGCTATAAATACATGGCTATACCTATTGATGTTTAAGTTCTCTAGGTGTAAAGTTTTTATTCCTAAATGTCTTCAAATATTTTGATAGTGTAGTTTTATAATTCTAATTTTAAGAGAGACAAGCCTTGCAAGTAGTGTTATCATGCCAAATTCTTTAGCCAAGTAACCAAGCCAAGGTGCCAAGGAAAGTTAAAGCATATAAATATCTATTGATGAAGATTTATTGATGCATAAACTAAGAAAGCAACTTAAAAAATCCATTTAGAACTCTAAGGAAGGTAAAAGAGTGTTTTATTTTATGGTTTTGTTGTGTTTTCATATGCATTCTTGTTACCTATGCTCTCCTTAGTGTCTAGGCTAGAGGTGTTAGGATTTTAGTGTGTTATTTTGATTTATTTTATTAGACTAGCACGATAATAACCTCCCATTTATGTATTCCTTGTTCACATTATACTTTTATAATAGCATGGAAATGGACTTGAAATCATCTCTAATCCAATAGCATATCTTAGGGAATCAAAATAATCCCTCAATAAAAGAGCAAATCAAATAATCAACCAAATTAAAAATTAACATTCACTACTAAAAATATCCTTGAGGAACTAGTAGACAATCAAAATCAAAATAATGAATAAAACCAAAAATCAATGTTCCTTAGTGAAAATATTTTTGATGCACTAGCACATGATCAAAATCAAAATTATCATGAAAATCAAAAATTAATGTTCCCTAATGGAAACCTCCTTGAAGCACTAATGGAAAATCAAAATCAAAATCAATAAGAGTCTATTGGTGATAATATTTTCAAGGCATCAATAGATGAACAAATTAGCTTTACATCACTTAATCAAGACATCATATACATCAATATCAGAATGGCTAATAATCTAAAAATAATTCAAATTGCAACTATTCTCAAACCTAAGGAGCAAAAAAACCATGGGATCCTCTTGAGATAATTTTCAAAGGTCTTTGCAACATCCAAAATCATGTCACATAAAACATAATTAGAATATTAATAATAAACAATGGTGTGTGTGATTGTTAGTCCCACTTTTTGGTCTCCTAATAGTTATACCTCCATTTATGATCCTATCATTCATATAAATCTTATACACTAACATCAATTCATAACCTTAATCCAATCTTTATCATACTTTATCCTCCTTGTTAGCATTAGTTTTCTTAGGGATATGAAGACACCTAGTTGAGATGTCTAAAGGAATATAAATAAAAAATCAATGAATATCATAATTACATTAGTAGAACCAACATCAATAACACGATCCTAGTGGTAAAGCTATCTGTAATAGGTATCTACTAAAGATCACAAGGTGTCATCATCTTGCATTTTGTATGCCTTCAATAAATTGAGATGCCATCAAACCATCAAAAATTTTAAAAATAAATTAAAATCATTTGTTTAATGGTGAAAACTAATTTCTTAGCACCTTGGGTAAGTACCGCGATGAAAATTAGTTTCTAACATCATATATAACAATCCATTATTTTCAATTACCTCAACACTTAGGATAACCCCATCTACATCAAAATATTTATCTTGTAACCATCCTTATCCATAATAATCATCATGTGCCATCATTTTTATAGCTTATCATACCTATCCTTTCTTTTCATCTTAACCTTGATAATGAATTTCAATAATTTTTAATCCTAATTTGTAAAATATCTCGACATATCCTCTAAGTAGCACTTTGATGACTAGACTTTTGGTTCCCATGAAATTTGGTCTTTAGATATCCATAATCCATTCCTCATTGGCCCTTAACCCCTTTATACATTGTCCATAATCATTTCACTATTCCATCTTAAATCTTTCCTCATATTTTTCACTAGGCTCAAGGTTTCCCTTTGCTAGTGACCCCTTTTGTACATAAAAAAATCCAAAAAAATCATAAAAGACCAAAAAGCTAAAACATCTCAATCATCTTATTCTACATCCTGAGCAAAATCCAAATCCTTATCATGATCAAAATACACATTTATTATCTAAATCATAACCACATATAATATATGAATCTTGCCTTTTCACCTTGGTGTAATGATGATTTCCTCATAAATAATCATAAGGGGTGGGTCTGGGAATTAGAAATCCTAATAGGATATATCCACTTCCAAGTATAATTAAAAATAATATAGATTAAAATTATCTTTCACATTCATGATGTGAATCAAAATGGGTTCAGATCTAAGGAATTTGACCATTTGATTAGATTTTAGCTTGTAACTCACATGTTTACTAACCAGTCTACACAACCATTACCCTCTCTATAAGTGTGGACAATTTTAATCTCATCAAAGTGTTATAGTATATTTAGATCATCATTAACCATATTTTTAATGGCCTAACTTGGTGTGGTTACCTTATTGAGGTAATTTATTATGTTTAACCAGTCTCCTTCAATTATTAAAATAATTATGCTTAACTCTTTGGCCATTTGGATACCTCAAATGGTTGAACTCACCTTCACAACATGATTCATTTAAACTCTAGAGGACCCAAATAAAATTATAATAAAACTCCAGTGATGTCTCTAATAACTCCTCCTCCTCTAACCTTACAAGGATTCCCTTTCAAAATGCCTTCAAAACTAAGCTTTATTCATGCACAAGGAGGTTTTGTCCATTTGATCTTACTTCTATATGCCTTCTTAGTGTTTTAATAAACATTTATAGATATTTTTAGCTTCCATTTTTTATTATAGTTTCTTTAGATTTTGAGATAGAAATTTTGTCACTCTTTTTTATGATAAGCATGTTCTTCTTCATAGCCTCAACAATCATATCTCCATATTTGGTAGCATTTCTTCTCTTATTCTAGAAAACTTTAATATTCCTCTCTCCCCATATTCCCAAAAATAAATGGGGAATGGATATCCTCCATAATTTATTTAGGGTTTCAATCTTTAAAACCTTAGAGTTATTTTTTATTTCTTTGAGCATAAAAAACCCTAAGTTTCGCTAGGGTTTACTTTTACTTTGCTAGGATTTTTGGATTTTGGCACTATGGTTTTAGATATAATTTTTAATTTCCACTTATTCACATAATTAACATGTCATCATAATGAAAGACATAATTAATGTGGATGGTATATTTAATGATGTATTTTAGTAACAATAACTTTTTTTTCATAAGAATTCACATTTATTTGATGCATTGTTACATGTAACTAGAGATAAGATGAAAAATAATGCTAAGTTAGTCACATCTTAGGAACAACATGATCTTTTTATCAATATTAATATAAATTTTATAGGTATTAATTCTATAATAGGTGTTCATACTACTATCACTATTTTTTTATTGAAAATCACTTTGCTATTAATTTATTAAAAAATTATAGTACAACACTAGTCATACAAAATAAATGGGTGGAAAAGTCACACCCCAAATAGAAAAACAAGTTATAAAAAGCCTCAAGATAAACCAAATTTCAAAAAAACTAGACATAGGTGGCTAATAACTAAAGTTAAATTAACTCAAGTGTATAACAACCAAAAAAGATAGCATAATAACACAAACCTTAATACCACCATAATGACTAGGATTTTAGATAAAGACAACTTCTAAACCCCTCCCCCACCTAAATAAGGTGAGGTTTGAGATTTTCCAAATCCTTATAGATACTCTACATGATAAACATGCCCCCTAATTTGATAGACACTAGTGAAATAAATGTGTTATGAAGTCTTATGCCTTACTAGGATTTTTTACAGAGAGGGTAGCCTTGAGATACGAAGTACCATAGTAAACATTTCTAGGCTTCATCACATTATAAACTTTAGATGATCCATTTGGACCTAAGAGTGGTTCCATGAGTCTTTGTGTCAATAATCCCCAACCCATCAAATTCTTTAGGGCAAAAATAGATGGCCTAGGAGACTTGATGAAATCCCTAGTGGCCTTTAGAATTGGCCCATAAGAAGTTCTCAATAGCTTCTCAAGATTATCATGGAGGAATTTTAAGGTAACTAATAAGAATATTATTAAAAATTATTAAAAGTGATCACCTTAGAACATATCTAGAATTTTCCAGCCAAGATTAATGGCTTAGTGATCCAAAAAGAGATTTTTTTATCCACTCTTTTGACCACATAGGACCACAACTCTATAAAAGAGGATCTTAAATAAAATATAATTCTTAAAAATTTAAAATTGACCCCTGAAAGGATCCATTTCCTTACATATCACTCTAGCCAAGGAGATTTGGGTGATACATATTGGTGGTAGCACTGGGTCTTACACCACTAGATAGATGACCTAGAGGTAAGACAAAAATATCTAGACATTTCATGACATTATTGAAAAATATTTCATCCTCATAGAGGGTGAGAAAGGAGTCATCATCAAATTTCCCATTGATTAATTGATGATTTGAATGAGGTAGATGGATCCCTTTGACCATCCCCTTGGAAACATAATTAACCAAAAGATAGTTAAACCCTTCATCATCCAACTCATAAAATGAAGGGACAAAAGGGTAACCCTATCTGATATACCTATGAATATCAAAAGGTTAAGACTATATTCCATTAATAGTGATGTAGGCCCCAACATCTTGAAAAAACATATTGAAGGTATGAATAAAATTGGGGCCAAACCCCAATGTCTATAACATAGAAATAATAAAAGGCCATTCAATACAATCATAAGATTTCTCAAAGTCAATATTGATGGAAAAGGCATTATATTTGTAAACTTATCCCATTCCATACCCTCCCAAACATCTATAACATTATCCAAAATATATTGATGTTGAATGAACCTAGTTTGCTCATTTTTCACAATTAAGGGAAATAAGTGCTTAATTCTACGAGTTAAATCCTTGGAAATGATTTTTAGGGACACATCAAGAAAAGTGATGGTTCTCCAATTGGTAATTACCTTAGGATCCATATCCTTAGGGATGAACTTAATGTTTCCCTAATTGATGAGGTGGCCTAAAGAATTGGTTAAGACTAATTTATAACAAACTCTATAGAAATCAGGCCAAAATGTGTCCCATAGTTTGATAGAACTAATATGGAATTACATTAATTCTAGTGGATTTATCAGAGTCCCTTTTCATAGTATCTTTCTTAAGGTCATCAACACTAAGTTTTTGATCACAAGAAACTATTTGAGCTTCTGAGAGCTTACAAGGGACCACATCAAGGCATTGGGTGAGGGCATCCTCATGAGTAGGTGACAAAGGTTGTGCAACAAAGACATAATGGTCATGTTTTAAAAAGGCTTATAGGATATCTATAAGCCTAGTAATCATATCCAAAAAACTTTTAATGGCTTTTATTTTATCTACTATTTTCCTTAGTGGAAGGAGAGTAAAAAATTCCTTTGTCACTTTGTCTCCTACCTTCAACCAATGCATCATTGCTGAGATTTGTGCTCCTCTATCCTTTTAAGCCTTCATAACTTGGAACTTTTCCTCCACATCATATCCTAAGTTTAAAAATAAGAGTTTAAAGGTGCATCTTCTAATTTCTATGAGACCCTAAGGTATTCATGGTTTGTAACATTCTAAAAGAACTTCTTAAATTTAGCCATGTATTTTCCATAAATATGGAGGAAGCTTATAATGTAGGTTATAGTGCTAGACCACAAATCAATCCAACTGATGTCCCCTATGGGTCTAAGGTCCAAATTCCAAATCTTGGTGATGTTCTCCATAATCTTCTCATGTTTGAGGTGGGTAGTGTTGAGGTAGAATTGGGAACTCTTGGGTTTCACTTGAGGATAAGTCTAATGTATATGAAATTAAATGGGGTGGTGGTTATATAAGAAAGTTCCTAGAATAAAAGCCATAGGTCATCCATTGATGGGAGTGAAAAATAAAAGGTCTTGCTTAGCTAGGAGGTCCTAATCAAGGCATTTGAGGACATGATCTTCACCTTGAACAAAATTAGACCAGGTGAACCATGGGGATTAGGTGTCACCTTGTTTGTAATGGTTTAGGTCAAAGACCCCAAGTTTATTATGCAAGTAGAACCAAACTTCCTATTCTTATGCACACCATCTCATGGTAATGTAACCTTCCTTGTCTTCTATATATTTAACTATGTTAAAGTCACCACATAAAATCCAAAAAACCTCTGGTATGGAATTAGTTAGTAGTCTCTAGAGAAGGGTGTACTCAATAGCATCAGTAGACACAAAAATTTATAAGGCCAATGATGTGATTATTAAAGTCAAAAAGGGTCTAGACTACCTGATAGGTGGAATTAAAATGCCAAGACATGATATTTTTTGTCAAGTTAGGTACTAGTAGGGTAATAACTCCCCCCCATCTAGACTCATGATATGTGGCATGATAGATGGACCTAGGTTTGATAGTGTGAGTTATATAATGATGCAAAAAGACAAAAAAATAAACTTATTTCATGTAAAGAATTTTCATGTAAGCAAAATGATGATAAATATTCATAACCATATACTTACGAGTCATATTAATGAATCCTTAAACATTCCAAGAATAAATTATCATTGGGAAACATCTAATTTCATATCATTTCCCTCAAAAAGGTATGAGAGGGCTAAAAATTGATTGAAAGTTAAACCTAGTAGATATAAATCTCCTAGATTGAAAGGCTACCTTTTAAGTAGCACATAATCCTCATTTATAGAGGGATAAAAATTACATGAGTAGTGAATGATAGCCTTATAGTTGAGGATTAAAAGCTCCAAATCTTGATCTAAATCATTCACCCCTGAAAGGGATTATAACAAAGGAGCCATAGGGGTAGGCGATGGTGAAGACATAAACTAAGAAACTACCTATAAAAAATAGGAAATAAGAGGAAGGGATTTAACTTGAGGTGGTGTTAGGGATTTGGTAGAAAGGGATAAGGAACTTGGACATCTTAAGGGTTGGGAAATAGGTGGTTGAGGTCTATTATTTCCATGGGTAATGGTATTCTTCTTGTTGGACATTATGGTCCACCCATCAAAGGATGGGAGTTTTTTCACAAACCCACTTTTATCCTAAGCAACCAAAGGGTTAAGGACCATTAAGGGACATTCCATAATCATGTGGTCTAAATACTAGCACCTAAAATAGTGTTTAAAATGTTGATTTAGAGGACATGCTAATAAAAATGGTTGTTGACAACTTGAATGTCAATAGATTATTTGAGATCCTTGCCTAGGTCAATTTCAACACAAACCCTTCTCCAGGGCCATGCTGCATAAAACTTTGGCTGCTCATCATAGATAAATTATCCTAGAGACTTGATAAGTTGATTGAAAAAATTTCATAAAGGCAAAAGTAATCCTAGAAACTCTACCCAAACTGGGATTTTAAGCTTCACTTATTTAGAGACTTAAAAGTCTTGGGTCTAATGGGAAAAAACCACTAGGGTGTTGTGAATGAACCAAGGAACATGGTTAATAATGGATCTATAATATTTAGGTTTTGAAAAATGAAACAAGAAGAAACCCTTGGTTAGGTTTTTGACTCCTAGTTTCACCCCATGGCCTTACTAATGGTTATGAACCCATTCTTTCAGGAGGATCTCTAGAGGAACTCAACCCAAAAAATAAGCAACCAAGGTAAAATTTTCAAAATAATTTCAAGCTTTATCATACTTTAGGAGGTATAGAACCATATTTTTAAGAGGATTCTTGTTTTAAAAATCAATATGCCATTATAAACTTTTGGGATAAACTTTTGAGCTTGTTTCAGTGCCATGACTACTCTGGATCCTATTATGGTAACTATATTAAAGTGATGCAAGAGAATGGTGGAAGTCATTTAAATATGGAAAGGTGACTAAATACCCAAGGGGTAGATGGGTATATTTACTTAGCATAGTAAATGTATTATCAATGACTCCTACCTAGATCAAAAAAATTAATGATGTGATGAAAGGCAAGGGGAGACCCTAAAAACCTATATACCATAAGTGCTTTGTAATATATTTTATCCTCCATTAGATCTCTATATTTTACTTAGTGTGGTTTTAAAAAACTACCCTAACACTATTTTTTTCAGATTTCTATGTATACACATATGGTTACACATGTGATGCCCCCCTATGGTGTGGGGAAAACATAGAGTTTTCCTCATATTACTATGACTCTCATTACATATCATAATTTCACAAATTATAAGGTTTTTAATCATGAGACAACATCCACTACTACACATTTTTCTATGATTAATATTCATATCCTAAATTAAATGGTTCTTGATCTTCATATTAATGTTTCATAATTGAAACAAGGTTCTTCTAGAATGGATCATGCTAGTAATTCTCATTCATTACTACATAAACCTTGGGCCTTTGATATCTCAAATTATCCCTTTATTACATTATTTTTTTAACCTATACTTACATTATATGATGATAAGGGTGATCCAAATCAACATCTTCAATTTTTTCATGCACCATGTTGGGACTATGTGTCTAACGATAAGTTATTGACGAAGTTATTTTTATGGAGTCTTAAATACTACACCTTGCATAAATTTTACAACCTTCATTTATAATTTGTCCAATCCTTTAATATTATATCTTATAAAATCTTATCACACTTTTCAATCAACATCAATGAGAGGATGGCATATGATAAGATAGCAAAACTTAAGGGCCCAATGAGCCTATCAATGAATATGTACTCTATTACAATCATATTCTCTCTAATATGACAACTTAAATTGTTGATGATGAGTTTCAAGAAATATTTAATAAAATATTACTTTCACCTCTACATGATTACATTATGTTCTAATACCTTCTATATTTTGATTATTTACGCCATATGGTCAAGGACCAAAATGTTAATCCCCTTGATATGAATAAAATAAATTATGGGTCCAATCCTCCAACTACTCCTAATGAAAAAATTCATAATAAACCAAATTTAAAATTTAAATTTAATGATACTAAGAATGATGAAAAATTTATAGTTAATGCAATGTCACAGTCTACTAATATGCATGTTTTATTATCTCTTGAAAGGAGGTAGTTTTCAATTTACCTAAACCTCCTTATAAGATACTAAAAATTTACTTTTAGTGAAATATCATATCTCTCCCTGTAAAAAAAAATGATATGGGTAGGTCTCTATAAAAGAGGTTCAAAAATAATGTATATTACAATTATCATAGATTTTTAGGACATTAAACTAATAAATTCAGTAATTTACAACATATGATACAAGATTTTATAGATGAAAACATTATTAAGATTTATTCATTTTAAAATGATTCAAGGACATAGCCTAATGAGAATGTAAATTTGAAAATATTTATAAATCCTTTTCCTAATAATTTAGTACAAGAGACCATCACTAAACCACAAGTACATATGAATTACAATGCACATCCTCCTCTAACATATTATGCTTCTAGGGTAAAGAGGAGCATCCATTGGAAGGTATTATTAATACAATTTAGAGCATACAAGTATAAAAACCTATGGTTACATTCAATGGGAATGAGATTATTGAATATTATTCTCTTTATGTATCATTATTTATGTGTTTACATTGATTTTCAACCTATACATAATGTTATGGTAGATAATGGTTCAAGTGAAAATATTTTCACTACGATACTTCTTACTAGTCTTAGATGCACACAAAAATATTTAATGGATATGATAAATATATTAAAATTATATTATGGAAATAATTAGAACCCTTTGGGGAGAATTATGTTACCACATAAGGTAGGTCCTACAATGCTTACTACTTTACTCTTAGTTCTTATTAGTATAGGTGCATTCAACATGTTGTTAGGACATCCATGGATACATGAGATCCATGAACTACCATCTTAATTAGACATCTTTATGAAGTATGTAAACAAAAATATAGTGGTTATAGTTTTAGGTATACCATATGAGTGTCATATTCATCTAGATCTTTCCCCATAAGGTTACACTATAGCCACATATACGAATTATATAGGTTCATTATGTGCAAGTAACTTAGATTAAAGTAATGTATTTTAAATAATAATAATAATAATAATAATAATAATAATAATAATAATTCAATGTCCATTATATCATAGGTATATCCTATTTCAGCATGCATTACCTACTTTATTAAGCCATATGCTAGTTATACATGTGTGAAATTAGGTGTTATTTTTGTTATGTGTGACTATTTCTCTATGTGATGTGTGTTATCTTGCATTTTTTTATGATTACTTATGTGTGTCATGGACATGAAATTGGATGTGACTATGTGTGATCTGTGTTGATACATATAGGATTATCTATTGGGCTTGTGATGTTGTGATCCATATTATTCCTTCTTTTTATGTGTGATGTCATGATATGTATAATGTATATTTAGTGTGGTTCTTACTTAGTACTTATATGATCATTACTATGATGACTTTTACTTTGTGTCTCATTGATATATTTATCTTGACATGACACGTATATGCCTTATGATACATGTTTCATATATTCTCAAATGATCTAATCTTACTATGATGAAATAATCTAATGCTGTTAGCACATGATTTACATGCTTACAATTTTTTATATATAACTTGATGCATATAACTCTTTTATTTTCATAAGAGTAATTTTCAGGCTACATACCTCACCTCAAAAGGGGGCATACATAATGGGCTTGTCTTAAAGACTAGGTCTTTCACAAACAAATATATTCAATATTTTTGGCACATATTATTTCAAATAATCATAGGTTTACACAAATAATTACAATTTTACATAGATTATTATAGGTATATATAGATTACTATAGGTTTACATAGATTATGATTGGTTTAACATAAATTGGGGTCATATGTAATGCATATGTTAGATATTACAAGATTACGAATGACATTTCACGTATTTTATGAAATTATCACACAATTTTCATGAATCAAATTACATAGGTTATTATATTATGGGTATATACACCACATATGTTTACATTACGTAGATATTATGATATTTTAACTTAGGTTATATGATTTATATTAAATATATTATTATATTATGGGACTATATAAGATATATGTGATACATTTTACAAAAAATTTTACTCAATTTTACTTAGGTATTATTTATATTGAATCATAAATCATATCTACAATAGATGATTCAAAAAAATTACTTGGATACTCAAGTTTTGCTCAGGTTTATTGGAACAAAAATTAGGTCCCATTCTTAAAAGATATAATGAGGAGTGTGGTTGGGGTTATGTGTAACTTAAATTATAATCACTTATTTGTAGCCAATTGGGGTTGGGGCATATTCATCTCAAACCATAGTTTTAACACTAACATCCCAATGGGGAATAATCACCCCATACTCTATTGACTCTAAAAGAGAACTTGGTTTGCATGCATATGTGTATTCATTCTTTATTATTTAAATTTAAAATATGTTTAATGTTTTACTTCAAAATTTATTTCATAAGTAAAAATTTATTTCTAAATTTTTCTTTGTAAGTTTTGCATGGATTAAGGCTCAACATTTAGAATGTAAATGAATACAAATAAATATGATTACACTCATGTATCTCATTTTATCCTTTTAATGTAGCACTTTAAATACTAGAATAAAAGGGGGGTAAATATAGACATTTGAATTAGGTATTAAATAATGAAAAATGATCTCTAATAGGGTTTGGAGATAACTTCATCTAGGTAATTTACTTCTTTCTCTTTTTTAATCAGATCATCCAAGGATCTTAATTGATTGGTATTTTTTCCAATGAATCCTTCAGGGGAAAATATTTCCACCATAAAAACTTTGTGTTACATAAATGGTTGTTGAATTAAATAATTTGGTATCATAAATAGAGATCAATGCCCTTGTGAAGGTGGTAGGTAAAAAAAGATTCAATATCTTGAATCTAGAGGAAAAAGAACATGCATGAAAGAAGTAGAAGAAAATCCAATCATTATGCTAGATCCAACTAAAATTAGGAGTAATATAGCTATACTATATGGATAAAGTCTAATTTACAAATTATTGGGAGCAAAACTAACTTTGGAGTGATTTCATGCATGGACAAGAAGGAACTAAAAAATGAATGGAAAATATGAGCTAAAATATACAAAAAAGGTTACTTCACTAGGATATTCACTAATGAATCAAACAAAGATAAATACTTTAGAGGAGGGCCATATTACTTCAAAAATATAGGTATTTTTATGAAACATTAGAATATTGCATTCAAGACCACTAAGGAACTCCCAACCATGGTGCCATTCTGGAATTTTTTGTATGTACTTTGACAAAACTTTCAATCTAAGTATGTCTTTTAAATTATAGATAATACCATTGGAACCCTATTCATATTTCAAAACCATATTATGGTAAGGTTATTTTTAGCTACAATATAATGTGTTAAACTAAATCTCACTCAACCTCTCCCTGATAACATTACATTGAAAGCATGAAAAATAGAATGGGTGCAATATTTGGATTACGAGAGCATTCATTTTTGTTACATAATTTTTCATGAATATGGGCATCTCATCAAAGAATACCCAACCCTAAAAAAATAATATTTAGTAGAAATTCCATGAAATAACCAACAAAGATTCAGGTGGTTTTTGTGAAACTAAAAAGAAAGTACATAATCAAGAGTAAGACTATAATGGTAAATAAATATGTCCCAAAATAAATCAAAACAACCACCAATGAAAAATCCATCTTAACATAAGTAACATAATCTATTCTAAAAACATAGCTTCTTGAGAAAAAAATAAGATGAAAGTCAAAGATATTACAATAGATTATTATTTCAAGGAGGACCTATAAAATATCCTCAAAGAGATAAATATGGGAAACATAGATCAAAAAATTCCAATCATCATCAAGATAAGTAGACCAAGTAAATCACCATTATATAGGGCACTAAGCATAAGGAATACTAGATAAATAAAGATTAATAAGCTGATTTGGATTCAGAAAAGGAAGAGGCTAGCATAGGGATACTTCAAACACCAAACTTAAATTATAAAGGAAAATTTGGCAAGATAAATTGAGGAAGACCTAGTAAAAATAAAAATAGACATGATGAATTAATGAAAGTCATTGGATATGGGACACAAATCTAAGTAGATACCCTTTTGGTGAGCACCGAGTGAAGTAGTTGATCAATCAAATAACCCATATGTTTTGATGCTAAAAGAAACTAAATTAGAACATTTTTCAAAACACATCAAAGGTTTATCTAGATGTATTATATTAGGAATGTGGGGAGTGTGACATAGGTACTGCCAATGGTATGGACTTTATATGGGATCCCAAGATAATCAGCCTCAAAAAATTTTATGTTTACAATCAATATATCATGTGTACAGTGGATTTTATTGCTTTAGAACTTAAAAATTATTTGATTAATATATATATGGTTCCTAAAATAAAGGATAAAGATAACAAGATTGGAAACATATTATTTCACATATTAAGGTAGATATGAATTCATTCTAGATAATTGGTGGTGGCTTCAACACTAGATTGGATGCTTCTGAAAAGAAAGTTGGAAATATTTGTCATAAAGATAATTTGAACCTCCAAAATTTTATGAAAAGAAAAAATCTATGCTAATTAAAACCCAAAAAAGGGTGGTTCACATAGAATAACAAAATAAAATGAAAGAAAAATATTCTAGAGATACTTGACAAGGTTATGGCCTCTAACAATTGGATTGAAAGCAATAGTATCCTAGAAACTAAGGTTCTTAACTTGATAGGCTTTGATCATTGGCTAATATCCCTTTATATTGTTCATGATGCCCAGCCAACCATAACTCCTTTCAAGTTTGAAAAATACATCTTGAAAATCCTAAGTTTGATGAATTTGTTATCCAATAATGGAAATATCTTAATAATAGATATGGAACCAAAATGTACCCATTCTTTTAGAAGCTTAAAGATTTGAAATATGCCTTAAATAAATGGAAATTTATCTTTAAAAATATATTCAATACAAAATGTATTTTTAGAATATAAGTGGGGATATCCAAGAGCTAAGAATGGAAGTTTGTAATTCAATAGACATGTTAGAAGAAGAAAAATAAATCACATAGAAACTTGAAGACATTTATAGAACATAGTAAATTTAGTGGAAGAAAAAATCCAGGGTGTGATGGTTGATCTATGGAGATAAAATTCCTAAGTTTTTCTATCTCTCATGTAAAATTATAAGACCAAAAAACTATATTAGGAAATTGGAAACTATGGAAGGCACCAGATGGGAAACAAATGTTGAAATTAAATATTATATGGTGAGATATTGGGAAGATATTCTCAATTAGAATGACTTGGATAATCAAGATGATCAAGATATGCTCTTGAGGTAAATCCCCCTACTGGTTAATATAATAGATAACAAAAAATTAATGGGTCATATTTCCCTATAAAAAGTCAATAACATTATCTTCGACATGGTATGAGATCGATCACCCTATCTTAATGATTTCCTTATTCTTTTCTTCCAAAAATTATAGGACCTCATTGGCGATGATATTATGGAAGTGGCATAAGAATCTAGAGAATATCAAGATATTATTAAATAATTTAACTCTATTTTTCTTATTCTCAATCCTAAAAAAAAGAAACCAAAACCTCAAAGCATTTTTGATCGGTTTCCCTTTGCAATGTTTTCTATAAAATCATCTCCAAAATCATTACTAATAGGGTTTAGAAAATCCTTCCTAAAATTATCTCAGAGGAACATGGAATATTTTTTAATGTAATACAAATTATATATGGAGTTATCATTATTCATGAAATCATTCATTCTCTAAATGATGTGAAAATAAAAGGTTTGATGATCAAGATGGACATTTTCAAGGCTTATGATAAACTCAATTGTTTCTATATGGATGGGGTGATACAAAGATTTATGTTGAGTAAATAATGGAGAAGATTCAAATTTTTTACTCCTCTAAGTTATTGGTGATGATAAGTGGCTACCTAGAATGATTTTTCCCTTCCCATATATGTATCAAACAAGGTGAGCCCATCTCTCCTTATCTCTCCATCCTCATGGTAGGGACTTTAGGAAGACATATTAAGCCTCTAAAAGATTAAAATATAATTAAAGGAATTCAAGATACTACTAATGAATCACCTCACTCTCACTTGTAATTTTTTGATGATACTATGATATTTGCTCTTCTAACTTTTCAAGAAGTTAGGGAAATAATGGGTATGTTATGTAGTTATGCAAAATCCTTTGGTAAATCCATCATTAAAATTAAATCTAATATCTTATTTACCAATTTCAATACCAAGCTTCAATATTTCCTTTGTATAATTTTGGGCTTCAAAAAGGATACTCTTTTAGACAATTATCTAGGCTTCCCACTTTTTAAAGGCATTGGTAAAAATAAACTCTAGATAATATGTGGAGAAAGTTGAGTGGTTTGAAAGACAGACATCTTACATACTCAAATAAGATCATTCTTATAAAAATGGGCCTGTAATCTACAACTACATATTGATTTTACCTCATTATTATTACTTCAATATCCATTATCTAGATGGATAAAATACTTCAAAATCTTCTTTGGCAAGGAATGGAGGACAAAGATAAATTACCTCTCCTCATATGGGATAAAATTTTCAAACTAATTACACAAGGGGGAGTAAGAATAATAAACCATAATAAAAAATTTAATTTTGCTCTTTTTTCTAATTTGGTGTGGATAATAAGTTATAATTTATAAAAATGAGTTAAAATCCTCAAAAATAAATACATTGATGAAGGGAACTTAGAGAGAATATTCACTGCTAAGGACCTTCCTCTTGGATCTGTAATTTGGAATAGTATAAGGGAAGATAGAGATATCCTTATGAAAGTTATATTTAAAAATGTTTATAATAATGAATCAAAATATTTTCAATAATAGATATGCCTCATTCATCAACTCTTTAATTTGATCCTAATCTAGAAAACATTAGAAATGAAAAACATAAGATAATGGGGGCATAAATTTAAAGTCTAATAAATTAAGAATGTTGAGAAATATCATAATACTTTCACTTGGAAAAAATTTCAAAATTAAAATGGAACATAGGAGGGACCCAAAAGTAAATTAAATGATCTCCTCTAAGGTTTTTGGGTTCCCTATAGCTCTAAAAATTATTCACTTAGTTGAAATTATAGTGACATGGGGGTCTATTTGGTAAAATAAGGATATAATGATAAGATTAAGAACCATCCCATTTCATTTTAAAGTTAGTTTTGTATTAAAATATTGAGTTCAAAATCATGGTTGAAATCCAAATTTTTCTTTTGGTTGACTATGCACAAAAATATTTTAACAAGGGAAAATCTAAAGAAGAAAGGTTATCAGGGAACTTCGATATGTGTCATGTGTTAGAAAAGTGATAAATATGTGTATCACCTCATTATTTAATGTAATTATATATATTTTATAAGTAATAAATTAATTAACATGTACAATTTGAGATGAACCCTAAATTATACTTTTTGTGGTCATTTCTGAGCATGGTAGTGTAATGAAAGATTAAACATCTTAAAGAATATAGGGAAATTAGCCCAAGTTTAATGATGTGAAAAAATTATATTTAAAATAAATCTAAAATATTCAAATACAAAATAAGTCAAACACTAAGAACAAGGTTAGAAATATATTAAAGCTGATATTAATAATAGTTTTTTTTTGTTCTAAGTAGATTACAAATAAAGAGGCTAACCTAGAGGAACTTAAAATCCTCCAAAATTGGGCCTTGGTTAGAAAACATTAAGACACCATGATGATGAAAAAAACAAAAGAGTTGAATAGAAATAATATCAAATGGACTCCTCTAAAATAAGGTTGGCAAAAACTTAACTTCGATGGGATGTTGAAACATAACCCTAAGAAACCTAGAGATGGAGTCATAATCAAGAATAATAAGGGCCAAGTTAAATATTTTAACTCCACTTACATCATAATTAACACAAAAAAAATCATGTAATTTGATGTAGAGGTATGGGGATAAGTCTTCATAAATAACACCATCTGATGCTAAACCCAACTGATCACAATGACTTACTAGTTTTGATCTTCAAGACTCCATCTCTTTGTTAATCTCTTATTTCATTGTGTTCATTAGATTAATAGCCCCATTCACTTGTACCTATGGGTTATAACCTATAGAAACACTTTTTTTTATTCTTGGACTTATATCTAAACCAATCACATTCACTCTTCCTTTATTTCTTCAAATTAGGTTGTTTCAAACAATCAACTCCATTGGTTCTTCCTCTAGGCACACTTCTTAGGACTTAAGGACCAAATCTTGGATTAGGTAAAAATAGATAAATATTATAGCATGGATAGTCCTATAATTTCATTACATATTTATTATGGACCCTTTAAAACACTGAGACCCAATCTAACATTCATTCACACCTTCCAAGCTCTCAATGACCTTAGGAGGCTTGTAGCCTTTTTTTTGTTTTTCCCTTGGTTTACCAAAACCTTAAACCATTTTAAAAATTTAATACCATTTTTATCTACCCTTTATCCTCCTCTAGGTGTTTGTAAAATTTCATGCTCTGACTCTTGCTGTTACAGACACTTCCTTTAAAGCCTAATTAGGCTTATGCAAAACCACCTTGGTCAAATATATACTAGTATGTATAATACCAAACCAAACCACTTTCATTATTTAAATCACTACAATTATTAAATATCACAAAATTTCAACCATTTTGGATGGTTAAATCTCCTTATATCAACAAAATCATAAACCTAGGGTTTCGTATCCACTGTAGAGGCTGAGAGTCTAGAAAATGGCATATATTTCATTGTATATGTTTTAAAATACCCCAAACACTTTAATTATGTTTTTTTCCATCTCTATCAACTACTCCAATAATCTAGAGTCCTTGTTTTTTCCTTAACTTGCTCAAAACAACAAGTATATAGTCAACTATGCATGTTTTTATGCCTATGCATGGTTTCTATTAGACAATTCTCCTTCTAAAGTATTATCAAAAATACATGGTACCATCAATAGGATCAATACACTTTAAACAATATAATATTTGTTCACAACCATATCTATCCACTTTTTGTTAGTTAATTTAGACCTCCATTTGTTTATAGATTGTGTAATTAAGGTATCACATGTGAATGACAGTTTTAGGTTTCCAAAATCAACTTACTCCATAAGATTTGATTAGAGTTAAATATGATTTACCTTATGCCTCAATTCCTTCTAAATCTACTAATATATTTACCATATCCATGTATGTTATCCATTCTTAACCCTTGTCTTTAAGGACTGACTATGACAAGCAAAATAACACTAATGTAAATAGTGGTCTGTGTCATTAGACCTATAAATATTCAATGTTTAAATTCTCATATAAGTTATTATTTTATTCATATTATCCTTTATTTTATCCCAAATTCTATCAATCTCTCGATAATGTGTTTTTCTTAACATTCATTAATTTATCTCACCACTTGACTATAAATAGGGGTAAGCATATGCAAATAGTGGTCTTATAAATATGTAACAAGATGTATTTGTAACAATGCCATTATTAATTTCTTGAACCTTGAGGGTTGATAAATAATAAATTCACATAAAACACCTTCCTTTCCTTATAATCTCAACATGATAATGATCTATATCTTCAACATCAAATGTTTATTCTTATTCTTTGATTGAGACAATAGTCTATATAGCTTCAATACTTCAAATACCCTTTACATTAAGTCACCTCTCTTATCTAGGTCCTCTAAACCCTCAGAATGTTTATACTATCTCAATAAGGCCAAAGATCAATCCATTGTAATCTTTAATACAACAAACTTGGAGAAACGCACAATATCCTTTGCTAAAAATTGTAGCTTATAGTTCTTGTTTCAACCTAAAATATAATATACATATTCAACTATTCATGGGATCAATGGCCTATCAAGATATATAGCAACACACAATAGATCAATATCATTCGAAGGACATAAATATACAAAACAATTCATGTCTTTATTCATTTTATACTTTCTTGATTATAACTTAAAATCCATTCATGGACTTAAACCACCTTCATGAGGGTTTATTTTTAATCTTTATTCATAAACTAACCCTCCTCTCTTCCTCCATGGATTTTTATATTTCTCTTACCTCTCTCCTCTATGCCATCCTAACCTCAATATAATACTTTCATTCCTTATTTCAACGTAGACTCTTGGTTGGTAGTTATATCTAACCACCTTTATATAACTAACTCCATGATGGTTTTAGGGTACATAACTAAACCATTATTTATAATTATTAAAACACTTTTTACAACACACCTTGGTATTATTAACCTTTATTCACTCATATAAGCACCTTAGACCATGTTTAATCCCTCCTAGGCTCTTAGAAGCATTTGCATTTTCAAATTATAGGTTTTGGAGGGAAAACACCTAGAGACCACATAACACAACTCTATGACTCCAAATGGGTTCCTAAGACATAAATGGAACTCATAATTCCATTCAACATATTGACATTATACTTTGACCAAAATTGACCTTCTATTGACCAAAACACAAAAATGGTAATTGTTGGCTTCATGTTCTTGCATCATAAGTAGAGGGTCTAATTTTGGGTTTAATCTTGCCTTATAAAATGAAACTAATTATATCATCATTGAATGGGACTCATTTATTGTTATTAATTCCATGTATAATTATAAAAAATAGAATTTAAAAATCCAACAAATAATTTAATAAGGTAGAAAGTTATGGAATTTTTTTGAGGGAGTGAAAATCAATCACATATTCAAATAGGATAACCACACTTTTGATCGGTTAGCTAATTATGGTATCAAGTTTCATTCCAAGAGAAATAAATGCAAGATGGAATATGTCATCTCTAACAAATATATGGAAGGTTTGAAATAAATAATCAATAAAGAATGTAAATTTTATTACTTAGTTATCTTGAGTCATGCATGAACAAGGAAGGTTGGTCTGCCCATGAAGGATGAGTTCCTTTGTAAAAAATTTACATAAATTTATTTGTTTAGCCTACCATTATTTGTGTTTATCTAGGAACCTTCATCAATTTTTTTTTCTCGAGTTGGACATTGCATCAAACTTGTGGTGTAATAATATAACTTAGTCTTTTATTTTGACTAGGTTTGGTATTATCTTGTTTTCTAGTCTTTATACTGAGCATTGTTGTATTGGCTGCTTCATATCAAAGTTTGTGTGCATGCGTGTGCATGCGTGTGTGTGTGTGTGTGTGTGTGTGTGTGTGTGTGTGTGTGTGTGTGTGTGTGTGTGTGTGTGTGTGTGTGTGTGTGTGTGTGTGTGTGTGTGTGTGTGTGTGTTAAAAAAATGTATTAGATACTTGATGATGTTAATTTTTACCATGCATTAGTATACTTAACTTGTGTATACGAAATTGACTCTTACTCACACTCTCTCCTATCTATTCACTTGTTTATGGACTTGTCCTTTCCAAATTGTCATTATCCATACATTGGATTTCCATAGTCTTATATTGATCAACTTATCATCTTTACTCAAACTATTCCTTGATCCTAGATCATCATTTCCTATTTATTGGACACATCTAAACATAGTCAAACAAATTTGATTAGTGAAGTTATTTGTCTTCGTCAAACTCTTATGCATGCCATTTAATGATATTTAATCAAATTCAAATCCTTCCTTTGGGTTATCCCATATGTTTCACATGTCAATTCAGAAGGAAATTACTCAAAAAATCAATGATATAAACATATCAATCCTATCCATATTTCTATCTATCACTCTCTTGAAAAAGCATTACTAGACTGAGGTATACATTTGAACATCCTTGAGTCACTACCCTAAATTATCCAAATATGAAAAATCTTTAAATAAATAAATCTAATCTAAGTTAACATAATATTATAATATTGAAACCACAATTTTTCAAGTGTTGAAAACCACACAAAATATTATATTGCATGTTATTATTACGTTGATTGCACACATAGCTAGGTAGAATGACTACATACAGTTTAAACTCTCTTAAAATTATTAGAATATAGGCAACACTTAGTAACCTAGTAGGGGTGGTTGAGGTTAAATCAACATATTTCACTAAAAAAATTCTCATTTTCTTGTTTATAAAGATGTAAAACTTAAAATAAGGTGAGGTTAGTAGAATATGGATATGTTGTGCATGCATGAATATAGATGATTGTCTATACTCATATTTGTTTGGGGAGGATGACCTATAGATAAGAAAGAAATATAGAAAATGGTGGGTTAGTGAGATAGTAGGGTAGACTTCCTAGAGTGAGCTAGACCTAAGAAGCACAAGCTTCCTTAGAGGTTGTCAATCCACACTTTCAAAACACTTAAGTTCTGATAAATCAAAAATAGATGATTGAATGAAATAACATAAGGTAATAAAATAAAATACAATAAATGATTGAAAATAAACAAGTGATTTTGATTAAAAATAGAAATAAATGATTTAATACTAATTATAAATCATTCAAACTTGATTTAAAAAATAAATAGAAGTTATGTGATAAAATAGAAACTCACAAATTGAGGTTTGGGTATGGGTAGATGGGTAAAATTAGCTTGTTGTTATAAAATGACATATAGTGACCATTAGTAGTTAGGTATGACCATCAGAAGCTAGGTGACCATTGGTAATTATTAACCATTGATGGTTATAAAATTTTGTCGGTAGTCAGGTAAAATCATCAGTGATTATTGTGGGATTTGATTTGGTAAAAAAAGTCTATCAAGGAGCATTATAGATAGGTTTTTGGAGTGATGTTTGGGTTGAATATTGGTTGTGAGACAGAGAGTAGTGATCAGAGGTATTTGGTTTAGTGATTGGGTGTTCAGGTAAGTGAGAATGGTTTGTGGGTGGTTTTTGGTAGGAGGTTAAATGGTTAGAGTTAAAAAACTCCAACACAAGGAAATGAGATGAAAGGAGAATAAAGGGGAATGTCACAAAAAATGAATTAAATAGAGCTAATTATTGAATCTTGATAAGAAACATAGATGATTAGCTTTTAGGCTTTTTTAATTTTATGAATGTTGGTGTTGGCTAAACATTGTTATGGATCCTTAAGTAATATCATTAGAATAATGGTACCTTGGCTCAAGATAGTGAGTTACAGAATCACCCTAGGCCTCTGACCTAGTTTATGGTTTACTAGGAAGCTTTTGGATTTTCTTGAGAGTTATAACCTCTTTCCCTTTTAATCCTTATTTCAACCTTCTCTTCCTTTCTAATAATAGAGAAAAGGGATGTTAAAATGAAGATTTTAGCAAATGGTTTATCAAACATTCTGATTGATAGTCTAATCATGTATTGATCATGTGAATAGTAAACTAAAATTAGATAGATGGTAATCAATTAGTGAGTTAGAGTCAAATTTTAATTGATTCTTTTGATCATGCAAGATTTCAAGTAACCATCGATGCTCTGGGTCAACTATCGATGGTTAATGGCTAATAGCCAATGGTCGAGGGGACATAACTGAAATTGGTTAATCCACCAATGATTGGTGGTTAATTCTTTAGAGAATGGTCCAAGGTTAAAAATGGGGAAATTGGTAAATAATCTAACCCAAAGAGTGCCAAGGGGTGGTTTAAAGGTTGATGCAATATCTAGATCTATAGTTTATAGTTTTTTAATGTTTATATTTTCCCCCTTTTTATTATGAAATTTATATCACCAAGATGCAAAATAAAAATAGAAGGTTGGTAGAAGGTGAGATGCCCTAAGTATGGGAGGAGGTATTCCCCCTCAAATTAAGAATTGATGAGGTGAAATAGAGTCGATGATGGGTTTAAAAAATTGATAGGTAGGTGTTAAGGCTGGTTAGGTATGCAATTAAATGTGAACATGCACATAAAATACAACTAAATGTGATATTATAGATTATGCATAGATTAGACTACCATAGACGAGGTAGGTAGTATAATAAGGTTGGACTAAAAGGATAGGTGATAGGGTAACTACGCCATATCATTAGGCATAAATGATATGGGTTAATCTTATAAACTCGAGTCTCCTAGGCAAGGTTGAATGTATTCATAGGTATCCAAAAATTGGATGTGATCTTGGGAAAACAAAAATAGTTATAGGTGTAGGGACCACAAAGGGTCATACTCTGTAGCACCTATTTGGTCAATGTAAAAAATTAGTGCAAGTTCATTTAAATATGGAAAAGTAATGTAGTCAAAATAACCAAGGTAAGGTTGGGTCATGAAAACAAAGGTGATGGTAAGGGTACTATAGTGTGATCATTTCAAATAGAGGCACATAAATGGATTAAATGACTAAAAGGTGAACTAGGGAGGTTAAGGTGTTATTGGACTAGGAGGTCCTTTGGGAAATAGAAATGGTATATAGAAAACTCCTAGAGGGGTAGACCATCAATGATCAAGGTTGACCATTAGTGGTCACCTAGTGACCATTGTTGATTAAGAGGAAACCCTAAAAAGGTGACCATTAAAGGTTAAGAAAGGATTTATTTATTCATTTGAAAATATTAACCTATGATGATTTCCTTTGGAATTTGCATAAATTATAGTGATTTGGATCTTTAAGGCTCATTCTAGCTGATTCAGGTTAGATTGACTAAGAATGGATTGTGAGTTAGAGGTTGATTGTGGTAGGCTGAGGTAGAGGAGATCTAGTGAGGATGCAGTGAGGTAGGGGAAGAGTGCAAGGATGAGTGGTGGTAGTGATTCTAAGGTCTCCACCATGATGAATGACACATAATAAGGTAAGGGATGCAATTGAATTTAAAGTATGTATTACTTATTACTTGGTTGATTTCTTTGGGTGGGTAGGATTTGAAAATTGGGGGGTTGTGAGTTAGTGGTATGAAATTGTTATAGGGAGAAACTTATGCTTAGTAAGGAAGGGTACAGAGAAATAGAGAGGGTGTAGGAAAAATTGTGTGTTTTTTTAAGGTTGTTGATAGGTTTAAAGAGGACCTAGGGCTTTTGGGTCACTGACAATCTCTATATAGTGATCATCAGTGGTCATTATTGACCATCAAAGAGTTGATGTGTAGACTATCAGTGGTTCACCATTGAATCATCAATGGTTAATGGTTGATCAATAATAATTCCTTAAGGAACCATCAGCAATGGATACTCAACCATCTATGGTTAAGATAAGGCTAAGATAAGGGTAGGAATGGTTTAAGGGATGGTGTAGGAATGGGTAAAAGTATGGTGTAGGAATGGGTAAAGTTATGGTGTGGGGTAGATGAGGTGAATATGTTAAGGTAAGGGTTAGGGTTAAATGGTAAAATGCATAGGCTACATTTAAAGGGTAAAGAAAATTAAGGTAAACATTTAACCTTATAGGTGAGGGAGTAGCTACGAATGTGGGACTGAGTACCTCAGCTCTTGGATGAGATATGTAGGGCTATGATGGACCAGGAGTGGGAGCATATGATTGTAGTTGGCATAGGAGGTATGATATTTTACCAACATGTGTTAAGAAACATAGTGATGTTGGTATCCCTCATCAAGAGATGAGACCCAACTACCAACACTTTTTTACTATCAATGGGAGAAATTACCATTTTACTAGAGAACATTCATCAGATTTAGTGGCTACCAATATAGGGTGAGTTGATAGAGCATATTGACAATGAGGATCAAGATGCACATATGGATCATTTATTTATTATGTACTTTGTTCATCCCAAATGGCACATGGGAGGTTTATATTATACACTAATGTATCACATGGATAGGTGAGGGAGACATCTTATCATGATGATGATAGTTATTACCTATTATGCACTCCTAGTAGTGGTATATTTCCCTTTTTGTTATTAGGTGTTCTTGTTGACATGATGATCAATTAGATAATTTTTGCTTGGGGCCTAGTTTTATAAGTACATATCTATTGGGAACTTTAAGTATATAAATTACATAGGAGATATAACATTAGCATTAGTTTTGTTCTATACTATTGGGCATATGAGCACATCAAGGTTGTATAACCAGGTGGATCGCTACGGTAGGAATATGACCAAGGTGATTTTAGAGTGGGATTAATGAGGTGGAGAGGTGATTACACACTTACATCACTAGGGGGAGTAGCACAAGACTTAGATTGGTATAGAGATAGGTTAGAGGCACTGGTAAATAGGGAGGTTATCTAGAGGTCATATACCAGATTCTTAGTGTAGGCAAGCTATGTTAGGTAGACCTTGTCACTATAAAAATACAAGTAGATATATGGGAGATGGGAGAATGAGGTGGAGATCATCTCATTATATATGTCTAGGAGATAATTTAGGCTTATTTAGGGTGTCTCAGGTGATTTTCTAAGGTACAAGAGAGAAGATGTTGAGGCACCACTACCTCCACCATATCTTGAGGAGATAGAGATTGATCATAAGTCATTACTAGTGGCCATAGTTATTGATGACATATGCATGATGATAAATTAACTTTTACAGTTTTAGGTGCATTATGAAATGGTAGTGTTTGGGGGAGATGGTGTATAGTAAGCTCCTAATGTAGACATGGTAGAGGGGGGTGGGGAACAAATGGATGTTGATGCCCTTGATAGGTAGGCACTCATTATGGAGAGAGATCAAGCATAGGTGACACTAGAAACATCATAAGAAGTTATAGTAATAGTGACTATAAAGAGAAATATAACACATGGCCAAGTGGCTACCATTACATAAAAGAGAGATACAGCATGAGCACATCTATACTTGGTGACCTATGAAAGGGACGCCCTAAGACAAGTAGGAGGGAGGGAATGTACACCTGTAAGACCAATGAGGACCATATATATGGTTAGGTATGTGTCCATGGTTGAGGATCTTAGATACTATGAGGCATTGGTCTTTAGATAGGTTTTAGATGATCCTTGATATGTTGAGAATATTGCACTAGTTATTAGGGGAGATATCAGTGCTACATCAAGTCAGTGGGTACCATCTATGGGTGCACAGATAGATCTCCTAGATGGATAGGCTCTAGAGAGAAGTAGTGCCCCTCCACCTTATATTCCTATGAGACACCTATTTTGATGTATTATATGGTTTTGATACTATCTTGTGAGCTGATGTAGCGAGATGTACACATTATTGTGAGAGACATGGACATTATTATAATATATGATTATTTATGAGTACGATATTATTGATGTTATTATGGGTTATGGATTTTGTTTATGGTTATGGTTAGTTATTTTATGTTCATGATGTGATGATGTTGTTTATGATATGATCATGATGTTATCATTATCCTTTCTCTTATTAATTGATACATGCTTAATTAGATTTTATAAATGTGGATGTTTTAAATTAATGAATATATGTTTCCTTGTGATAGATAACTATGAGGATAACTCATTTTATTTATAAAAGATATGATTAAAAGGTATAAGATGTGAAAACTAGTTATGAGTATTTGATGTGATTGGTTAGAAGGGTGAAATGATGTTTTATTTATGGGATGGTTAATTCATTAAAAAAAATTATAATTAAAAACACTTAAACAAATAAGGTAAAATGAAATCACAAAATAAAACACATGTTTGTTATTTAAATGTTTTTAATGAATTACATTTGATTAAAAGAAGGTTAATTAATCTTAAAACACATAGAGTAAGTGTGGACATCAAAATTAGATGTGAAAAAAGAAAGATAAAACAATCAAAAGATAATCTCCTTAGTGAATGCATAAAAAAATAGGCCTGAGAAAAAAAGGAGACATAATTCTCTTTCATTGGTGAGGACTAAAACAAAAGGAAGCTATGATCAACTTATGAACATAAGCCCTCCACATGCTTTGCATAAGCATTCATTAATTGGTTAAAAATTTTCTTGATCACATGGTGTTAAGTAAGTTCAAAAGTCCCTTGTTGTATAGAAGGTGTAAAGGGGAGATCGATAAGTAAAGGAACCTTCTTATGATACTTAGCCTACCCCTTCTATAGATTACTAGATAGCTAGGATAAAGAAAAATATGTCATATATTATGTAGACTGATCAATGTGAGAAATCTAATCATGAAATCTGATTGTAACTTCCAAATAATGGGTCTTTTAATATTTTTGTTAGTCCTTTGCAAGGTTGGGCAACTTGATCGATGTGAGAAGCTTCCAATAAATTACTTGCTTTTGATAAATGATTTTACTTAGCCATCCTTTAAGGGATTGATCTAAGCTTTTTGAGACTTTTTTTAGGCTTTGTGATAGTTGTCCTTCAAGAGAACAGTCTACCTTACATTGAAAATTGTTAACTGGTTTTAGAAGCTATCTTTTAAGGGAATAGTATGCTAATGATAGAGATGACCCATAAGATAGATGACTATTAATTTTTTTACTTTTGATGGCATAGACTTGCCTATATTAGCTAAAAGGCCTACCTTTATGAAGACAAAACTAAAGCACAAATATATTTAAATAGTGGGTGAGAGGATTCTTTGAGAGACAAAAACCATGGAATTCTATCTTATTAGAGACAAAAAGTATCCATGAGAATCATGCCATGGGTAGAGCCCTGTACCCATATTTAAGATTAAGGCTATAACTATGATGGAAAATCACATGATTCTTTGCTTTAATTGATAGTCCTCAAAGTGAGGGGATGAAGGCGAAAATACTATAAAATAAGGGATGAGCTTAAGTGAGATAGAAGGTGACTTTGATCTTATTTAACAAGAGAAATAACATAGATGTGAATCATTGAGAGGTTTAGGTTCTAGTTTCCCCTCAAGGGAGGATAACTGATAAGCTCTTGATCCATACTTGTGTGTAATGATATAAGGTCCAAGTTAATTGAAAGTAAATTTCCCCTCTTTCTTTTCTCTGTATTGGTTACATGTTTATTCTCATTTAAGATGACATCTCTGATATTGAATTCTCAATCTCATAGGTTTTTTTATAGGTGTGCCTAATTCATTATTGATAGACATGAAAATGGTTAAGCATGTTTAAATGATGCTCATCAAGTAGCTCAAGTTGGGATGAATAATCTTGACGATAATCACCCTCAAAAATGATATCCTATAAGGATATACAAAGAGAGGAAATTTGGACCTTGAGAGGTAAGATAACCTCTGCTCCAAAGATAAGAGAGAAATGGGTAGCACCCATAGGGGTTCAAATGCTAGTATGATATGACCATAAAGTGAATGGGATGTGTAAGTGCCAATCCTAATTGGATGAATTGACCCTTTTAGTTAACATGTTATTAAGGGTTTTGTTATAAGATTCAACCTATCCATTATCTTATGGACAATAGGGTGAGGATAAACTCAACTTAATGCCAAATGCATCACAAAGACCTTGGGATTTTTTATTCTTAAAGTATTTACCATTATCAGTTATTATATTATAAGGAACATCAAAATGATAGATAATGTGATGGTTAATAAAATTAATAATATTTTTAGCTTTGGTTTAAATGAGAGGAATAGCCTCCACCCATTTGGTGAAATATTTTTTCATAATGATGATAGAATAATGTTGTTGTGAAGAATGGGGGTTAATTTCACCAATAATATCCAATCCCCATTATGAAAAGGGCAATAAATCCTTGGATACTTAGAGGCTATGACTAGGTGCATGATGTAAATTATGATGTTGTTGACATTTAACACACTTCTTCACATAATCACATCAGTCCTAGTTAAGGGTGGGCCAATAGTAGCCAAGGTAAAGGATACATTTGACAATAGCTAGGCCACTAAAGTGTCCCCTATAAATCATATCATGTGTTTCTTTGATAGCATGATAAATTTCATGACCACGTAGGCAAAAAAAAAGGAGACCATCAAATCCATGTTTGTAAATAGTTCCCCTTAGTGTGGTATAATGAGAGGTACTATGAATAAATGATTTTTGATTGTTCCTAGAAAGATTGGAGGGAAGGATGACTAAGTTGAGATAGTCAAAGATCTAATTATACAAAATGTTAGGTTGGATCTCCTCCACACCAAATATGGAAGGAATGTTTGATTTTGTATAATAAATCTTGGTAAGATGATGGAAAGTGACAAATAGCTTAGATTCAGAAGGTGTAGATAAGATTTGGGAAGCAAGGAAAGTTATTGTATTGGAAAACTTGTTCATAGATTGCGGAGTGGATTGGATAAGGTAATGTTCAAATGATGTTAAGAGTAAATCAACTAGTTATTTGTAATGTTGTAAGACATAATTTTTACATTGATAAGATCCATTGATTTTATTGACCATGAATTGAGAATCACTAAAAATATTGATTGTCTTGACTCCCATGGCTAAAGAAATCTATATAACTGTCACTAAGGCTTCACATTTGGTCATATTATTGGTATAATCAAATTCAAGATTGAAATATAAAGGAAGGGGTTGACCATCAAAGGGGATGAGAATTATACCAGCACCCTCACCATGTTGTCACTTTGATCCATCGAAGAACATGGTCATTTGATATGTGACACCCTCTTGAGAAAGAGTCATGATGGACTCGTTAGGAAACTTAAGAGGATAAGGTTGGTTGTATATTAAAGGTGATTCAACTAATTGGTTAATGATGACCTACCCTTTAATTAAATTCTACTAGAGGAACTCAAGATAAAACTTAAGCTAAAATCATGAGCCATTTATCTATATGTTGGTTTTGGTATGGCTTGGAGTGTATATACTCCAGTGGGTTGGTGTTGGTTATGACATAGGTATTGTGCTTGAGAAGGTAGTGGTAGAGTTTAGAATCTATGAATACCAAGGTGAGGTAAAATTTATTGATATAGGTGTATCAAGTTTCATACTCTATAAGCATTTGACTTCTATAGTAGGAAATTTTCTCTTTATGCTTCTCATCTCGATAGGCAAGAATTTCCCCTAAGGAGTGGTTGGTGGAAAAAATATAAAGGTAGAAAGGTTGATCTTCTTTAGGAGGAATGAGGATGAGTGGAGAAATAGGGTACTCTTTAAGTGAATCAAAGGCCTTTTGATAGTCCTTATTCCACTTAAAAGACATCTTTTTTCAAAAGGTGATGAAAAGGTTGGCATATATCAGATAGTTGAGAGATGAGTTGATGAATGGATTGGAGTTTCCCATACAAAATATGGAGTTTACTTAGTTAGGTGGGAAGAGGTATGCCAAGGATCACTTTTATTTTGGTAGGATCAACTTTGATTCCTTGAATAGAGATGATAAATCTAAGGAGCTTTCTTGACAAGACACAAAAATGCATTTTTGGTAGTTAAGGCAAACATGGTAATGGATGAGGCATTCAAAAATAACCTTGAGAATTGATAAATGATCTTTAAAACATTTAAATTTCTCAAAAAGAGCCATAAGAGCCAACTAATTATGACCTTTATGAGATTTTGATTTCCCAAGAAGAGGCATAAGAGCCAACCAATTACGACATTTAGATTTCCTCATTATGAATGAATCTGAGACCAAATATCTCATGAGGCTTTTAGATCTTACATATAAATAACTCATGTGGTACATGCCCATAACATCCTGTATTGAATCCCTTCTAAACATACCTATGGAGGTATGTCTTGACAAACTCTAACTTATCTAGATAGGATAAATCAAAGGTGAATGTTCAAGTATAAAGGAGGTAGAGGTAGTAGAAAGTGGTTAATCAAGTCCCCCATAGACAAGATTAGTTTAGATATTGAGAGGTATAAAATGAATAATGGTTCTAATATTGGGATCATAACTAAGGTTCTGATCTAGTTTCTCATACTCTTGAGGAGTAGGGAAGGTGTCCAAATTCAAGAGGTGATACTCCCCAAGTGAGAGACATTGGAATGTTAATTATAAGGGGTCATTTATGGTGATTTGGGTAGAAGGGATGGATGAGTTAGTTGAGGCTTAGTTGGTGAAAGAGGTGGACTCATCTTCAGTTGGTGAAGGCTTGGTTGGTGGAAGAAGGAGAACATCATTAGTCTGGTACATCATGTTGCATAATTTTAAAGGACTTGGGTTAACTCGTATCATAACTACTTGACCTTTGTGTTCAAACTTGACACACTGATGTAGGGTAGATGGCACACAATTCATGTAATGGATCCAAGGGTGTCCAATTATAACATTATACTATAACTCACCTTTTACTACACAGAAGAGCTCAAGAAGCATATGAGGTCCTAAATGAATGTGGAGGATAATGATTCCTATAGTTGTTACCATAGTGTCATTGAAGGAATAAAACATTGTAATGGTTTTTTACATAATTTTCTCTATCAATTTTAGTTGGTCATACATGTGGGAGGTGATAATGTTGATGCTAGATCCTCCATCAATCATATCCCTTTTGATGTGGGTTTTGTTCATGTACACAATAATGAAGAGGGGAGGATATTGATCTTGGCAATGAATGGAGGTTATTTTTGAATCCTTAAAGGTAACAAGGGTGGAAATTTGAAGGGCTTAGATAAAGGTTGATAGAGGTTTTGGATCTTCTGGTTAAACCTCTATAGTCTATAAAGCCGCTATCATCACCTAGAAGTGATTGGGTGAGGTATTGATTAGTTCATATAAACTCATCTTCACTAATGTTTTTTGAAGTTGATGTAGAACTACTCTTTGGATTGACACAGAAGGGTTAGATTGGGAGGTACCCAAGATGGGCACCTTGGGCTTGGGTGAAGGTAAAGGTGTTTGGGTTTGGTCAGGTGCTTGGGTGGTGGAATAAGTTTATATCTATAGAATGGTCACCTTTTCCTTCCCTCTATCCTTTTGATGGGTTTGTGATCATGTGATCACATGGATGCTATGGATTTTTAAAAAAATTGGGCTAGAGTACTACTTCAGTCCCCCCTCACTCTTAGATGAGAGTGTGGGAGTAGGTAAGTTTGGGGTGGTGGCTTGTGGTTTTTAGAGTGGTGGTTAACTCATGAGAGACTCTTCTGACAATAATTCATTCTCATCACATAGTTGGTGGACTATGAATTGAAGAGATTTACATTTCTCTGTATCGTACCCAGGTATTTTATGATGTGAAAAAATTATATTGTCATTAAACTAGGATGGCTTAGGACTATGGGAGTCAAATGATTTTATAAGAGGTAAAATCAAGCAAGAATATTGCAATAATATTTTTATTATGGTTAAATAAGACTCAAACAAAGGTGGTAAGGGTGTTGGGGTTCTGGATTTGACTTTAGGGGTGGAAGCCTTCTTAGGAGTAGGCTTTGTGACTAGAGTTTTGGGTGATGAAATATTCTTAGTAGGTGTTTTTGGAGTAGATTTTTTGGGGGTTAATTGTTTGGAGGTAGAAGGTGTAAATTTATATGGTTTGGAGGTATAAGGTTTATAAATATAAGTCTTGGTAGTGGATAGTTTAGATGTAGAATGCATGGAAAGAGTAGGTAGAGGTGTAGCTAAAAGAGGAGGTTGGGTTTGGATTGACTTTAGGATAATTTTTTTCTTAATGGAAGGATGAGGTCCTAGGATGGAAGAAGGATGTGGTCCTAAAATGGAATACAAGGTAGAAATGGGTGGTACGGTTTTGGTTTTTGGGATCTTAGGTGGCTTCACTTTCTTGGTTGGCTTAACATAGGGTTTCTTTGGTGGGATAGATGGTGATAAATCCAAATTTAATAGAGGGTGAGTAAGGATATAATTAGGGATCATGCCTAAGTTTTTTATGGGATTTTTTAGGATAGTAGAAGGTGTTTGGGTTACTTTGGGTGGAGTTGGTTTGGTTGGTTCAACTATGGTTTAAGAGGTAGAGGTTTCCACTGGATTGGTTGAGATGATGGTGGGTTCATTAGTGGAAGTAGAAGGTTGGGTTGAGAAGGGTATGGTTGAGGGCTCTTTATTGGTTGGATAGGGTAGCCCAAGATGGTTCTAAAATATGGCATGATCCATGTTAGATTGGGATAGGTACTCAAATTTTAGAACCAATCTAGAAATAGGCTTATAGATGGGTTTGGTTCCTTCAATATTGATCTCAAAGGACAAACCCATGGGTTGAGAGAGTGGAGCGATCACCTTGTCCTTTACCTCAATCAAAGGTTCCAATGTTTTGGAAGGTGATTCGTCTATGGGAGTAGGTTAAGTGACCTCTTCCTTAGGAATGCTTTCCAAAGGAATAGTGGATTGCTCTATGATGGAAGAGAGAGGTATGGTGGTAATGGTTGCCTCCTTTGGTATGTCTTCTAAAGGAGAGGTTGGCAGCTTCACCACCTCAATAAGTGCAAAAGGGGAATAGTTTCTTCCTTTATTTTAGTTACCGAAGGAATAGAAGGTGACTCAACTACCTAAATAAGTGGAGGGGAAGAAGAAGTGGTTTGGTAAATGGTTTCCTCAACAATGATCTCACTAATAACCACATTGACAGTATGGACCTCATAGTTATGAAAATATTATACTTTATTGTTTTCACTATTTATGAAAGGGGCATGGTTGGGAGAAGGTTATCTAAATATGTCAAGTGACTAATTTAGGAATGCATTGGGATTATCTAACACAAGCTCCCCATTTTCAATCAACCCTTGGATAATGTTTTTGAAGGTATTTCATCTACTCACATCATGTCCAATGACATGGCAGAAGGCACACAAGTTGTTATCCTTATACAAACCAAGTATAGGATGAGAGGAATCAAATTATTGTTGGAGTTTGATTGGAAGAAGTTGTATGATATTTGATTTCAAAAAAAATTCCAAAATGGAAGCATATAACTCCCTTAACAGAGTATACTTATTTTGGTTTTTATGGTTTTGGTTTTAAGTACTCTTATTGGAAGAATTAGAAGAGTTAGGTTGGTTAACAATCGAAGGAGGGGTGGTTTTAAGGAAAATTTCATTTGTGGTTCCCTTAGTTTTGGTTTTGGTGTTGGATTGGTTGGTGGTATTTGAGGAGGAAGTTTCATTTGATTTGAAACTAGAATTCTTGTTTCTCAATTTTAATTTCTCCTCATCAATGGCTCTAATCTATAATTTATGTGCCATGGTGAAAGCCTCATCAAAGGTCTTGAAATTATGAACCTATAGAGTGGAGTAAATATGTTTGGTACAAGCCTGAGAGAAAATATCAATTACCTTAGGTTAGGGTAAAGAGAAAGAGAGTTGGTTTATCAAACCCCTCTAATGGGCCACAAAATTAGCTATTGACTCATCCTTAAATTGCCAAATGGAGTAGAGATTAGTGATAGAAACGTTTTTAGATATATTTATGGAAAAATGATCTAAGAATGTTTGAGATAATTGGGAAACATAAAAGATGGAATGCATGGTAATAAAAATGTACCAATCTAATTTCAGACTATATAGGGACATGGAAACAGTGAGAAGGAGAGCATCATCATAAGAAATAAAATAACAAGAGCATCTAAATGCTCTAAGATGTTGTTGAGGATCTTCCTTACTCGAAATTTTTGAAAATTTTGGAATTTCCTATTGAGGAGCATAAGGTTGAATAAGGATAGATAGATGAATTGGTTCATTGAAAATTTGATCATATGATAATAAGTTATGGGCACTAAAAATAAATGACTCTAAATTGGTCATCTTTTCCATTAACATCTTAACTAGATCAGTTTATAGTTATGTACCCCCATAGTTGTAGGTTAATTTCTATTAGGGTTGGGTAGGTGAAACATAAGGATAGATAGAGGAAGGTTGGGGGTTTTCCACATATTGGTATGTGGACATGGGTGGTTGAGAGGTTGCCATGTATGGGTAAGTGGATATAGGAGGTTGGGTAGAAGGTGGAACCATATACCCTTGTGTGTTAAGAACATAGCTTGGGTTGGGTACAATGGGTACTTGTTGAGGAATTGACATGGGTTGGGTTGGAGGTATGGTTGGGTTGATAGGTTGAGGATGGGTGGTAACCTTGGTACTAATGTGTGGAAGTGTTGAAGGTATCGAAACCACCAAACTTTAGAATGGAGTGTAGGTTGGTGGGTTGTAGATAACAATAGGAGGGGTGGAAACATTAATATAGGTTACTCTAATGGCAAGTGGAGTATAGGTGCCTAAAGTTTGGGTTGATCCTATACTATAAAATTTATTGGTTGGGGTGGAAGGAATTTAGGTGTTGGTTGGTTGGATGGGTTGGTTTTGGATGGTGGTATTGGGGGGATTATTCATAAAAGAAGGTTCTTGGGTGACTAAGGTTTGGGGAGAAATGGTGTCAATAGATGTTTTTCTAATAATCTAGGATGGCATACCATAGGGTGGATCAATAAATGGAACCTAAGCTTGGGCACGATGAGATATGGTGTTAAAGTAGTATTGAAGGGTTATGGGGTTGTTATCCAAAAAGGTGGAAAATTTTGTATCACCTTGGGAAACTATCTAGGAATACTAAGACTTATATAAGGATGGGGATAACCCTCTATATCTAAGACATACTGTATGGATGAAGAATAAGAGGAACATGGGTGGTTGGGAGGTGGATCCTAATTTTCTTGGTTTCTTAGTTGTTTTCTAGTGAGAACCATACAAAGAAAAGGGAAAGGAAGATAAGATCTATTTCAAAACTCAAAAGAGAATCAATAAAAATAAAAATATCTTTAGGAAATAAATTCATACACTAAAGTAAATTAAAATCTTAAGGTCTATTTTATCTCTCTTTAGTCTTATGCCTCAATTTTAAAGAAGTTATGAAGTCCAACTTGGGCTTATAGATAGGGTACTAGAAGATGTCCGAGGATGGTTTTAGTTAGTTAAAGGTTCTCAATAACTATATTAGGCCTTGGTATGTGGCTTGATATTGGGGCCTACCCCCTCACTTCACACACCATAGTGATAAGGGTGTCGAGTGCTCAACCAAAATATACTGAGTTGCTAGAGATTATTCTCAGCTAGTTTACTAAGTTGGTTCTCCCCTTGGTGGTAAAATCCAAGTAGAATAATCTAAGAAAGGTGATCTCTAGGTGATGAAATCCTAGTTAGGCCTTATGTCAATGTTTTGACGTTTTATTTAATGTGTGGTTTGGTATTATGTGTGTGATAAGAAGTGATACTATGATTAATTTACTTGATTAAATTAAACTATGTGACCTAATCAATACAAGCAAATAATGGATGCAAAGTTAATTTTAATCCAAAAGAAAATTTTGATGTTTTTTCAAATGAATACAAAATAACTAAGATTCACCTAGATGTAATATGATGATTCAAAATCCTAGGCCTATAATGAGTACTTTTGATTTTTAGAAGCAAAAATGATAATTTTTACTTTTTCCCCTAAGAAAGCCAAAGAAACTAGAACTTGCATTTTGGAAAGGAAGCAAGGAAATAAGGACAATTTAATTTTTTGAAAAGAGTGCAATGAATTAATCTTCTTTAATTAAACAAATATCTTATGACTATAAACCTGAGAAAAGGCTCAAAGGTCCCACTGGATGTGCTAGAATGTCTCACTAAAATTTTACTTATTTTCTTGTTTAGAAATATGTAAAACTTGAAATAAGGGTTAGGTTATTAGAACCTATATATGTTGTACATGCATGAATATAGATGATTGCTGATACTCCTCTTTGTCTATGGAGGTTGATCTACATATAAGAAAGTAATCTAGAAAATGGTGGATTAGTGAGATATTAGGGTGGACTGCCTTACATGACCTAGATACAAGAAGCACAAGCATCTTTGGAGGTTGTCAATCCACACTTTTAAAACACTTAAGTTTTGATAAATTGAAAAATAAATGCTTACATGAAATAACATAAGGTACTAAAATTAAATAAAATAAATTCTTGAAAATAAATAAGTATTTTTGATTAAAAATATTAATTTTTTTATTGAATAATAATGTTAAATCCCTCAAACTTGATTCAAAAAATAAGTTGAAGTTTTGTGATAAAATAGAAACTCACAAACTAGGGTTTGGGTATGGGTAGATGGGTCAAATCAGCTTGTTGTTATAAAATGGCATATAGTGACTATCCATAATTAGGTATGACCATTGGTGGTTAGGTGACCATCGATGGTTGTTAACCGTCAAAAGTTAGAAAATTCCATCGACAGTCAGGTAAGACCATCGATGATTACTGTGGGATTTGGTTTGGGAAAATAAGTTTGTTGGGGAGAATTATATAGAGGTTATGGGAGTGATGTTTGGGTTGAATGTTGGTTGTGAGATATATATTAATGCTCAAAGGTATTTGGTTTAGGGATTAGTTGTTCAAGTGAATGAAAATGGTTTATGGGTGTTTTTGGGTAGGAGATGAAATGGCTATAGTTACAAAACTCCAACACATGGAAATAAGATGAAAGGAAAATTAAGGGTAATGGCACAAGTAATGAAACAAATAGAGATAATTATTGAATCCTAATAAGAAACATAGATTCTTAGCTTTTAGGTGTTGTTAGTTTGAGGAATGTTGGTGTTGGCTAAAATTTTTATGGATCCTAGAGAAATGTTAGTAGACTAATGGTACCTTGGCTCAATATAGTGAGTTGTATAAGTACCCCAAGCCTCTAACCTAGTTCTAAGTTCACTGGGAAGCTTTTAGATTCACTTAAGAATCATAACCTCTTACCCCTTCAACCTTTATTTCAACCTTCTCTTCCTCTCTTAATATAGAGGAAAGGGAGGTTAAAATGAAAAGTTTAACAAATGGTTTATCAAATAGTCTAACCAATAGTCTAATCATGCATTGATCATGTGACTAAGATACTAAAATTAGATAGTTGGTAATCAATGATTGAGTTGCAGTCAAATTGTAGCTAATTCTTTTGATCATAAAAGAGTTAAAGTAACCATTGGTAGTCTATGTTAACCATTGGTGGTTAAGGGTTGATTGTTGATGATCAAGGGGATATAGCCAAAATTGGCTAATCCACCAATGATTAGTGGTCAATTCCTTAGAGAATGGTCCAAGGTTAAAAATGAAATAATTAGTAAATAATCTAACCCAAAGAGGGACAAAGTGTGGTTTAAAGGTTGATGTGACATCTTGATTCATAATATATGATTTTTTAGTGTCTACATAACCCATCCTCTTTTTATGGGCAATGCATGTGTTGAAAGTGAAGCTAATTTTATAGGTGAAATAAGATGAATTTAAACATGCGTATAGTCATAGTATTTGATATCACATTAAATACCTATCTATAGGTAGATGTAGTGATCTATGGTGGAATATTTTGACACATCTCATTAAGACAATCTAGTATAGCATAGATATATCCTATTACCACTTGTATCCAATTAGTATTAGACTCATCCTAATAGATTTTGACACTCATTTTATAGATTTAAGCAACACAAACTCATTCTAGATCATTGTTGAAAACTATACACTATCACAAACCATAACAAAACCTAAATAAAGTACCCTATCGTATATGTCATTTCCATAAATAGTAAATTGTAATAAACCAATTATAAGACATTTTTATATTAATATTTACTTAATTTAGACATATATTATACAATATAAATGTTTACACTAGAATTATCTATGAATTACAATTAACTCTAATTAGAATTGTAAACTATTTAAATATTATCTAGAAAGTTAAATAAGAAAGAATATAATAAATAGAAAGATCTATAAAATTTACAAAAGCTGTAAATTACTAAAAATAGAAATTATGGATAGGGTTATAAATGTCCTTGAAAAGAGATCAATTCATAATATAACCACTATTCATGAGTTGTAACTACTTTAAAGAACCTACAAACATAGATGCATCTAAAAATAGTGATTTTTTGTGTACTAGGAAAATACCATAGAAAGAGTACAAGTTCGTAGTGCTTTATTGTGTAATACTATAACTTTGTCTAGACAAATTGTGTGTTGGATCTAAAAATATGGGCATGTTTACCTCTATATGTAGGTGACATGTTTCTATGTAGATAATTTAATTTTTGGAAGACCTATAAAATCAATGTCTTAGTCCTGCACAAGTGTTGACCAAATTTTTGCCCTTCAGGTCAAAATTGGGCACCCCTATATGAAAGCTCAGCCATCTAGGTCTATTCCTTTTGGCTAAGTCTAGTATGTATAATTACTTTGGAGGAGGTGTTCCACATAAAACCTATGGAAAAATTACAAGTGTTCATTCTTTCAAATGTTTTGTTTTCAAGTTTTTTATATTAGTGTTAGGAATTATTTCGAACATTTTATTTAAAGTAATTTTTTTGAAGGGTACCTCTTTTTGGGCTAAGGGTCAAAAGTGTTTCAAGAAAATTGTCCACTTCAATTTTTCTGAAGGGCACTTTAATTTTTCCAAAGGGCATCCTACAATCCTTTTGAAGGGGTGTTTTTATAATTTTGAAGGTATTTTTCTCAGAGAAAGGACCCATTTCAAAGCTAAAAATTACATTACAAAAACCTAAAGGGTATTTTCCTTTTGAAAGGGCATTTTAAAAAAACTTGAAGGGATAATTTTCTTTTTGGAAGGTTCATTTACAAGAATTCTGAAGGTTTATTTCTAGAAATCTGAAGGGCACTTTTCTTGTCAAAAGGGCAAAGTGACCATTTACAATTTTTCCAAAAGACATTTTCAAGAACTCCAAAGATTTACTTCTCAAAATTTGAAGGGCACCTTCCCTTGAAAAAGGGCATTTAGCAAAAGTCTAGAAAATTTTCTACATTGAAGAAGGGCTAAGTCTAATTCTTTCAAACATTTTGTCCAATAAAAGGGGAAACAAAAAATCCAAATAAATTTGGTCAAAGACATTAAGTCCATGGGAAAGTTACCAATGAAGAAAAGTTTGGGGGAAACAAAAGTTTGAGGGAAGCAGAAAAGTGTCCTAGGAAAATATCTCAAAAAAAATCATGTTGAGTCCATGAATGTCAACTTGGCTTGTTGTTGGAATTAAAAATCTTGGTGGAACCTGAGGCCAAATTAGAGGTGAAAAATGGTATAATCTTGAGCATATGATGAAGACAAAGCAAGCAAAAAATAGGTAGGTCGATGGTTTGAATCAGTGCTGGTAGCTAACCAAATCAAAGGGCTTCCACAAAATCATAAACACAAGTGTCCAAAGGATGGCTAGTAGTTAGGGAAAGAATTTTCTAACTATCAAAATGAATTCCATTTCCCTCAAGTAGTGCTATGTGTTGGATCCCCTATTGACAATTTCAAATGCTCATGGATGGTCTTTGATGGAGGTAGTTTCACAAAGGATGGCAAAAGAGTCATTGCACCATATTGAAAGAGTCTACCTTGATTTTACATGGACTTTTGTCTCAAGATACATTCATGGTTTGCTTCCCACTCAACCATACATGTAATGTAACTATTTCTATTCTTAGGCATGAGGATGTTTTTCTATAAACTTTGAGCTTCCCTCTTTTCTATTCTTGGAAATTCTATAAATGAATCCATTTTGGCATTGTATAGGAAGGACTCCACTTGGGTATGGTGAAGCCCTACCAAAATTTTATATTAAATCAATAAAGATAGTTTTTTTACCTAATTCAAGGATTATCTAAATGTATGTGATGGTTATTTTCTTATGTAAGTGTATCTTAACTTACCTTCACATGTCAATTTTCTTAGTACCTTGTGAGTTTAAAGACTTCTCTTTATAGGTCAGCAAGAAGTATCAAATGGATTTGTAGGTGTAGTGAATAACTTTTCCAATAGTGTGTCTTAGAATGCCTATTGTCTAAGTCTTCCTATCCTAATCTAATTCCAAGACCCCATGTTGAAACATTGATGCAAGAATAAGGTTGTTATTAGATGTAGTATATGTTAGGATTCTCTTATTTTAAAGTACATGTTAAGAGTGTGAGTATAGTAGACATTTGGTGCATCACCTCTAGTATAATAGGTTTAATTTTCATGTTATTCTTAACCCTTTTCATTCCCCAAGTTGTTAGTAGTAGGAATATGAGCCTAAATGATGCATCAAGGGGAGCTTGCCCCTAATCTAGATATCTACCCCCAATAGGGATACCCACAGCCCTAGGGTGGTTCCATTATGCCACTTGAGTGAGGAGAAGATTGTCCCATATCCTCATTGGGTGAATTCAAGTGAAAATAGTTTTTGGCATGCTTAGTGGGATATTGAGTCTATTCTTTGAGAATTTTTGGTGTTATCCTCAATACATCAGCCTTTGGAGGCAATTCTAATAAACATCAATGGTAAATCCATGTACATATCTACTAGTCGAGCATCCTAGAAATACCAATTGAAGTTGATTTCTTATTCCATAATATTATTTTAAGTGATTCATGGAGATTTGTGAGTTTGAGCTTGTTTTAACTCAAGTTGAGGAGTTATGTCCAGCTTTGCCTTTTCCTCTTGATTATGAACAAGTTCTAGTTTAGCCTTGTCATGATCTTTATCAAGCATATGTTGCCAATGACCAAAACTGTCAAGCTTTTGCTCCATATAACCCACCTATCTCTCTTTCAAGCCATTCCATTTCTATTTTCAAAAGAACTCTCCTTGGGTACCAAGAATACATGTTAGACCTTAACACTAGACATGGTTGTGGTAAAATCATACCTAGTGTTTGTATTGAGAGTGTAAGGAATGCCTTGGAAAAAATCAAGGAGTGGATACATATAGAGTGAGATAATTGGCCAATTATTACCTATGAAATGTTTGATGTGTGTGGTTTGATCTTTAATCTAGAGGAGAGATTGAGAATTTATAAAAAAATCCCATCTTGGCAACCTCAAAATTCCCAAAATTCACCTTTAAGTGTGCCATCCTTGCCTCTTAAAAATACTATTACAATCATGTTTGATAATACCCTAAACCCCACATGTACTTTCCCAAGTTTCCCTTCTTATAAATCCATCTAAGAAAGTAGCCCAAGGAAGAAGAACATCATAGTTGAGCAGGTTCATTTATTGGGAGAGGATTTTGAGAGGGAGAGATTAAAATTTGAATCTCATCTTGAAATGGAATTTGATTTGTCCAATCAGGGCTTGAGGTAGTCCATCATGGAAAGGGAAGGTAAGCTATCTAAACCCAATTTTCCAACTTGTATGCAAAGTTCCAATCCCAAGGAAACTATAGGTTTCCTAGACATATATTTCACCCCTTCATTAGCCTCTCAATCCCATGAAGTTATCCTTGAAAACACCTTCCCTAGATGGAAATATGTGATGGAATCCCATGAGGAAAAGAATGAGTCATGTTAAAATAGAGAAGTTGTTAGGGAAGAGACTTATGAATCCCCTTTGGACAAGCTCCCAATTTTTGAAGCGCCTAAGGTTGATGTCACTAAGAGGGAGGATGAGATTGAAATATCAAATTGGATTGAAGATGGAGAAGGACTAAATGATTATGAGGATAAGTTAGGTTGTGAGGATATGAAGGAAGATTTTCAAGAATATGTAATGAATTTTAAGCTCTCAAAGAACCTACAAATTCCTTGGAACTGACTAGTCATGATAGGCAAGAAGATGTGTCTCAATGGGAGGACATGTGGTAGATTTACATGCAAATGTTCTAAGAGTATGAAGAGGAAAAGAATAAATTCATAGACAAAAAATATCAAGATGAGATAGATCAAATACATGTTGAAGATCAACATCATGAATAACTCTTAGATCATAATGGAGTAATCTATGATGATCTTAGGCCTTTTGAAAGTGACTTGGAGGTTGTCTCCACATCCACCTATGTAGCCACCTCCAACAACTTCCATGAAGAATGTCAACAAGAAACACTTCAAAATTGTTCTGATACAATTCTCCTTGAGGATTTTGAATATATTATGAGAATGAAAAAGGATGATCAAATCCTTTAAGGAGAGATGAACTTGCAACACGCTGATCCATACATAGATTTTTAGATTTTTCATGACAAGATGAAGGGAAAATAGTTTGAGGCATGATTTGAGGTTCAAGAAGACCTTTCCTACTTTGAGAATACATGGGAAATGATTCCATTAGATGATGAACAAAGACAAAGATAAAAAATAAAGAAAGAGTCATCTAGTATCCCATCCAAGAAGAAGCATGCCTGGCATCCTCACTCATGTAGTGAGGAAGGAGACTTAAGATACTTCCATTTTGATCCAAGAAGGGAGGCATGAATAAGAGAAATGTATATATTTGTTTTCTTTCTACTATGTTCATTTTCCCTAAGTGCTAAGTAGTAAATGTGTGTTTGCTTTAGTCTTTTTTATGTGTTTCTTTCCTTTGTGTGTTTGAGGTAGTCAATGGTTGTCTTGTTGATCAAGGTTTCAAGTCATGGTCAAGGTCTCTTATTTATTTTAGTCTTTAGATGACTCCCATGCCTAATGGACTAATTAGGATACTGGTCTAGTCATTATAATAGGTATATGACCCTTCTGAGTCACCAATTTGTTGATCAAATGTTGGCCCTTCAAGTCAAAATTAGGCACCCCTATATGAAAGCTTGGTTTTCTAAGTCTATACCTTTTGGCTAGCCCTAGTATGTAGAATTCCTTTAGAGGAGGTGTTCCACACAAAACCTATATTAAAAATACAAGTGTTTATTCTTTTGAAAGTTTTATTTTTGAGTTTTTTTTTAAGTGTTGAGAATTATTTCAGACATTTTGTCTAAAGCAATTTTCCTAAAGCATATTTTTTTTGGGCTAAGGGTCAGAATTCTTTCAGGAAAATTTTCCACTTTAATTTTTTTGAAGGGCACTTCAATTTTTATAAAGGGCATTTTGAAATCCTTTTTAAGGGGTGTTTTCATAATTCCTAAGGTATTTTTCTTAGAGAAAGGGCCCATTTCCAAGATAAAAGGTACTTTACAAAAACCTAAAGGGTATTTTTCTTTGGGAAGGGAATTTTATAAAAACTTGAAGGGACAATTTTCCTTTCAGAAGTTTCATTTGAAAGAACTCTAAAGGTCTATTTCTAGAAATCTAAAACGAAATTTTCTTGTTAAAAGGGAAAAGGGACCATTTACAATTTTTTTGAAAGACATATGCAATAAGTCTGAAGGTCTATTTCTCAAAATCTGAAGGGCACTTTCCATTAAAAAAAGGCACTTAGCAAAAGTATAAAAAATTATTCACATTGAAAAAGGGCTAAGCCTAATTCTTTTGGACATTTTGTTCGATACAAGGGGAAACAAAAAAATTGAAGAAATTTGGCTGAAGACATTAAGTCCATGCAAAAGTGCCCAATGAAGAAAAGTCGAGGGGAAACAAAAGTCTAAGTGAAATAGAAAAGTGTCCAAGGAAAATATCCCAAAAGAATTCATCATGGGTCCATGGATGTCAAATTTAGGTTCATGGGCTAGCCATTGGAATTAAAAATCTTGGAGGTAACCTGAGGGTAAATGTGGAGGTGATAAATGGTAGAATCTTGAGCATCTGGTGTAGATAAAGTAAAAAATAGGCAAGTGAATGGTTCAAGTCATTTTTGGTAGTTGACCAAATCAAAGAGATTCCATAAAATCATAAACATAGGTGTCCAAAGGATGGCTATAAATTAGGGAAATCATTTTCTAACTATAAAAATGAATTTTATTTCCCTCGAGTAGTGTTATGTGTTGGCTTCCCTATTGATAGTTTTAAATGCTCATGGATGGTATTTGATGTAGGCAAGTTCATGAAGGATAGTAGAAGAGTCATTGCACCATTTTGGAAGAGTGTACATTGATTTTACATGGACATTTGTCTTAGGATAAATTCATTATATACTTTGCCCTCAATTATACGTGTAGCATAATTGTTTCTATTCTTAGGCCTGAAAATGTTTTTTTGTGACCTTTGAGTTTCCCTCTTTTCTATTCTCAAAAATTCTATAAATGAAGCCATTTTGGCATTATATAGGAAGGACTCCACTTGGTTATGGTGAATCCCTACCAAAATTTTGTCTTTAATCAATTAATATGGTTGTTTTTTACCTCATTCAATGATTCTCTAAGTGTATGTGATGGTTATTGTCTTGTGCAAGTGTATCTTAACTTACCTTCACATGTCAATTTTCTTAATACCTTGTGAGTTCAAATACTTCTCTTTGAAGGTTAGTAAGAAGTGTCAAATGGAGTTACAGGTGAAGTGAATAGCTTTTCCAATAGTGTTTCTTAGAATGCCTATTGTCTAAGTCTTCCTATCCTAAGATAATTCCAAGACCCCATGTTGAAACATTGATGTAAGAATAAGGTTATTACTAGATGTAGTGTATGTTAGGCTTCTCTTGGTTTAAAGTACATGTCAATAATGTGAGTAGATTATACATTTAGTGCATCACCTCTAGAGGAATAGGTTTACTTTTCATGTTATTCTTAACCCTTTTCAATCCCTAAGTTGTTAGTAGTAGGAATATGAGCCTAAATGATGCATCAAGGGGAGCTAGCCATTAATATATAGATCCACCCCCAAATAAGCATACCCATAGCCTTGGGGTGGTTCCATTGTGCCACTTGAGTGAGGAGAAGATTGTCCCATTTCCTCATTAGGTGCATTTAAGTGACAATAATAAGTACATAAAAGAGATAAAATATAAAAAGATTTAAAAAAATTGGCTATGTGGGAATGGCCAAGTTATCCTCATAAAACCTCTTATTGACTAAGTAATATCTACTTAGCCTAAAGGCCTTAGGCTGATATAATTCTCTTTTTATAAAATATAATATGAATTTAACTAGAAATATTTTGATTATAATGCTTGATAAATGATTATCTTATCCTAAAATAAACTAATGTTCGAATTAGTCAAGGACTATGGTATTGTAATATAATTTTAATAACAATCTTTACTCAAAAGATAGATGCTTTTGGAATAATAAAAGAGATATTTGTTTAGTGGGATCTAGTTATGTTAAAGTGTGACCCTTGATATGTTTTTATAGGAGAGTATTTCAAATATTTATGATAAACAACCTATTATTTTGTGAAACAAAACCATTATGAAGCATATTATTTTGAAAATATTCCTTTTATAGCACTGTGGAAGGCCACACTACTGAAAAAGGTTGCAATGCACCCTTGTCTACCTAATGCACTCTTGTCAAATAAGAACAGAGGCTTATGAAACCAAAGTGATAGTGAAGTATATGTTTAATAGGTATGAATAGAAATAAAATATATAATTCTAAGAGATATTCATATTAATTATGAGACTTTTAATGATTTCTTAGAGATTTTGGGTTATCAAAATAAAGAATTGAGCAAGTAAGGTAAATTGTTGAGAATAATCATTGTTAATCATTGTTTGATTAAATTTTAGTGTCTACATTTAGTAAATATGATACTTGAGTGTGTACACACACTTTGTCTTTATCATGGATATATGCATGCCTCATTTTTTAGGAATGTGGAAAAGTGTAAAACCTACTATGAATTGAGAGTGATCAAGTCTCAATTTAAAAAATAAGTGAATTTATTTGAGTTGGAAATTTTATATGCTCCAACCCTCATAGATTAATCTATAATGATTGAAGAGATGGGAAATAATAAAGTTTTTTGATAAAGTGTTATTTTCACTTAGATTTTCACCCTTTGAGGAGATGTCTCATCTCTCTCAATCCAAGTGGCATAATTTAAATACCTATAGGCTTGTGGGTAGCCTATGAATGAGGTGAATCTCTAGATAGGGATAGTTCCATTGATGTAACACTTTGGATCACTGGTAAATCTAATTTTTTTGAGGGAAAATAGAGAGAGAAAATATAAATCAAACTATCTAAATGGGGTGATACACAAAATATATTGATGACTACCAACCAAATTCATGTTACACATTAAACCAAGAGATTAGCTAAACCTACACTTTTTTAGTTTGCATCTTCTCACATCAATATTACATTATGAGGTTATGATGAATATTTGAGATAGGAGGACTATAAAAGAGGCATATAATGGCACTATTTGAATAGACTAACTCACTCAACCTTGACACATCATATAACACTTCACATTCCCTACAAGAAGAAGCTTTCCAACTATAAATAGGTGAGAGAATTAGAAAATCATGCTAACGAAACAAGAGTCATCACTTATGCAAAATCAAACATTAAAAATGAAAACACTAAGAAAATTCATATAAAATTTAAAACCAATAGTATTTATTGATTAAATGGCATGAAAATTAGTATGGATTCACCATACTCAAGTGGATCATGAATTATAAAGGCCAAAATGGATAGTTCTTATAAAACTTGAGAGATTGAGAAGAAGAGAGAAGTTAAAATGTCATAAATATACTTTCCATGATAAGAGAAGGAATTAAATTTGCATGATAATATACTTTAAAATGAAACATTCAAGGTTAGGAAGTACAAGTGTCACCCCAAGTCATGAAACTCTTGAAAAGTGGCATAAAAGTTCTCATTCTAGCTCAAAAAATTATCTTCATGATTTACCTCTATTTAAACATCACAAAAATGATTATGGATAGGTCTGATGATTGGAATTAAGGTTAAATATTTAAAATAATCCTTTCCATTCATTTTTTGTGGTCTTGGTCATATAAAATCTATCCAAGATGAGATATCAGCATCTGAAGTCAAAATAACTCTTCTTTCACACACCCTGCACACTTGTCCTCAAATTTGGATTTAGTTTCCCATGAAAATACATAAAATGGAGTGTATTAAATTTTTAAATACCTTTCATGGATTTATAATCATCAGGCACACCTTAAAAGGCCATCCACTTGAAGTTCTCAAATTTCTCACCACCATGTTCACTATGCCAATTTTGATTAGTTAAGACCATAGCTCTTGTTGGAAAACTTAGTAGTTTTAGAAAAGAATTAAAATAATATATTGAGTTATTAAAAGTATATATCTTCCTCCCAAATTTTATTTCATTCCTTGAAAGTCTCTAGAGCCTACATAATGCATAAAATATTCAAATAAACTCATTATATACCATGTCTATACAAGTAGGGTAGAAAAAAAATTGATGAGGAGGATCATTTAATAGTAATCTTAAACCTAAAATCACTTTCATGGTCATTTTATCCAAAATAGATAGCTCTCTAAGCTTGTTTTCTCCATCGGGTTTTTTTCTAAGGGTTTAGTAGGGTTATAGGTCCATTTTGTCCTTAAGCTTTGTTCATAAATCCATAACATTATAACTAAAAAAATTCCACAACAATTATTTAAATGACCCTTACTAACCCCTCCAAACTCCTTTATCCTTCATTCAAATCCGTAGAGAAGATATGAGCATTTAAAACTAGCCTATCGGGCTTATTTTCACAATTCTTGCATGCTTGGACTATCTCTAAGATAAAAATTATCTTTATTGTAGGTTTATATACATAAAAAAATATCATAAATGTATAAATACATCTCATAAAAATTATCCAATCATATAGATATCTCACCAAGATGTAGAAGTGAAGTTGGACCCCTAATTGGCTTTAGGTCCCTTCAAGGCCTAATAGGCTTAGCATGCACCCTGCTAGTTTTGACTATTTGGATTGATATCTCATGGATATTATGGTGTATTATGATTTTTCACACCTCATTAAATCTCAAAAATTCATCACATAACCTCCCAAGCACTCCTCATTCTTTCTTCTCATTCACTAACTAGGCCTAATTGTAGCTTGATTAATTGAGTTGTATGCACAAGTGTTTTGATAATTTTGAGAGGTATAAGATTTGGATATTATTTATTATCACATATTTAACATTTATATACCTCAAAATATTTTCCTTTATTTTCCCAAATCTTTCTATTAATTTTATCACCCTCCTTGGCTTCATTTGCTTGTTTTGCCAAAACCCTGATTTTCTTGACTGGCTGACCTGTGAAACAAAATAGTGAGATATATCCCTATTTCCCAAGGAAAAATTAAGATTTTATGAGTTTTATTTGGTCATAATTAATATTTTTACCAAATTTATAATCTATATTCATCCATTTAGGCACCTAACCAACTCAATTTGTCTAAAAAAGGCCTCCAAAAGGACCATTTTTTTGCATTTTTAACTTCCACCTAAGAATGAATTCTCAAGGAATAAAACTAATTATATTAAGTTTCTTAAAAAATTTATACACAATAAATTAATTATAAAAAATATTTTAATTCACTAATAAACACTCCTCTTGTTTGGATTCCTCATTCTTACCTATTGAGCAACATGGGTCTCTTAGTGTAACTGTACAAACTACTACCTTTGGGCTAGTAGGGAGAGTAGATGATCATATTTAAGGGGGTACTATAATACTTGAAAACAATTTATTAATATATAATTAATAATTAATTTTTTTTATCAAACCTTATTTCTCCTCCTAAGCATAGTCATCTTCTTACCCTCAATTCATGTTCAAGACTGCATACTTAGTTGTAAGTGTATATAGGGCATTAAGAGGTATGTGTAGGCTTGTTTCACACATCCAAAAGATTATTTATATCATAATGTTATTAAATAATGTTTTAGATAAAGGTAAAAACAAATTTTGAAGGGACCCCAAAACCTTGAAACAAAGATAGAAAGATTAAGCATTTATGACCACAGGCAAAACCTAAAACCTAATACAAAGAAGTAACATAAACATGTTTTATATGGACCTGAAACCACCGAAAAGACCACAAGTCATAACATAGGTTTTACATAGACCTGGCTACACCATAGTTAAAAGATTACAAAAAACTAGGAAACAGGACCAGATAACACAACCAACTAGAAGAAGCAGGCTATTCTTCCAGTTCCAAAATCATTTTCACTGCTTCCTTACCTTTCACAGTAGTATCCTGAATGGCAGTAGCCACTGACATGGCTCCCTCTTGCATAGATTTCTTTCTTGAGCTCTATCTCATCCTCTTGCTAGGCCCCTCCAAGGATTTGATCTCCTCATTAGCTCTTTTTCCAATAGTAACAGCTGCAGCACATATGTTAGATGTAACTTCCTCCATTTTCATTCTACTCTCCTTGATGAGTTCCCTTAGGTTGTTCTCATAGTCTTTGAGCTTGATGGGGATGTCTCTCATCTATTTTTCCATGTTATTGATTTTGTTCCAAACTGCCTTCTGGTTTTCTTCCATTATTTCCATTTTCCTTTTGAGATCCATTATCTCCTTAAACATCCATGAATCGAGTTGGAGGATAGCCCTTGCTTTGCAATTAACCCATCTCATAGGTGTGTGCCTTCCATCGTTCTACCTTTTATCACTCCACTCTTCTGTGTTCTTATTAGGACTGTTCCCACCTTCTTCAATGTGGTCTCCTCTTCCCCTTTGATTCTACTCCTTAGTTTCAGCTTGAACTCCCAAGTCCATTTCCTTGTTGTCGACCTGAACTGTGTTTTCCCTCTCATTTATTGAAACAGGGTCCTCAACAGGGTCATCCATGACTTTATCATCCTCAAACACTTACTGGTTTTCCTCAGAGTCATGTTCACTATTTTTAGACTTCTCCTCTATGTTGACTCCTTCTTTCTCATTCTTCTCTTGAACTTCTTCTTCCTCATTGGAACTTGAATTCCTGCTTTCTATTCCTCCCTCTTCCTCCAAGCTTTCCTCCCCAAAATTATCAGTTCTCTCCCACTCTATATCCTCATCAACATTCTGATTCTTGACACTAGGGGGCTTGATTTTATCTTTCCCTTTAATAATTTCACTCTTGTTACTCTGTGAATCCTTGTTTTTCCCCAGATAAGGGTTCATAACCATGGCCTTGTTCTTGCAATAGCCTTCAATTATCAGAATTAATCCTTCATGCAGAATAGGACGCATTTCCTTCTTCCTGTGAGCGAATAAACTTTGGACAAAAGAGAAAGGCAAATAAAAGGGAAAGGAAATTCTTACTTTGTGTCTAAAATGATTTAGGAATACAAAGTGGAATTTGTGGACTCTCTTGCTTCTTCCATCGAGTATGAAGTACTCTCGAATACAACATAAGACATCCCTCCAAATGCCCTTAATCTGTTCTAGTTCAAAGAAATCCCCATTCTTTTCCATCTTCTGCTCTTCAACATCCATCTTAGGGAATTTTCAAAAGGCCTCATTTGAAATGCTAGTCTGCTTAGAGAATTTTATTCCTTCCATAGGCAGCGCCGTAACCTCTGCTATAAATTCCTTTGTTAGATTCACTGTGATGCCATGCAGAGTGACCCTATCATCAATCCAATTTTAAAAAAAAGCCATTGTAATATGAGGTTTTGAACCATGGAGCCTTTCCATGTAGTTCACAACCTTCCCTCTCTGTAGGATTTTCCAAACATCTTGTTTCGCTCTCCACTCTTCACAATTTTTGGGTTCCTGCTTCCTTGGTTCTCCTTTCCTTACGCGAGCCATGCAAATTTCCTTTGATACCCAATCACTGTAAACTATACAATGATTCCACCTGCTACCAATTTGGTTCAAAACTCACCTTTTTTAGGCACATTCAGGATCTGCTTCTCATTCTCGAGGGCATTGCTTTTTAATGATTGTAAACCTTTCTCCACGAAGCCACTCCTCCAACTCATTAGTTTTCTATTACAAGCTAATATTTCCCTCCTTTGCATGAATTGTGTCATGATGAATGAGCTCTCTAAGATCCACATTCTTTTTTAATGTTTCCTACCACCTCACTTTGTGTCCTGTTTAGACTGCATAATTTGCTATCCAATCTGTAACTCTGTTAGCTTCACGGTAGGTGTGGGTAATTGTTATTTTTTCAATTTTTTTGATTAAAGTTTTCATCTCCATCACCATAGCCTCTATAGTCCATGACACAAAATTTTTATTGTTTAGAATATTTATGATATTCAAGGAGTCCCCTTCTAGCCATAATTTAGAATATCCCGAATCCACAGCTAGTTTGATGGTTTGAAGGGCAGCAGAAGCTTCAGCAATATGACAATTCGACTTTCCAATGGGGATTGTAATGGCATCAATTACATTTCCCATATGGTTTCTCAAGACTCCTCTGCATCTTGCATTCCCCAAATTCCCTTTAGCAACTCCATCAAAGTTTCCTTTAATCCACCCTTGAGGGGGGACATTCCAAGTAACACCTAGTCTAGGATTTTCAAGTTTACCATTAGATTTTTCCGTTCTTAAGGGATTATCCACTTGAAAGGTTGGGTTTGGATTCCTTTGCAATGAAAAATTCTCCTTAATATCTCTAATGATGTTCTACCCCACCACCCATCTAGGAAGTTCTTTACTTCTAAAAATTCAGTTATTTCTTTCCTTCCATATTCCCCACCAAATATGGGAAAGAGTTAGTTTCCATAAAAATATAACTTCGGGATTCTTGGAGGGACAATACCAACTTTTAAGAGATAGTTCCACATTTTTATGGTGAATCCAAGCAATACCCCACAGATTGAGGATTTCTTTCCAAACTTGTTGCGTAAAGGAACAGTTTACAAAAAAGTGATCTCTATCTTCAAAGCCTTTCTTACAAAGAATACACCTGTTCACAATATATATTCCTCTTTTCTGTAAATTGTCCAAAGTCAAGATTTTATTTTAGAGGAGGGTCCATAAGAAGATTTTGATTTTAGGGATGATCCCCTTTATCCAGAACTTCATCCACAAAGGTTTGTTGCCATTTCCCTTTGAAGTGAAAATGGAAGAAACTTTAAATTGTCCACTAGGCTCATTATGCCAAACAATCTTATCTTCAAGATTAGGGTAGAGAGATATAGCATTTAGGGATAGTTGTATATTCTTGAAATCTTGATCAAGATTATTAAGGTTCACCCAAGAGTTGTTATGCCAGTATTGGTTAACCATTATTCCCAATCTTTGCTTACATCGGTCTATTGCTTCTTTATCTTGGATGTCATCTATCAAAGGCTTTCCTTTTAACCAAACATCCTCCCAAAATTTCACCTTTTTTCCATTGCCAACTTTCCAAGAGCTTCCTTCTTCTAAAACTTGTTTAGTACCCTAAACTGCCCCCCATATGGCAGATGGATGGGAGACGTCAGGGTAATAAAAGAAATCAGAAAGGGACTTTGCCTTGAATAAATACTTATGCTTCCATATATTGCTCCATTCTTTGTTTTCCTGATAAACCCTCCATCCCTGCTTGGCTAAGAGAGCTATGTTCATACTTCTAATTTTCCTTATTCCTAGTCCTCCTTCCCTGATAGGTTTACAAATGTTATCCCATGTAAATAAAGGCATTCTCCTTTTCTCCTTAGTACCTGTCCAAAGAAAGTTTCTCTAAATTTTTTCAATAGCTTCTGCAAATTTGGTGGGAATTCTGAAAAGACTCAAAGCATAAGTGGGTATGCTTTGAAGACTTGCTTTGAGGAGGGTAAGCTTTCCTGCCTGACTTAGAAAATTAACTTTCCATCCCGCAAGTTTCTTGCTAAATTTGTTAATAAGTCCTTCCCAAAAAGCTTCAGGAACTTTCATCCCAAGAGGGAGACCCAGGTAAGGGGAGGGGAAGATCCTATGGAGCATTCAAGGATTTTAGCTATTTTGTTCTATCTATGACTTGGGGTGTTAGTGAATAACACTGCACTTTTGTTCCAGTTAATCAATTGTCCTGAGGTAGCTGAATATAAATTTATAGCTTTCTTCAAAGTTCTTGCTTCTGTGACTTCATATTTCCCCATGAAAATAGTATCATCAACAAATTGACCATGGGAGCATATTAAAGGATGAGAAGAGGGTTTCAGACCCTTAAATAAACCTTTATGGACTAAGTCCCCTATATATTGTCCCATACTATCAGGCATAATAATAAATAGAATAGGGGATATAGGATCCCCTTATCTCAATCCCCTTGACAGTTTAAAGAAGCGGGATGAACTCCCATTTACCAGCACTACAATAGAAGTAGTAGATATCAACTGCTTAATAATATCAACCACTCTTTGTTCAAAGCCAAAGGCAATAAGAATATTTGAAAGGAATAATCAGTCCACCCTGTCATATGCTTTAGCAATATCAACTTTCATTATAAACCCCTCATTGTTAGAGCTGAACAATGAATGAATATTCTCATGAGTAGTAACTATAGAATTGAGGATTTGTTTTCTTGGGATGAATCCATTTTGCTGATCAGCAATAATCAAAGGGATCACTTGAATTAGTCTGGATGTAAAAGCTTTGGATATAATCTTATAGAAGGAATTGCACAGACTAATCTGTCTAAACTAATCAGGAGAGTCAGCTTCGATCTTTTTTGGAATCAGACACAGAAAAGTGGCATTAACTTCCTTAAGCATTTGTTTGGCTCCAAAGAATTCCTTCACCGCATTACTTACATCTTTGCCAACAAGTTTCCATAGCTTTTGAAAAAAGAACATGGGAAATCCATCTGGTCTAGGTGCTTTATCTCCTCCTAAAGAACTAACTGCTTTGAAGATTTCCTCTTCCTTAGGTATTGAGCATAACATTTTATTCTGTTCCTTCGAGACCAAAGGAGGAAGCACACGTAGGATATCAGCCTGACTATCCAAATTGATATTTATATCAGCCTTCATTAGGGAGGAGAAAAAGGAAAGCATTTCCTCCTTTATTTCCTTTTCCTCTTACATCTTCTGATCTCCTTTTTTCAAGTATTGTATATGAGTTTTAGCTCTGTGTTTCAGAGTGGAGAAATGGAAAAACTTTGTATTTTTATCTCCTTCTTTCAACCATAACACCCTAGATATTTATCTCCAATAGATTTTTTCCTTAGTTATAAGATCTTGATATTGAACCAATTGTTCCCTTTCTTCTGTAAGGAGGTATGAGGTGTATCCGTTTTGCTGAATTTTTTCTTGAATTCTGCTAATTTCCTCCTTGATAGTATTCTTTTTCTCAAAGATATTTCCAAAATAATCCTTATTCCATTTCTTAACTTCATTTTTATTGTTCTTGAGCTTGGATGCAACTCTAAAGAGGGTTGTCCCCTCAATAGGTATATTCCACCACTCTTCCATTTTACTTTCAAACTGTGGGTGCTGCATCCACATCTTTTCAAATTTGAAAGGATGATTCTTTTTTTGGGTCATTTTGACTGCTGTGAAGAGAAGAGGATAATGATCCGAGCCTATTCTATGGCATGCTTCCAACTTACATATGTAATCTTTTGTCTAGTCTGGAGAGATGAGAGCCCTATCAAGCTTGGCCTGTATACAATCATTACCAATTCTCTTATTACTCCATGTAAACTGAATTCCTTGAAGCTCCATATCCATTAGTCCTTATTTATTTATAAACTCCATGAGATCAATTCTCCCTTCCATTTGAATAGTATTACCCCCCTTTTTCTCATGTTCATAGAGGGGAACATTAAAATCTCCCTAATCTTTGCTTTTGAAATTTGAGATAGTCTCCCAAACCTTTTTCCTTTGGATCTTGACATTGGGAGCATAGATATTTACAACATACCAACTTTCCTTTTGGTCAACACTAGTAATTTTTACAACCATAAGGTTTTTACTTTCCATCAAAATAGAACCATAATAATGATTCTTCTTCCATAGCATCATGGTGCCCCCTGAAGCACCTTCAGAACTACTGGCCTTGATAGAATAATTTTTAAAGTCTTTGATTTATTATGCTTTCTCTTTACTCATCTTAGTTTCTTGGAGCAAAAGGAAATCCAGTTTTTGATCTCTGACAAAATTCCTAACTATATCTACTTTGTTTATGCTATTTAACCCCCTAATATTCCAACTTAATATTTTCATTACTTTTTTTTATTTTGGACAAATTGCGACAAAATTGTCTACCTACCATCTGTAATATTCTGTTTGCTTTCCATCTCTCTGTTCTTCTTTGCAATTTTTTTCCCAAGTTTATTTGTGTTATTAAATAATGTTTTCATGGATTCATTTAATCATTTCAACTTGCCATTAACTTCTTTACATTCACTTTGAATTCACTAAACTGAGTTCTCCCTGTCCTGACCGTGAAACTCTGCCTTTTGATTCTTGTAGGTGCATATGAGTTGTAATTTGGATGTATTCATGGTGTGTAGAGTCCATCCTTTCATAATTATCATAAAAAAGAAACTTATAATACTTATATTCACCTTTAATGTCCTAAAACACCACCTATACATCAAGTTTAGGTCATTATTTCCATACTCAGTTGTAGGTATTCATTTTCCTTGAGAAGGGACACATGTAGGTGTCTATGAAGATTTAAACACAACATATTAGAATCATCCTAATGATTTCCATGTCCATTGGTACACCATTAATTATTTAATACCATTATAACCATGATAATAATTTTTCTTTTCAATCGTAGTATGTCAAAGTCATTCAGAACTCAAATCATGTAGATATGAATGCAGGGTTTCAGTGTTTTGAAAGGCATCTTTAGGATGTTCAAATCATAACTTACACTAACTTTATGACCTATAACCTTGGAATATTTCCTCTCCATAATATATTATACCATGTTTACTTATCTATATCCTTTAAAAATATTTTCAACCTTGTTGTAATATATATACAAAATGCCCTTGTACCTTTGTTTTCAATTTTTTGGGAAGGTTTCCCTAAACTCAATCTTTGCTTCTTCCAAGATATTTTACACCTTATTTTTCCATTTTTACATATAAAACAAGTTCATAATGATCAAACAACATGTTAATATTTAAGAGGAGGCCTTACCATACCCAACCTTTCATACAAGTGCCTTTATGGCTCTAAGGTACCACTTATAGGTGGTCATTTACATACACAGGCAGTAGGTCAACTAGATAGTATACAAGGTGTGTAGGTTTGTAATCACTTATATGATTTCACAAAGTACCCCAATTAAATTTTAAAAATATTACTATTTTGAAACACATAACAAACTTTTCCTCTTAGCATGAAATCATCAAGAAGGAATCTTGTAGGTGTGCATTTGTTGTATGTAGGTAGTGAAGATGAAATAGAGAAAATGTGTGGATGAAAGGCCTCATGAACAAATTAAAATCAATTTAAATCCATAAAATCAATTATTTTAATTTATGAGACTCTAATACAATCTTCATAACATTTATTCCAACTTGAAAACCTCTTGAAAACATTTAGAACAATGCAGTTAGTGGTGTCTAATGACTGATTGGTGTGGTGAATGAGCTTGTAACCAAATTTTCACTTCCAAAAATATCCAAATGAAAAATACTAAGATACTAATGACTTTAATAAGTTAATACACCCTCATTATCATTTCATGATCAAGTTAAACAAGCTCTATACATATGATTGCAAGTGGGTTAAGTGAAGAGTTGACTATGAGGAATGATAAGATTGAAAGTTGCCCAAAGCATGATATGGTGAAACCAAATTGTTTCTATTCAAAATTTGCTTTTAGATCTAAGAGAAAGAAGAAACTAAAAAAGTAATGGACAAGGCATGGGAAGTACCTGGACTAAAGACTGTGCATCGTAAATCCAGACGCTTGTGAGCACCCCTCTTTGGCTGTGGAGGAATGACACCTACAAAGAAAAAGAACTTGGACAAGAGGATGTTAGATAGATAGACGGTGGGTTGCCAAGCAAGAGCTTGTTCCCAGAAGTATGAGAACTTCCTTAAGGGAGGTCAACCCACTATTTGATAAAGAGATAAACGACTGATAAAAAGATAGAATGCTAAAATAGACTGAAATGATAGCAAACTGAAAGAGAAAAGGAAGCAAAGGCTTACCTGGAAGAAGCTGTCAGCCTGGTCACAGTCGCCGGCGTCGGTGGTCCTACCGGCGTCGGTTGTCGGGTCTGCCGATGTCGGTTAGTCTGCCGACGTCAGTGGGGGTAATGACCGGCGTAGGTCAGGGCAATGGCCTCCAGACGGGTCAGGGCAGGGTCTGGTCTGTGGATGGTCCGGGTATTGATCTGTGGTCTATTTAAAGATGGTCTGTGGATAGGTTTTGAGTCTGGTTTGAGGCAGTCAGGGGGTCTGTGCAGAGCTACAGGAGAGTCAAATGGACAGAGAGGGACAGGGAGATAGAGGAAGCCAATTTGGGAGATAGGAATCCGGGTCTGGGTGACAGTCAGGGCTGAGGGGGTGCTAAATCTAGTTTAAAAGCAGATGACTAAAAAGCATAAAGAAAACAAATAGAGAACATACCTGTGTCCTGCTGAAGAAGGTGGTGATCTTGTTGCTGATGATGCTGGATGTGAAACCTGTTGCTGATGGAGAATCCCTATTGTTCACTTGCAGAAGCTTGCTGTGCACCTGTGGGAGAGAGCCAGATTGATTGGTAGGGAAGTCAAGTGGGAGGACGGATGCAAGGGTCTGATACGAAGGTTCAAGAGTCGGGATGCTAGAGAGGGAGACGTAGAGAGCGAAGTGAAGCCAAGCGGAACCAGAGAGCGAGATAACGGTGAAGAAAACCGTTATGAAGGGCATCGACGCTGGCAATATCACTGACGTCAGCCGAGGACTGACCGTCGTCGGTAGCTAAAAGGCCGAAAAAAGGCTAAATATAGCCTTCTATCCATTTCCCAGCGGCCAGGTCAAATGAATGCGAGGATGAAACGGTCGACGGGTGGTTAAATGGGTGAGAGGAGAGGTTGGAATGGGAGTTTAAGGCATTAAATGGCCATGTGGGGAATAAAAGGGATCCAAGGAAGGTATCCTAGGATGGCGAGGTGGCAAGGAGAAGGAAAAGGGTCTTATTTAATTAAAAATAGGTGATTATTTTCAATTAATAAGACTTAGGTAGGTTAGGGATAGTTGAAGTGGCAAGGGACCAAGGGGAGAGAGGAAGACAAAGGGTTAGACACTTTTTCGATGTCTACATTTTCCCCTTTTTGTCTTGTTGGTTGTTCTAGATGAACTGCAAGACAAAAACAGGGAGTGGTTGCCCCAGGTGAAGGATGATGTGGATTGCCCCGAAGTAAGGATGAGGTATTCCCCCTCAAAGCAGGAGTCGAGGGAAGGAACCTGATGTCGGGTGCTGATTTGACAAAAGGTGGATGAGAAAGAGAGAGGTGAGTGAGAGCACTGTAAAAGTCATGATTGCATGCATACCACTGCACAAGATGGTTAGGTCAAATTGTCGCATGTCGAGGGTCAAGGAGTGCCAAAATTGAAGTAACCGGGCCCCAGTATTTAGTCATCTGCTAATCGGGTCACTCAATTTAAGCTGAAGCTCTAAATGGTCGTCATGTTCCAGGTATCCAGGGCTCAGGAAGTGCTCCCAGAAACACAAAAAAGCCACAAGTAGTAGGAATCAACTGGCTCGCGATCCTATACTTGCGAAGGGTCAAAAATAGTCTGCGGACAATTTTGCTAACTAGCCGTGAGGTAGCACACACGCAAAAACAACCAAGGCAACATTGTCTTGGAAGTGGTCGAAGGTCGAAGGAGATACGCATGATCTCCAATGGTCATTGGTCAAGAGGATGGATGGACGAAAGGATGCGGCCGAGCTAACCTCAGAAGACCCCATGTCAACTGAGTGCTGCCTACATAGCCCCTGTCGTAGGGGCCTCAGGCCGATGTAGTTCTCCCTAAAAGGGAGGGAGGGTCAGAGAGATTGATTGGTCTTGGTCAAAGTCGATGATTGGTCTTGGACAAAGAAAGTGATTGGTCTTGGACAAAGAAAATGATTGGTCTTGGTCAAAGGTGACGGAGTTGGTCGCAGAAGAGAAGGTTTGTTCATCAAAGAGATGAACAAATGGGGGTGGTCGAGCTAACCTCAGAGGCTATGCTATCTGAGTTCTGCCTACATAGCCCTGGTCATAGGGCCTCAGACCAATGTAGTTCAGACAAAGTGAGAAGATTGGTCGATGATGAGATTGGTCATGTGTTGAAATGACGAGGGTAAGATGAGGATAAAATGATGCTACAGATGGTGTATTCTGTAGAATTGGTCGAGAGTCTTTCATCCCTAGCAAGTTTCCATAGTCGCGATGGATATATGCTAAAAATGAATAGAAGTCTATTTATGCTTCAGCAAGTATTGGTTTATGCTTAACATAAATTGGGTCTAGTCGGTAGTTTCCATGTGTACTGGTGTCCATAAAAACTATGTGAAATGGTCTAGAGTGATGTCAGCTGAAAATGATGAAAATGGCTGGGTTTGAGATGAGTCGACAATTGATGTGATTAAATGTGACCAAAGTGAAGAGAAAAGATGAAAGGCAAATCGCTCTTTCATTGATAGGGACCAGAAAGGAAGCATAGATAGGGGTTGTTAGAACAAAAGCCCCGTTCATGCATTATGTCGTTGACCAGTGTTGAGTTAGAATGGTAATCGAATCACTTTGACATTAAAGTGAGCTCGAAGTCCCTTGAGCAGGTGATAGGAGGAGGATAGGGTAACCCAGTTTAAGAGTAGGAATAACCTTGCCCCTTTTTATAGGAGACCCTGAGACAACTACAAGCCAAGTCCATGACTCATTTTTTTTTTTTTTTTTTTTTTTTTTTTTGGGTGCAGGCTGATCGATGCGGGAAGCCTACATAGAGATGTCTTTTGATGTAGTGGTCATGTTGTGAAGCTGATCAATGCAGGAAGCTTCTAAGAAAGGTGCTGTTTGATAGCCATCCTTCGAGGGAGTGGTCTATATTTTTGCTTAATAATGTTTGATAAGTTGGCCTAGCTGTCCTTCGAGGGATCAGTCTAGTAATACAGTAATGATAGTACAGCTGTCCTTCGAGGGAGCAGTCTGTCTTTTTGAATTGTTTTGATTTTGTGACCATGGATATGTTTTGACATCTTGATATATATTGTTTGATTTGATTAGAGTCATTGACAAGGCTGTAGAAGTTCAAGGACGCCCCTTTTATTAGGACAAAGCATCCATGCATCATAAAAGGGTTGTAGAGGACTTGTTAAAGGGAAATAGGGTTGAAAGGGATGAGGATTAAGAGGATGAGGATTGCTCAAGGGATGAGCTCAAGTAAAATGTCAAGTGATGGAGCACTCGACTAACAGAAGAAAGGTCGAAGACGCAAGACATAAAAAGGGGTTTGAGGTCTAATAAGACCCTGGGCCATGCTAGTATGTTAAGGTCTGAGTCAATTGGGAGCAAACCTGCCCCATTTGCCTCTTTCCAGATTGGTCAGGTGTTGATTGATGGATGTGAAGTTGACTGATATGGTTGTTGATTGGTCGAGACTGGTTGAATGTTTGGTCGAGAGGTCAGGGTGATTGATATTTGGTTGAAGTTTGATTGAGACTAGTCGAATAATTGGTCGGTGGTTGGGTCGGTGGATATTTGGTCGGGTTTTAAGATAAAATGAGTGATTGATATGTGGTAGAGACTGGGTCGAATAGTTGGTCGAGGTTTGAATAAAGGATGATTTCCCCCAGCGAGTAGGGAGAATGTTTGAAAGGTTGGTTAAGGTCGGTTGAGGTTTAGTGGTCAGATGGACGGTGTTAATGTCGAATAAGGGGGTCAAAGGCGGCAAAGGGACCATAGTCTGGCATGGAGATCCCGATTTAGGTGATGAGGTTGGAGAGACATGAGTCAAGGTTGATGTTTTGTCGAAAAGGTGGTTAAGAGGGGCCTTGATGAGAAGAGAATCCTTTTTCCGGTGCTGATGAATGACAGCTTTAAGAGCGCAACAATGCTCAGTGTCATGTCCCAGAGTGTGATGATAATGACAGAATGCGGAGTTGTCGAACCAAGATGGTCTTAATCTGAGAGTTGATGAGTGGGGTGGTGTTGAGGGCTTGTTGATAACGTGGTCAAGAAGAAGGGTGTCATTCCCAAGACATTGGCGAATGGCAACCTTGAGGGCACAATAATGCTCTGTGTCGTGCCCAGGCGTGCGATGATACGCACAAATGTGAGTGTCATCGAACCATGGTGGTTTAGGTCTGAGAGAGTGATACGGTCTAAGAGGTGGGAGGTCGATACGAGACGACTGCAATAAGTGCCGTAAGAGCAAGATATATGAACCTGCTAACGGGTCTGGATGCTTTATTGCAGTGAGGGTTGATGACGTTGGTTTGGGAGGTGAAAGAGACATAGGTCGAGAGTTCAGATGAGATGTACGTCTGATGGGATGAGGAAGTAATGGAGGCGATGTGCCTCTGTGAAGGATGGGAGTGGGAAGCACTCCTATTAAAGTGGACGGATGCGGGCCCAAGATTGAAGGTAATGACGAAGGTGGGGGAGGAGTTCTCCGATGTGGTCTAGTAGCTTTCATGTGTTTGGGTCGAGGGCCACCGTTGTGCGAGGTGAGGTTAGATGTGGGTTTGGGTTTGGATGTGGATGAAGGTGAGTGAGATGTAACAATCTCAGGCAAAGGGCAAGAGGAAACCATGACTGGGTCTTCCTCAATTGAAATGGGTGGAGAGACTGGTTCTTCTCTTGGTGGAGAAGAAATAAGAGAGTCTGGCTCCTCAAGTGGACAGAGGGCATGGATGATCGTGCCTTCTACTTGTAGTTGAGGAGTAGGTAAGGTAGGGTCTTCAAATGAAGGTGGGCTTAATGGCATTGATGTGGTCAAAGCGTCCTCCGATACAAGAGAGGTAGATGGAGGACTAGTAGGAGAAGGAGGTTCCTCATCTTTTAATGGAAGAGGTTGGTCAAGGACAAGAGGCAAGATAGTGCTAATCGTGTGAATGTCATGGTCTTGAGGGTCATTGGTCGAAGTCTGGACGTTGTTTTGAGTAGGTGGATGATTCAAAAATGGTTGTTTGAAGATGTCAATATGTTGGTTAGGTGGGGCGTTCGGGTTATCTAAAATAAGATCCCCCTTGTCGATCATGTCTTGGACGATGTTTTTGAAAGTTCGGCAGTTGTCGATGTCATGGCCTTGGACGCGATGAAAGGGACAGAAGTCAGCCTCCCTATACCATGTAGGGAGGGCTTTTGAAGGGTCAAATTGAGGTGGTTGGATTGGAGGGAGATTGAGGACCCCCTGCTTGAGAAGTTTTTCCAAAATGGAAGCGTATGGTTCTCCAAGTGGAGTGTAAGAATGCTGAATGTACCATTGTTGGAATTGTTTGGTGATGCTGGAAGATGTCGAAGGTTGAGAGTAATTCATTGTTGTTGAGGATGGTGATCTAATGACCATAGTGTTGGCCACTCCTTTAGACTTGGAGTTGGCAGAAGAAGAAGGTCTGGAAGAATGGTCAGTATATTTTGCGTTGGTATTACGCAATTTGACCTTATCTTCTTCAAGGGCACGGAGTTCAAGCTTTCGAGCCATGATGAAAGCTTCGTCAAAAGTGTGAAATGTCTAAATCCGCAAGGTAGAAGAGATGTGTCTGGCACATGCTCGAGAGAAGAGCTCGATGAGCTCGGGTTGAGGCAAGGAGAAGGAGAGCTGGTTAATCAGACCTCTCCAACGAGCGACAAAGTCGATAATAGATTCGTCATCAAATTGCCTGATGGAGTAAAGGTCTGTGATTGAGACTTGTTTGGTGATGTTGATTGAGAAATGGTCAAGAAATAGTTGGGCGAGTTGGATGAATGAAAAGATAGAGTGTCTGGCAAGAGAACTATACCAATCAAGGGCAGGGCCAGAAAGGGACATAGGGAACGTGCGTAAAAGCAACGCATCGTCATGGGAAATAAGATAACAGGCATGTCTAAATGCTCGTAGATGTTGTTGTGGGTCTTCCTTACCCTGAAAGCGAGTGAATTTAGGAAGCTCCCAATGGTTAGGGTATGGTCGAATAGGGATGGAAGGATGGATGGGCTCATTGCAAATTTGTTCATATGACAAAGTATTGCTTGAACTGAAAATGGAGGCCTCGAGACTGGACATTTTATCCATCAGCACCTTGATAAGATCTGCTAACGGATTGGCGGGTTGAGTGCCCCCTAAGTTGTAAGGCGCTTGGAAGAGGTTAGAGGAGGCGTGCGACATGGTTGGTTGTACAATGTACGGATGACTAGTCACAGGGGCGGAAGTGGAGGCTAGAGGTGGTTGCGTTACGAAGGTCGAAGGTATAGGTTGACTGGGCACCGCCAAAGGTGGTTGAATAGCGGCACTGGTAGAGGGATAGGTTGGTACTCCTATATTTGTGGGTGCAAGAGTGTGAGGGGTCGAGGCAATCAAGTTTTGATATGATGTAGAACTTGGTTGAATTGCAGGTAGTTGAGGGGGTAACGAAACCCCGATGGAGGTCGATCTAAAAATAGACGGGGAGGCCAAACTTTGCGTATTGGCCATGGTTGGGTTAATAGTTGAGGCGAAACGCTGAGTCATAAAGGGTTGGGTGGCGAATGGTGTGGATGTCGTCGCCACGTCACCCGAAAGGTCTCGCATTGGGTTTCTTGCGAGATAGTTTTGGAGGGCTGCAGTATTGAGGTCCAAGAATCTCTCGAAATCTTGGTCCCCTTCAGGGATGATGGGAATTTGAGTCGGGGTCGGGGTCGGGGTCGGGGTCGGTCCTGTAGGAGTTCTTTCAGTCTCTGAGTGGAACTCCATGATAGGACTGGTTAGAGATAGGATAGACGGAAGCAGCTGGTGGCTAAAGTGGTTAAGAAGAGGGTCCTGGTTCTAGGAACTGTGTTTTTGCAGTCTTAGAAAACCAGAATGGAGTTTTTTGACAGAGAAGGGATAGGTTTCAGGCTGCTGGTTTTGAAGAAAAGGGACAGTGACAGAGACTGACGTCGGTTTAAAAACCGATGTCGGTAATAAATGTGGCCGACGTCGGTCAAATAACCGATGCCGGCAAAAGATGAAGCCGATATCGGTAGAAGAACCGATGCTGGTGACAGGGGAAGGCCGACGTCGGTGGCAGAACCGATGTCGGTGACTGTGTCTTCCAGAGAACCAAAAGGTTTTTTGGAAAACAATGAAGAAAGCGACCTCACACACTCAAACAAATAGATGAGAAGAGGAAAATAGAGAGAGACAGACAAGCCTAAGCGGTAAATCCTAGGAATTAACCTTAGAAATTGTGGCTTATGCCTTAGATGAATGTTTGGGGAGATTGGCTGAAAAATGGGTCCTAGAAGAAGGCAGTCTAAAGATGGTTTCAGGTGTTGTTTTAGGTGCTCAAAGATCTGTGTTAGGGTCTGGTATGTGGCCTGGTGCTAAGGAGCAAGCTCCCCTCACTTCACGATTCTAGTGGTTAGCTGGTCTCGCTTAGCCAAGATATACCTCGCCTAAAGTTTATACTCCGCTAGAGAACGGAGTGGGCTTCCCCCTTGGTGATGAAATCCAAGTAGGGTCACCGGGATGGGTAAGGTATCCGCTGGGGGATGAAATCCCAGTCGGGCCTTGTCTCAAGTAAGTTTTATGTTCGTTTAGTGCATGTGGTCTAGTAGTGTAACATCAAGTGTCTACGGTTCATTTAATATGCGTTTAAGTTACTAGATGCGGACTAATGCAAGCACAAGCAGAAATGAAAGTGCAATATGTTTTAATGCCCAAGTCAAAATGTGATGTTTGTGATGCAGACAAGTTTTGAGAAAGGGTCAAGAGTATGATGTTTAGACTAGTCTAGAATGTGCAAGGAAGAAAGATTCGTTTTAGTCCTGCTTATAGTGTCATTGAGAAGAAGAGAAAGAGGAGAAAAGGTAAGAACCTAATGTTCCTAAATGAATGAATAAAAAGGAACCCAGGAGGAACCTAGGGTCCCACCAGGCGTGCCAGAATGTTTCTATTCAAAATTCGCTTTTAGATCTAAGAGAAAGAAGAAACTAAAAAAGTAATGGACAAGGCATGGGAAGTACCTGGACTAAAGACTGTGCACCGTAAATCCAGACGCTTGTGAGCACCCCTCTTTGGCTGTGGAGGAATGACACCTGCAAAGAAAAAGAACTTGGACAAGAGGATGTTAGATAGATAGACGGTGGGTTGCCAAGCAAGAGCTTATTCCCAGAAGTATGAGAACTTCCTTAAGGGAGGTCAACCCACTATTTGATAAAGAGATAAATGACTGATAAAAAGATAGAATGCTAAAATAGACTGAAATGATAGCAAACTGAAAGAGAAAAGGAAGCAAAGGCTTACCTGAAGAAGCTGTCGGCCTGGTCACAGTCGCTGGCGTCGGTGGTCCTACCGGCGTCGGTTGTCGGGTCTGCCGATGTCGGTTAGTCTGCCGACGTCGGTGGGGGTAATGACCGGCGTCGGTCGGGGCAATGGCCTCCAGACGGGTCAGGGCAGGGTCTGGTCTGTGGATGGTCTGGGTATTGATCTGTGGTCTATTTAAAGATGGTCTGTGGACGGGTTTTGAGTCTGGTTTGAGGCAGTCAGGGGGTCTGTGCAGAGCTACAGGAAAGTCAAATGGATAGAGAGGGACAGGGAGATAGAGGAAGCCAATCTGGGAGATAGGAATTCAGGTCTGGGTGACAGTCAGGGCTGAGGGGGTGCTAAATCTAGTTTAAAAGTAGATGACTAGAAAGCATAAAGAAAACAAATAGAGAACATACCTGTGTCCTGCTGAAGAAGGTGGTGATCTTGTTGCTGATGATGCTGGATGTGAAACCTGTTGCTGATGGAGAATCCCTGTTGTTCACTTGCAAAAGCTTGCTGTGCACCTGTGGGAGAGAGCCAGATTGATTGGCAGGGAGGTCAAGTGGGAGGACGGATGCAAGGGTCTGATACGAAGGTTCAAGAGTCGGGATGCCAGAGAGGGAGATGCAGAGAGCGAAGTGAAGCCAAGCGGAACCAGAGAGTGAGATAACGGTGAAGAAAACCGTTATGAAGGGCGCCGATGCCGGTAATATCGCTGACGTCGGCCGAGGACTGACCGTCGTCGGTGGCTAAAAGGCCGGAAAAAGGCTAAATATAGCCTTCTATCCGTTTCCCAGCGGCCAGGTCAAATGAATGCGAGGATGAAACGGTCAACGGGTGGTTAAATGGGCGAGAGGAGAGGTTGGAATGGGAGTCTAAGGCATTAAATGGCCATGTGGGGAATAAAAGGGATCCAAGGAAGGTATCCTAGGATGGCGAGGTGGCAAGGAGAAGGAAAAGGGTCTTATTTAATTAAAAATAGGTGATTATTTTCAATTAATAAGACTTAGGTAGGTTAGGGATAGTCGAAGTGGCAAGGGACCAAGGGGAGAGAGGAAGACAAAGGGTTAGACACTTTTTCGGTGTCTACACAAATATGAAAATAAGCGATAATATGACTTTTATATATAAGACCCTTATAGAAGACCAACATTATAGAATAAGGAAGAACTTGAATGAAGATTCATAATGGTGACAACTTCCTACAACATGAGACAACTTGTTCATAAAAACACCATGAAGCATTGAAAAAAAGAATTAAGATCATCTAAGAAGAGATATAAAATCCTATGGAGTCAAAATCACCAACTATATTATTTGGATCTATCCAAAATAAACAAAAACCTATAGGGTGAAAGAAATAGTGAGCAAAAAAACATAGTCAGCTTGTAAAGGATGGTTTATAAATCATGGTTGACCAATATTCAAAATATTGTTATTTAAATTTATATCTCTAAGTTTAATACCACCTCCCAAAACTAGTTGACCTGAAACCTCTTCAGTTTTCCATACTAAGCACAAACCTATTGGTCACTTCTATGTGTCTAAAAAAGAAAAGAAGTAGAATAGTTTTAGCTTAAAATGACACTTCTAGAGAATTTAAAGCATGGAAATTAACTTTAAAAACATGAAGATATGTTATATGACCTTCTCCCATGTGTCACTCTCCCTCATGGGCCACATAAATGCCAAACTCAACTTCTTTAGTTGATTACTTGATCTTCAGTTAGATAACCTAAAATATTCTGATTGAACTGACATTCTTGATAGGTAATCTAATCTATTGAATGTTTGAAAGGAAAATAAGACACCTAGACACCTTGGGAATTATTTCACTTTTATTTATGACCCCTAAAAAGCCACTAAATTACTCAAAATGATAAATAAAATTATTAGACCATGACTAAGGCTAAAAATGCATTAAATAACATCAAATGGATTAAAACACACCCAATGACAAAGTATTATACCCATAAACATATAAAAAACCAAGTTTTTTACCTATAGAGATCTAAATTTTACCTTGAATTTAAATTTGGTCAATAGATGCAACCAAGATGTGGAGTGTCACTAAGCTTGAACATGGCTCACTTGTTAAACTAAAAAGAAAAGGTAGAAACTAGTATATGACTTGCTAAAATTAAACCAAGAATGGAGGATCACTAAATCTCAAACATTATCCACTTTTAAAATATTAAACACATCACTATAAATGAATCTATAATCAAATTATAAATTCTTTAAACTTTTTAACTTGAAAAAAAAATCTTAAATTTGTAAAGTATTAGCTTGGACATGAATACATATCATGCCTCATATATTGTATAGAGTGATAATTTGATCTTTTGAAAAATATTTAAAATATTTTAATTTTTTTTACACAATTTTATATATTTTTAAGTATGAAATGCATAAGCAAACTGAATGCCCCCAAAAATCTAAAAAAAATATGATTTTTGCATATTGTAAACTATCAAATCTAAAATGTATTACTTTTGAAATCATAGAGATAATTACATTATGATTCCCATATTTGAATTAAATATAATGATATGGAAGATAATGAATTATTTTCCTTAAAAAATTCATTCTTTTTCACGTATCATCCATGAGGCATTCATTCACATACATGTATTAACCTATGCATAAACAAGCAACTACACAAGCATTCAACATAAAAACATAAGATATATGTGGTAAACCCTCAAGGGGGATAAAACACATTGAAAAAAAAAAATTAATATAGTCCTATAATAAATGGATCAATATTTAGTGAGGAACCAACCCCACAAGGAGCACTAACCCCTCACTAGTCAAGCACCAACTCAACTAGTCTTTCAACAAGCACCAACTTGCAAAAAGGCAGCACCCCCCTAATTAACTCAGAAAAAGATTATTAAACTAGATATTTTTATCAAATTTTGACAAATTTTTATCACTTAATTTAATATTACCACCTTCTTTTTCTCTTCTCACTCTTCTATCTCTCTCATATAGCTTATTAGGCCTCTTCGCTCAACTAGCCCACTTATTGGTAGATTTAGGTCATATGTCCTTGCTCACCACCTATATAATCACTATTATAAACTCATGAAATATTAACCACACATTATATAATTTTATTAAATCCCTATACCTTGTTTCCAAATATCTATATCATTCACTCATATATTCAATATTCTAATTAGTCAAATTAAGCCTATTAGACCTTCTTTTTATACTCGACTCTTGCTCTCACCCATCTTGGCCAGCCAAAAACCTCTTAATAATTATATAAAAATTTTAATATATCAAAAAAATGTTTCATAAGTGAAACAACCATTACATATGTTGGTCACCACCCATAAGGACCAAACCCACCATTAGGCCTAATAGAGACCTAATGTAATTAGGCATTATCAAGGCACACATTTCACCTAGACCATATTGGAACATATTGAGCATTTAAAAATGAATGAAAAAATTTTAAAATTATTAAATTATACCCTTTATAATCTCACATTTTTTTCCAAATACATTTTATCTCATTTCACTCATTGAACTACACCATTAGGTATACTCGTAATTAGGCCTTCTTACTGCCAGAAAATATCTCTGGAATATATAAATTATACACTCAACTTTTCCACATAAATATATCAAAAAATATCATGTATTTAACATCTATACCTCACATTTATAAAAAAATCTGTTATATTTCACCACATGGGGTAAAATACCTCAAATTGATCATCTTCATATGCTTACTTAGAAATGCACACATGTTTTAAAAACCCAGTCAAAAACCTTTAACCTTTCACACATTCATAAGAATTTTTAATGAATTAAAATTAACATATTATAATTTATAATAACTTAATATTCATTCTATTATTAAAATTTATGCAATAAGACTCAGTAACATCATTCTCACTCAAACATAGAAAATTGCCTATAGCTCTAAAAATACAGTCATGGAAACCAAGACTTAGAACACTTGTGTGAGAAATTTTATGAATTTAAAATAGTTTTATATGATACTTAATCATACTTATAACATATTTAAATATATATATATATATATATATATATATATATATATATATTACAGTTTTAAATATCAATATTGGTCTTACAAACCAATATAATGTTTTCACCCTACATAGGCCTCACTATGTTAGACAAGTCACTTTAAAAACAACTTTTTGCATGTAAATGATAAAATCTAAATTTTCTCTTCAAGTGGGAAAGGTGATATATGTCTTTAAAAATTACCCCATGTATTTTTATCCATACCTAATCCATTAAAACCTATCCCTAATCTCATTCTCATTTCTACTTGGTTTTCTCACTATCTTCCTCGTTAGGTCTTTTTAGCGATAGACCATCTTCCATTACCAATTTAACATATTTTAGGTCTAAAACTTATTTATAAACTTGAATATAAAAAAAATAAAATTATCACACATCATCCTCAAATTATTTTCATTTTTTGGCATGGTTAACCATGCCTGTTACATCAAAAATATAAGAAACAAGGAGTTTAGTGTAGCTTCCACTCACTCTTCTAACAGACCAATACCACCTAGAGGTACCTGGGAGATTTTAATACAACCTCACATCATAATATAAGGTCATCCAATCCATTTTTATCCATTTCAAATAATATATTTCATATCAGGTCATTATGAGGGTTTTAGGAGGCTTTAAACTACCTTCCATTCTTAACAATTAGTCATAAAGGATTTCCTATTAACCCCCAAAATAATTCAAGGAAATTTGAGTTAGGAGCCTTCCCCAACTACCATGAACTAATTGGATCCTTATGAAAAATTTTCACATGCCAATGAGCATAATAAAATCCTTATCATGTCTATAATACCTCATTTTATGCACATAGAAAACCTCAACACCAATTTTCATGCTTTTTCCTTTAGTATTTAACCTAAAAATTGGTAAAAAAAACTTGATTCAACATATAAAACCTTTGGAAATTATATTAATATCTATATAACCTTGGTAAATGAAATTTACCCCTCATTAGGCCATATTAGGTCTCTTTTCACATTAAGCCTTAAACTGTTAGTCATACTTAGACCATGAACACACCTTGAAACCTCTTGTATTGTTCTCAAAACCTCATTCTCATTTCATATAACCTAATTCCTTTCTCACACACTACCACACATATTCTCATAATTCTCATACTATTCACTTCATCATGATACCAAGTCTCTTCCTTCTTACTAGGTCTGCTCATACAAAGACTAAGCTAAAAATTGAATTATAAACCTCCTCTAAAGATAATATACCTTGTACACATGTTTACACAATGTAAAAAATATTCTCACATGCTCTACCAATGATTTTCATTCATGATAACAGCTCAAGACTCCTAATTAGGTTAAGTAGAGTCTAGGACTAGTCTAATTGCATGCTTAGGCCTAAGACCATACCGTTAAATGTTTACCATAAAATTATATTGAGTGTTTCAAATATTTTTATGTATTATTGGGCATTCTTAAACATCCACTTATACCTATGTTTATCTATCTTACCAAACCACCATTTTCACACATATGCTCATGATATGATAATGCTTCTTAAGACTAGTGCTCAAAAGTATTATTTCCTTGTGTTTTGATCTTAACCTTGACATGTCATAAACCTCAAAATAATTACTAGGTTACCTTAAAATTCTCTCTCAGTGGAGAGGTAATAGGTTTCCTTAAAATTTTCTCTTATTTTAGATTGAGGTAAAAGCAGGTTTTGAAGGGGCCCCGAAACCCTATAATAAAGAGTGAAAGAAAGAATGTCTAAGTCCACAGGCAAAGGCTAAAAAACACTACAAGGAAGTAGCAAAAATAGGTTTTAAACGGACCTGAAACCACCAAAGAAACATCCGGTCAAAACCCAGATAAACAAAGATCTAGTAACACATCAGTCAAAGGATAACAAAAAGAAAACTAAGATCAGTACCAGTTTCAAAACCAACAAGAAGGACTAGATTATTCATCCAGTTCCAGTATCAAGTTCATGGCTTCTTTTCCTTTCAAAATAGTTTCTTGGGTGGTAGCCTCCAGCAAAGCTCCTTTTTGTGTATCTTTCTTTCTAGAGCTTTGCCTCGTCCTTTTACTGGGACCCTCTAGTGCTTTGGTCTCCTCATTGGCTCGTTTACCTATATTGATAGCAGCAGCACAAATGTTGGATGTTACTTCCTCCATTTTCATTCTATTGTCCTTTATTAGTTCTCGGAGGTTGATTTCATAGGCTTTGAGCTTGACTGGGATCTCGCTTAACTGGTTTTCCATGTTGTTTGTTTTGTTCCAAGCAGCTTTTAGGGAATCTTCCAAAGTTTCCAATTTTCTCTTGAGATCCATGATCTCCCTACACATCCAGGAATCAAATTGGGAGGATGCCTCTACTTTACAATTAACCCAAGTCATAGGTGTGTGTGTTTCATCATTCTGATTCTTCCCTCTCCAATCCTCAAACTTTTTAATGGGATTGTTCCTGGCTTCTTCGAAGATATCTTCTCGACTCTTTTGTTCCCGCTCTTTGATTCCAGTTTGAATTTCCAAATCCATATTTTGAATATCATCCTGATCAGAATTTTCCTTTTCATTCTTAGAATTTGGGTCGTCAACAGGGTCTTCCTGGACAAATTCCTCCTCTAACACTTTTTGGTTTTCCTCCGTCTCTACAGTTTTGTTTGCAGAATCCTCCTCTGTATTGACATTATCTTTTTCAATTTCCTCAGAACATTCTTCATCATCACTAGAGTTAGTATCCCAACTTTCAGTTCCTTCTTCTTCCTCCAATTTTTCCTCCTCGGGTTCTTCAATTCTCTCCCGTCCCCTTTCTTCTTCTACATTCTGCTTTTTAGGACTAGGGGACTTGATTTTGCCTCTCCTGATTACACTTTCATTCTTTTTATTTCCTGACACCTTATTTTTCCCCTGTTTGGGATACTTAACCAGTGCCCTATTCTTGCAGTAGCCTTCAATAAGCAAAATAAGGCCTTCATGGAGGATAGGGTGCATATCCTTTTTCCTATGAGCATGTAAACTTTGAACTAGGGAATAGCGAAGATAAAAGGGAAAGGACATGCTAACCTTATGCCTGAAATGGTTGAGGAAGACAAAATGGAACTTGTGCACACATTTGCTTCTTCCATCTAGGATGAAGTACTCCCTTATGTAGCTTAAGACATCCCTCCATATCCCTTTAATCTGATCCAACTCATAGAAACCCCCATTTTTGACCAACTTCTACTCTTCCTCATCTGTTTTGGGGAACTTACAAAAGGCCTCGTTCGAAATACTTGTCTGCTTGGAAAATTTGAGTCCATCTGTTGGCAACCCTGCAACCTCAGTTATAAAATCCTCAGTTAAGTTTACTGTGATACCATGCAAGGTGACCCTTTCATCAGACCAATTTTTGAAAAAGGCCGTCGTGATATGCGGTTTTGAACCATGGAGTCTTTCCATGTAGCTCACAACTTTTCCTTTCTACAGAATTCTCCAGACTTCATGTTTCTCTCTCCATTCTTCACAGCTCTTGGGTTCCTGTTTGCAGGGTTCTCCCTTCCTTTCACGTGCCATACTCATTTTCTTTGAATCCCAATTGCTATGGACTTTGCCCTAAACCCTCCTGTTGTCAAGTTGATTGGGAAATTGACTTTGTTTGTGCTTTTTTAGGGTCCACTTCTCCCTCTTGAGGGCCTTACTCTTTAATAATTGAATTCCTTTCCCCGTGCTGCCACTCTTCCTACTCATTATATTTTTATTACACTCCAATCTTACCTTCTTTTGCATGAGTGGCATCATGAAGAATGAGCACCCTTAAATCCACGTTCCTTTCTAAAGTTTCATACCACCTCACTATTTGACCTTCCCAGACAACACAATTAGCAAGCCAATCAGCAACACCATTGGCTTCACGAAAGGTGTGGGTGATTTTAACATCTTCAAATTTTTTCTAAAGGGTTTTCATCTCCTTTACCTTATCCTCTATGGTCCAAGACACAGTATTCTTATTATTAAGAATATTTATAACATTCAAAGAGTCCCCTTCAAGCCATAATTTAGGATATCTCGAATCCACAGCTAATTTAAGGGTCTAGAGGGCAGCTGTAGCTTCGGCAATGTGGCAATTAGATATACCAATGGGGACTGCGATAGCATCAATAACCATTCCCATATGGTTTCTCAAGACACCACCACAGCCAGCATTCCTTGAGTTCCCTTTGGCAGCACCATCAAAGTTACCTTTAATCCAATCTTGAGGGGGAACATTCCAAATAACACTTGATCTGGGGTTTTCAGGTTTACCAAGAGGAATATCCATCCTCAAGGGATTATCCACATTGAGAGTAGAGCTTGGATTCTTTTGAGAGGAAAAATTTTCCTTTAAAGCTCTAATGATGTTCTATCCTACCACCCATCCAGGAAGTTCTTTATTTCTAAATATTCGGTTATTTCTTGTAGTAGCCTAAAATTTTCTCTTGTTACTTTGTCACTTGGTTTTCTTGTTACATACCATGCATCTTCTCAAGAACATCTCTAGGACATTAATGATACTTCACAAACCTTTGATGTCAATGAAAACAAAAATTCCTCAATATAAACAATAATAACATACCTCAATAATCTCCCCTTTTTTCATTGATGGAAAAAACTCAAACAAAGCTGATCATTCTCATATCCCTAGGTAGTATCTATTTCAAATTAGTCTTTCTCCTAATTTGGTCTTTCTAGCCATTTAACATTAATGACAAAAGTCAACTCTTGAAAACTATCTTATCTTTAGACTTGGAAGAACACACCTTTTCTATCCAAACAATTTCATCCTCTCTCTCTCTTTATTATCAACTCAACATAGACCAAACTCACAACCACCTACTATAGATCTTATTAGCAAACACACCTACTCTTGGAGCATGATTGGCTCCCCTTATCTCTATGAGATATTCAAACACTATCTTTAATGTGACTTGGTTTGATCAAGTCATCATAAAAATTATTTTTTACCCCCTCTTATAATCACACCTTAAATCAGACTATTGACTAAACCTTATATCTGTGTATCAACAAAAATCACAAGGCTCTCCCTAAGACCAAGCATCCTTCATGCTTTTACTCACTAGTTGAGTGTCTCCATTAAGCCTAATAGAGTCACCTCTTCTCAATGGTAATAAAATAACATAAACTCAAGATATTCCTAGATATCCATGTATTTATTAGATTTATCTTTCTTCATTATCCTCTTAGGCTTGAATAGCCATTTTGGCTTGACCGCTTCAATCTATATTTGAACAACATTTTGACTTGGTCTATTTGTCTTGACTCAATATACAATTTGACATAATAGGGATAATTCATGGCACTAATTTGCATATTAACTATGTTCCACCATGGTAATTATTCCACTTGGACTTGTAGACTTTTCATCATTTACCTTAGCTACTTTTGGTTTCCACTCACTATCTTGTCTTCTTTACTACACTCTAGGGTCCTCTACTTTCTTGTTTTAACTTGAGAATCCATGATTACAAAAAAACTTAATATGACAAACCTTTTGGTAATTGAAACACATTATTCCTCTTTATGAAAACATACCATCACACAAACTTCTTGATTGATGACTCTCTTTATAGTTCCATGCATATTCATTCTTGGAGGGCCTTATACAATGCTTTGATTTATGACCAAATTAGTTACATGAATAATAATAAACATTCAAGGAATTAAAATACCTTATAGAATTAGGTTTTATAATAGGATTATTCTTTATTATTTCAACACCATCATTCATTCATTGATCATTGACCTTTTAGGTTTGATTCTTCTTGATCACATCAACGTTCATCTTTTGGTATCCAATGAAGCCAAGAATTATTTTGTCATTAGTAGTCTTTTGAATACTCAAAATGTTGTCAAGATCATTGGAACTCTTCTAAAATTTAAAAAAGGACTTCACATTACTTGATGTATGATCCAACTCAGCTCTTAATGAATCTACTTCAATTACATACCTTGTACATTCTTCTTCTTTAGAATTTAGGCTTGTAGTCATAATATCAATTTGAGTCTCCACCTATTTGACTATTTTCTCTTTTTCCTTGTAGTTGTTTCTCAATATAACTTCAAAAAAGTTGATTTTATCCTTATAATCTTTGATAAGATACCTCATCACCCTATTCTTCTTCTTCACCATCTTCAATTTTTCTAGAGCATTCATCAACTCAACCTCAAGGTCCACCTCATTTTCTACTTCATATGAATCACCAATAGCACATCCAATCCATATGGATTCTTATTGATTTGAATAACTTACTTTCTTAGCCATGAAGATAATTTTTATCAACCCAGATAACACCCTATAAAGATCAAATTTCTCAAGCTTGACTCATATCTAGACTAACATTATAATGATCCAAGGCTATGGAATACCTATATTTAGATCAGACCTCTAGTTTTGAGGCTAGCTCCTTTGAATATGTGAATTTTAGGATCAATTTACTAAACCTACTTGATGTTGGAGTGAAAATAATAAGGCATAAATAGAAAATAAAATCTATTTATGATGGTGATGTACCTGAATAATGATTGATCCTCTGTAAACTTTTAAACTTAGGCACACATATGGATCCATATGAAGTAATTTGTCAATAAAACTCTCTCAGATAAGTCCTAAAAATCAGTATTTCAAAGGAAGATTTGAAATAAGGTTTTCATATTGAAGGTGTGTGAATGGCGGTCATAAAGACACTGCATACTAACAATCTTCAACTCAAATTTTTCTTAACTCTTCAAGTGACTTGTAAATGACAAAATCATAGTAGTAGGTGAGGAAAGGAACTATAAAATGAGATATATATCACACTTATATGAAATTAAACAATTAAAACTACACACTATAATCATGAATGATCTATAAATAAACTCTCTTTATTGATTTTTGGTGCAAGTTATAATTTCTATATAGTTTTCCTATACTAGCCTGAGGAATGATGAAAAATGGATTAAAAATCCTACATATATAGCCAAATTTTAAAAAATATAGCCAATTTGTCATATAATAAGGAATAATAATTCATTTTTAGTTAACTTAATACAATATCATTTTACAATGATAAATAATAGTCTTCAATTTATCCTCTTTGTCTCCAAAATCTTACATGAAGCTCCCTTATGCATTGAAATGAAGTTGGTGGGACCTTTGAATTCTTATTTAAGTTTAATTTCATTATTTATATGACAATATTTGGTTTCTAACTCCATTTTAAGTGATTATAATTATGAGAATGTCCTTCCTTTGCATGGAAACCTTGAAAGATGCATGAAACTAGTCAAGCAATTAATTGAAGTGATTTGGTCTTAAGAACTAGTTAACTCAATTTAAAATACTTTTGCATGAGAAATAACTTAAATATTGATTTTATAATGGTATATTCACTTAAAAAATATTTATGTGGTGTGGAAACTCTATGTCAGCTCTTTGATATTCATTCAATGGCAACTTCTTCTTTGATGTTTAATCAAATAGGCATATTAGGCCATTTAGGCCTAGTAGCCTACTTATTGCTCTTGAACTCCATATAATCTACACAAAACCTTGAAAACCTGAAAAAAATGATGATATTATACCTTTAAAAACTCCTCACACCATGAAATAGGTGTTTTTGATGAATAAACTCTTGCCACTCAGTCACCATGGTTGACTAGGTCAACTTTGCCTCATTTTCCTCTGGACTATCTATTTTGAAGGAGATGTTAGGGGAACTTATAGGTATATTTCTAACAAAATTATGATTTTATGATGAATAAATAGCATTTAGATTCAATATACTTGAATTATATTTCATTTAAATTTCCTTGTACCTCATTTTTCATGTTTTTCTCTAAAAATTCTAATTTTTGCCCTGATATGTATAGTTATGTACAAAAAATTGGAATTAATAGGATCATATCTAAGTTTAATTTATGTTTTCATATTTTTTAGGTTGATCCATGAGGTTTTTATGTCAATAAACTCAACTTTTATTAAAATTCAACACTATGAGTGTTTGGGAAGGTTTTAGAGCTAAATATTCTTAATCATGATTCATGAAGCACATACCTATAGATATAGACATATTATGATGAATGTGTATTAAATATAACCTCTCAAAATGCTTGAAAATATTGGGTTCCCATGAAAAATGTATGAAAATATATCATGTGAAGTAAATTTGCTTATAGGGTTTTACTTGCATTTTGGACTGCTTATGCTCTTCTCAATTGTTAATAAATCACATACCCTCAACCAACATAAATTATTCATGAATTATAATTTCATAGTGGTCCTGAAATCATTCTAATATTTTTTGGACAAACTCTTCATGTGGTGAAAGATATGAGCATATGATCAGGTGGCTTGAATGGGTGTCTGGAACTACATAATTCAAATTTCCTCCTTGGAATGAAATTGACTCATCCATTTATTATACCTAATTTAAAACATAATAATTATATTTTTAACATGTCATAAAACCACTTTGTATGTCTTCTTACTTGATAAGTCCAAAATTGCCTTTTAACCTATTGGTTTGTTTACTTGATTTAGCCCTCAAGGGCACATTTTGCATATGATTTGGATTTTGGAAACTATTTAAAGGTTTTATGAATATTTAATAGCATCATCCCATTATTTTAAAACACTTAAATTAACTTATAAGTCTTTTTTAATCTTGAAACTCACTTGAACCTTCCTTGGCTCCATTATGACTATTTTGAGACTAGTAGGGGACTATGTCAAAATAATGAATACTTCCAGTTTTATAATGTTATTAAATGATATATAATATTATTCAATTCCTTATGACCATGTTTACCAAATTTAAAACTTTGAAACCTCCTGTATATGCCAAAAAGCTTCAAAACTCTCTCAAATTATCTCTTTTGCTTTGTCTGAGCATATGACTAACTATGTTTTAGTGTTTTAATATGGTTTTTGGGTCATAATAAAGATTTAAAAGATATAATTATTTCATAACAAGCTCCTTATAGTCCTCTTACCCTTCATTATATATCCCAATTCTTCCATGTCTCTTATGTTACTTTGTACCTGCTCAAGTAGGGTCTTTAGGCCTCATATAACTATGTATAGACTACTATAGGTAGACATTGCAAGAAAATGAGGAATTTTATGGGACTATAATCTTTATTGGTGACAATAATACCTTCATATCACCTAAGAACTACTCTTAAATGCTCTTGATGGCATGTTTTCTTCTCTAGCAATGTTTTTAAGCCCATAGGATAGTCTCATTCCATACAGTCAACCTATATTTTCACCTTCATCTGAGTTGGTAGTTCCCTATTACTAAACAAGAGTCTTGAATATGTATTTTAAATAAAAAAAATTTAATTCATGCATATATCTCACTTTATTTGGATAAGGCCTTTGAATTTACCACTTGTGAGATAGGAACCAAACCTTGTATGGCTATAGGTATGTGCTAAAGTTGACCTTAATTATATATTTTAGTGCTTAAAATGAATGTATATGCTTCCTTGAAGGTGTAAACTCATCACTTTGACCTATTTTTCTTGAAACATTCTCATGAGTATTAAATTCCACTATATGTTATGTCTTCATTTCTCTCCATGTTTTGATTGTGCTTGGTGGCTATAGGTATAAGCTTATGTATGACTGTAGGACCATGTCTCTAAGGATCATCTCAATAATATTGGTGATTTTAAAACCTCATTTCTTAAATTTATTCCTTTATATAATCTTTATCATGTAACCTATTTTATAGACCAAACCCTTATCCTTTTCTTACCAAGTTAAAGGCCTTTTAGCCTTAAGATGACTGTAGGTGTCTTCTTATAGTTGAAACTTGTATTTATCTTAATCTTGAGTCTCCCTTTATGATTATTATATATATATATATATATATCTTTTGTCTCATTTTATCACCCTTTAAATTATGAACTTCTTTCAAATATGCCTATTTGCTTTCAACTTCATGCTAGTTAAAAGAGAAGCTTGTGTTCTCCTTTGGCTGTAGGTGCATCCTTTTTGGTGTATGATTGTATAAGTGCTTGAAAAAATTTAATTATCCCTTTTTAGAACTCATCATACTATTTTGAACCTTCATCCAACCCTTTTTTGATAATATCAACTCTTTTAAAACTAACTCTCTCTTCTTTTGATGACAGACCTTCCATTAGGTGCTTGACTATATTTTGTGCTTGTACATACTAGGGATATAAGCGATGATAATATGTTTATTCAAGGCCATACAAGGTGTTTTATGAGTTAATATATGATGTCACATTTATGTCCCTATGAATCAACACTCCTCTTTAAGTGATCAACACTCTCTATAAGGTCTCCAATTACTAAAATCCTACTTGGTTGTAGGGAAATATTATTAGGATAATTATAGGTTTCCTTTAGTTCATTATTGATGTACAAAGCATATGGCATCATTGACTATATCCATGTTGTGTTGATCACCTTATAAATATCAATAACCTTATTAAAATAGTCAAAACCCTTTATGCACATTTAAAGTACCATTCACCTTCTTGACCTCCATTCTTATGTTTGGTAGCTATAGGGTTCCTTTTTTATGGTTATAGGTGACCACTTCCTCCTATTAATCCCTCCTTGAAATTTGAAATGTTTTTTTCTTTCTCACTTCATGAGATTAATATTTTAATTCTATTTACTATTTATTTATGATCAAATTATCCTCTTTGAGCCTTGAAAGGTCCTTCTTATTACCAAGTACGACTTCTTAGAATGACATAACTTTGTAGGTGCCTTTAAGGCTATAGGTGGTTGACTAAGACTTGTCCTTTTATTTCTCCCTTTCTACTTTACTAAGTTTAACCATTCTCATATTAATATTCATTTAGAAATGGATTTATTTTTATGTTCTCATAACCTTGAAATGTCCTTGATGGAAAACTCTTATCACTATAGACAGTGACCTAAAGAGCAGCCTATAGGTGCATTTAATGTTCTTTACCCCTATACAAGGCTTAACTACATCCATATTAAGCTTTATGTTGGGGTCACTCATCATCATGTTTATCTATGCATTTGTTGATCCGAACTCCTTAATCACTCAAAGCATATATAATATGATTGTTGTATCCTTCAATATGGGCTTATAGGTGTGGTGTTGGCTAGTTATAGGTAGGGTCTCATGGCCTTGTACATTCTCTTTATTCAAAATTAAGATGGAATCCATTCCTTAATACCTTCTTATAATTTATTCCTTAATTTAAATAATCCCTCATGGGTGTGTTTCTCATACTTTTTCCTCATTATTACTTTATGACCAATGCTTGATTGTTGGCTTGATGTAGGCCTCATTTCCTAATTGTATATGATGTCAGATTGATGCATATGTCCTCTTGTCCATGATTGTGGTGGTCTCAATCAACCCTTTTCTCTCTTTATGATGAAACCATGGAATGGAGATGTATGTAATGGTGTTATCGATGAAAATATGATGAGAAGACATAAAAAGAGGGTGGGAAAAGCACAAAACATAGTGAAAAAAATAGTGATATGAGGGGAGTGAAATGGATGTGTAAAGGAGTACTTGTGAGCATGACAAGGCCAATATGAAGATTTATATGAAAATATGTACATATAGTCCTCCAAACATATGAATTTGGATGCCATTAGAGGAGAGGAATAGGCTGAAAATGAAACATAGGTTTTTGTAAAAACCTTAAAATATGCAAATTTTCCTTAAAGTATACTAAATTGGCCTTTTCAGACACTTTGAGAGCACAGAGATGGTCTAAGACATGAATTTTTTGAGAAATTATTGAGTAAAATTGTTTTAAAACATGAATGAAATTGATATTATGGATTAAAACAAGAAATATTTAAAACTTTATCTCTTTAAAACCATATAATCTATTTTTGAAAGCATGCTCAACTACAGATTGTATTAGATATCTTTATGAGTTTTGTTTTTACCTTTAAATATATGAATAATGATTTAAATATGAAATTTAAATATGGATTAGGTTCTCAATCTTTAAAAACTTGTATTTTCTTGAAATGTTTCCCTAGTGAGGCAAACTTGAAGAAAATTGGTCACCTTCATAGATGCAATACTGTAGCTATTAGCCTAAATTCAAATGGATGATTCATGAGGGAGAAGAAACCAATTATATAAAAAATCACTCCATTATTAATCCCTCTTATTCCACTTTATTTTCCAAAATTTTATACCTGTACTTGCACTCTCCAATTCGTACCAATAGTGAACTTGAATGCAGGTCTCTTTGTGTAAAATTGCCAATTACCTATAAATGAGCAGTTTTGGGTTTGTATGGCCTCCAATTGCCATGAAACTTATCTAGAATATTTTTCATGTCCTCCTCATATTTCATGCCTTAATTATATGAAATTTTGAATGGATCCATACTTTGATTTGTAAAATGAATGGAAAAAGCCTTTTCTTTGCCTTTTAAAGAAAATTAAGACTTCCACCACCAAGATTATAATGTGGTGGAATATAAAAAAGTATATTTCATGAAATAAAATCAAAATTAACCTTTTACATGCTTTAGGAATCCAAAATTGGCATGTGGGAGTTATAAAGGCCCTTTTTTACTTTAAAAACACATGAAATCACCTTTTTAGAGTATGAAACTTACAAACTAAGGTAAGAACTTATATTTTAATATAATTAAAGGCATTTTAGGATAATTAATGAATTTTTGACTTCCATTTAAACATTTAAAGATAAAATATTTATATTTTATGGAAAAATACACCTATTTGACCAACTTGCAGGGCTATTGACAAGATACTAGAAAGTTTTAGATTATTAGGTCGGGTATTTGGCCTTGAAAAGACAAATTACCATAATTTATGATGAATCTTAGGGGGTAAATAGCCTAATGGTCAAGAAAATATAGAATCTATAGACTATATCAGACTTTGGACTATACACAAAAATTGGGAAAACTTACATACTCTGACACAAACACAAATTAGGAACAACAATTGATTACCAAAGCAAAATAACAACTAATAAATCACGTGCAACTATGCACTTAAAGGAATGAAACTATGACTATCTATAAAGAAGTGACTCTCCCAATAGTAGTACTTAGGGAACATCCCATTCACAAGAATAAAAATTTTCTCTCCACTCATTTTTAATAATTGGAAAGCATTACTTTCCTTATAATATGTGATAACATAGTGTCCACTCCAAAGGATATTAATGAAGTGCTTACCTAGTTTTTCACATTTTTCATCCCATTTGAACACCATGTCTCCTTGCTAAAATGTCTTTGATGATCTCTTTTTTCAATGGATTTATTGAATTTTTATTTGTTTGACCACATGGTATGCATGGAATCATCTCTTATTTCCTCCAATTATCTCAGTTCATTCATCATTACCTTCATTGCATCATTTTTTAGAGTCTCTAGCTAATGTGCAAGCTCCAAATTTGGAATTTCCAGTGAGATAGGTAGCCTTGATTCTCTTCCATAAAATAAAAGATAATTTTAATGACCAATGGAATTCTTAGGAGTGATTTTATCTACCCATAAGGTAGTCTTCAACTTTGTATGCCATGACCTCTGATTATCTTCCATTGATCTCTTGATGATCCAAATCAGGTTCTTGTTAGTAGACTCTGCTAGCCCATTACCCTATGGATAATAATTTTATGAATATGTTAGATAAATATCAAGATTAATATCCCATTCACATACCTTTTCACTATTGAATGTCAAAGCATTATCTGATATGATAGTTGAAAGGAATCTAAAATGGGTGACTAGATTGTCATAGAACTCAAGAACTGAGTTCTCATTTGCCTCCTTCAATATAACTGCCTCCACCCACCTAGTGAAATAATATTTGGCTATTATAACCCACCTATGACTAGAATTTTATGGAGGATAAATCATACCAATGAATTCTAAACCCCATTGCATGAAGGGTTACTCAACTTGAATAGGCTTTAATGACACAGTAGTTAGTCTTTATTTCCCTATAAACATTAAAACTTTGCACACTTCCTAACCCATGTATGTGAATCCTTGAATAAATTAAGCCAAAAATAACCATATATAATTATTTTTACTTCTATAGTCTTGGCTACAAAATGGCCTCCTGAAGAACTATCATGAAAGTGCTCTAAAAGTTTATCAATTTAACTAGTTTCAACACACTTTAAAAGCATACCTCCAATGTCCTTTTTGAAAATAAATACATCAATTATAATTTATGGTATTTATTTAGGCATAAATTTTCTCCTATTCTATGCATTTAATCCCATAGGACACTCTCCTATTTGGAGGAACCTAGTAATGTATTATGTGCAATTAGAAGGAGGGGTAGTTTTAGCTTCTTATTGAGTGTCTTGAACTATCAAAATCAACTCTTTTTCTTATTTCACATATAATATAATATTTTCACATAATCCTATACCTTATAATATATTTTTTAATTTCACTTCAATTCCATATTCCATGCACTTAGTGACCCATCCAGATCTCTTTTCACTTAAGTCTCTATCAATGAGATACCATTAGAAAAATATTAATATTTGAAACCAAATGTCTAAATTTTTTCAAACATATTATAACATCAAGAAAAAAAATTAAAAAAATAATACCTCTCTTCATATCCTACAAATATTGTCTAAAAAAAGTAATGTTTTGTTCCATACCTTCACTATTATGTTACATAAGCATGGTTAAAATTGTACTAAATGTAGAAAAAGCATACATAAATAAATCCTTACTAAAATTAGGATTGATAAAAGTAGGATCTTGGTTAATGTCCTCCTTTATGGCCTCAAATTTTATCTTAACCTCTTTACTCCAAGTAAATTCTTAATGTTTCTTCAACATTTGAGTCAGTGGCCTTACTAGCTCTGTAAAACTAGAAATGAATCTTCTGATGAAATTGATATTTCCTAAGAAGCTCTATAATCCTTTCTTATGTTTATGAAATGAAAGAGTAAGGATTTATTATATTCTCTCTAGATAAATAGAAAGTATATCTTTGGACACAACATGCCCAAGAAGTCCTCCCTCATGTACTGTAAATATGCATTTCTTTGGATTCAAGGAAACTCTAAATCGTCTACATCTATCAAAAACCATTCTCAATTGTGTTATATGATCATTAGGCTCCTTTGAAAATATAGTAATGTCATTAAGATAAAATAAAACTATTTCACTCAAAATACCATAAAAATCAGCATCCATTTCCCTTTGGAAAGTGTCTCCAACATTAGAGAGTCCAAAGGGCATCTTTTTATATGCATAAGTACCCCATTTGGTGGTTAAAGCTATTTTGTATTGGTCTTTATCTTTCACCAATATATATTTTTAACCTAAGTACCCATCTAGTAAAGAGAATCTCTTTGATCTTGATACTCTCTGCAAAATTTAATTCATGGAGGGAAGAGGATAGAGATCTTTCAGTGACATTCATTTTTAGATCTCTAAAATCCACACATAGTCTTATCTCTCCATTTTTATTTCTCACTAGTACAAGGTTTTAAACCCATTTTGAATGATTAATAGGAAATATTATATTTTATTCAATCAATTTTGTAATCTCTTTTCTCATGAGTATTTCAACCTTGGGATTGAATGGTATTTGCTTCTATCTTACTAGTTTTGCATCCTCTTCAAGCTCAATAGTATGTTATGATAACATGGGATAATTTTTTTTTAAATCATGGTATTCCAAAGAAAATATATCTATGAACTCCTTACATAATGAAATGAAATCTCCTATTTTAGTATTAGCGTTAACTTTTCCCAACTTGAATTGCTTACCTTTAACTATAACAATTTGCTTATAATGTTCTTTCTTCGAAGAGATGATTACCTTGTCCTTTTTTATCTAATCACCTTCATTAAAAATTCTTTATAAATTCATCAAACCCTTAGGCATCTTGTTTGATCTCAACTACACAATATGATCTTCATATTGGTTATGCAATTTATCATTATTTCTTGGGTAAATTTTCTCCTCATTCTATAAGAAATAAGATATTTGTTTATCATAGTCAAAATATTTCCAACTTACATCATTATTTTGAATATAAGGCCTAAATAAAACCTTTATTTGGGTCTAATTTTTAATGTCCTTGACCTGATCCATAATATCATATTGTGTTCCTATGGCAGCAAATCTATCTGCATGATGATTGGTTCCTCTAGGAATGGAGTAGATATAAAATGCTTAGAAATCTTACATGAGGTCCCAAAATCTATGTTTTTAGGCCTTTATAATAGGGTTATTTTCTTTACTTAAACCTATAACTTGATGCACTACCATCTCACTATCACCTTTCACCTATAAAAGCTTAATACCCCTATTTCTAGCCCATTAAAGGCCATGAATAAGAACTTCTTACTCTGCAATATTTGATGTACAAATGAATTGAAATATAATAGAAGAATAATACCTTTGACTTTTAGGTGAAACCAACATTACACTATCCCCACTTATATTATTTGATCTGGATCCATCAAAGTATATATTCCACACTCCTTAATCCTGTATTGAGCTAATGAGTCTTGGCAATAAATCACCTTCTCCATGCATAGAGTTGACACTAAAACCTACTTCTTTAATACTTTTTTAGGGGTCATATGCATAATTATTATCAACCCACTCATCCAAGAGTAGATCCTGTATGCCTTCAAGTGACATAAAAAGTTCTTAATCACTAGTATTTTCATTTTCTTCTAAAATGCTACAATTTGCATTTGACATATTTGGCATATATGGTTCTAAGAAAATCGAGAGATTGGCTCAGAACTTATAGTGAATTTGGTTGTATACATAATTATCAAAACCATGTATAACCAATCTAAATAAAGGTAACCTCCTATCTTACCAGTGAAATATCTAGATAGACATAGTGCAAAATAAAGAGGTAAATCAACAATTACTACGTCATGCATAATGCTGAAATTTGGACAAGCTATAAGTATGACTTTAAGATCTCTCAACATACCTACAATATTTGTATGAGACCCATATAATTTAAATACACCTTTCTCATTGGGTTTATACTAAAGTCCTAGTTTATTAACTATTTACTTGGGTATGACAGAGGTATTAGCCCCACTATCAACCATACAATTATGAACTAGACAATCTCATATGATAACAAAAAGATAAAAGGGAAGAGGCTTAGTCACCTTTGGAGATTGAGGCTCAACAACTTGATTTTAATTTTTAAAAATTAAATTTACTCTATCCTTTTTAGGTTATCTATCATAGATATTGAGCTTTGAAATCTCTTTTTGTAGGATCTCCTTTTGACCTGGGATTAACAGTGTATCCCACATAAAAATTAATATTGAAGCCTTATTCATTTGGTCCACAATAATGAGTGGAGAAGTATCTATCCTTGGATATAAATTAGGAGAATAATTTCCTCCAAAATGTTGTGTGAACTGATAAATGTGAGTCCCTCTCAAATTCTACCCCTTTGGATCTTGAACTTGCTAATTTAATGTCTTCTAAGGCACAATCTGAGTGGTAATCTTCTATGGTGGTTTAAAAGGAAGAAAGGCTAAATTTTTAGGACCTAAAACTTCACCAATTTCCCCTTTATTAGATATGGTATGGACTATAATAAAATTATCAATATTTGACATATTTGGCCTTGATTTATATCCATGTGCTCAAATAAACTATCACCTTCCAAAAAGTTAACAAATGTAGTTTTAGTAGTAGATTTACTACTACCTTCTCCTTGTTAATTTGGCACTTCTACTTGAGTAAAGGAATGAATGCCCCCATGTGGTAGAGAGGATTTATTATTATCATAAGGTGGCTAGTTTTCATGTGAAGGAGGATTTGAACTCTGTTACATATAAGATTATTATGATCTCTCACTAGTTTGAACCATTGCCATGTTATTTGCTTGATCCCACTTATTGTTTCATTTCCCTTCTTAAGAATAACTACTTTGATTTGGCATAATAGCTCTATAATTGATTAGAGCATTTGATTTTATTGAATTGATTGAGAATTATGCCCTTATCCTTGATAATTATACTGATAAGGTGGTGTATTATATTGATAATTTTGATTAGTATTTTGATATGTCTTATAACGTGGAGCTTGTTGTCTTTCCATTACAACCAACTTATTATTCTAAGCTTTGAAAATACTCTCTATCTTCCCAAATCTATTATTCTAATTACCTTCTATTTGATAAAGACTTTTTGAATCTAGAACTGGAGCAATAGTAGAAGTAGGAGGATGGATCTCTAGAAATAAAGGCATAGATGGCCTTGGAGACAACTTGTTTTCTTGTATAAGGAAATTTTCATCCTTAATTACTACTTAAAAAGCCTCAAATAGAGTGCTTCCTCCCACGGATTGGATCATCATAGCCATTTATAAATTAAGATCTTTCAAATAGTAGAGAAATACATAGTTGGGAGTAGGCTTAATTACTACAAGAATTATGTTCTAGGTCTTCTTAAACCTGTAATTAAAATCCACCATGAATTCATGAGGAAATATCATAATTGTTGTAATTTGCTCCACTAGTGAAATATGATTATTTTTCCTCAAAGTGCTTGCAAATGACTTCTCCAAATTCATCCTAATTATCTATTAATGTAGGTGTCAATCCTCTATACCATTGAAGTGTTTTGCCTTTGAATGAAGTTGCCAAAAACCTCATTGCTACATTTTCTTGATTCATATGATGCACTAAGCAAAGGTTAGTTATATATATAATATGTTCTATAGGAGTGATGGGATTTTATCCTATAACATAAGGAAGATAATTTAGATAAAAAGTTGGAATATCATCCCATTGATTGATGTTCAGGGGGATACCACCATTGGATGGCATAAAGGTTTATCTTCTAAGAATAGCCATTATTTAGTTGAATTATATTTATATTAATAGGAGGAGATTTAGAAACAACAAGGAAACAAGGTGGTGTAGGATTAGGATTTGACTTAGAGGCTTTCTTTTTCTTTGTTGATTGGAATGATAAGTTAGTGAAATATGTATATTTCCATTTTGTAGAGGATCTTGTGACCACTCTTTGTGGCATGATAAGTATGTAAATCTGAAAATGACACCCTAAAAACTACTACTATACTTAGATATGTAGACATGTAATTCAATTTGTGTGAATAAGTGGACCCATCAGGCATGATAGAACTATTAACAACCTAGACAACCCCCAATAGAGATCCAATTGCTCAATTTTGACTCATATCTGGACTAACATTTGATGGATATAAGTTTATGGGATACCTATGTTTAAATAAGACCTCTATTTATGAGGTTATCTCCTTTGAATATGTGAATTTTAGGATCAATTTACTAAACCTACTTGATTTTGGGGTGAAAAGAGTAAGGAAGAAACTAAAAATAAAATCTATCAATGATGGTGATGTACCTAAATAGTGATTGATCTTATGTAAACTTTGAAACATAGTCACACATATGGATTAAGATAGAAAAATTTGTCAACAAAAATCTCTCAAATCAGTCCTAAACATTAGTATTTGAAAGGAAGGTTTGAAATAAGGTTTTCATATTGAAGGTGTGTGAATGGAGGTCATAAAGACACTACATACTAATAATCTTCAGCTCAATTTCTACTCTATCTCTTCAAGTGGCCTATAAAAGGATATATATGTCATAGAAGTAAGTGAGGAAATGACCTATAAAAGGAGATATATATCACACTTGTATGCATATCAACAATTAGAATTACACACTACAACCATAAATGATCTACAAACAAACTCTATTTATTGATTTATGGTGCAAGTTACAATTTCTATTTAGTTTTCCTATACCACCCTGAGGGATGATGAAAAATGGATTCAAAATCTCTTTACATCTAACATACTAAGGGATACCCCATTTCTATTTTAAGAAAAGCCCTAGATCCTCTAAAATACCTATATTTCCCTTTACCTTACAAAATCTAGAACTCTAGATGTAATTTTCACTTGTGAAAATTGCTTCACAAGTTCTAGATCCCACAAAGCACTCATACCCAAAAACTATGGAATCTAAAACTCACCATGCACTTTGAACATTTTCAATGTGTAAAATACATGGCAAGTGTTGGATCCTACCATGCACCCATCTAGTAGAATTCAAAACTCAACATTTACTTTACACATTTTCACAAATGTGAAAAGTGCATGATAGGCTCTAAATCCCACCAAACCTATAAACTCCCCCATCACATAGAAACCATAACCTTAGATGAACTTTGCACATTTTATAACATGAAAAGTGCATGCCAAGCTCTACCTTCTACCAAAATCACTTGCCAAATATGCACTACAAGACTCAAAACTTGGAGTGTATTTTGTACTTTTCAAACATGCAAAGTGCCCTGTGGGTTACACCTTCTACCAAAGCCAAGCATCCCATCAGTGGAGAGTAGATCTAGGTCAAGTAGGTCTATCCTTCACTAACTCAGCAAACCCCTTCTAACAAAATGTGTAACTTGAAGTGCACATTGCATGTTTTCAATGTGCAAAGTGCATATTGAGACCCACATCCTATTAATCTAAGCCTTCTCACAAAGAGTGGACCTAATTTAAGTAGGTCTAACCTCTGCCACCAACTACCATAACTTGCATTGATTATAGATTTTTTCCATAAAATTTAAATCATTTTTCAAATTTTTATCATTTTTTAAGTTGATAATTGCATATTTGGAGCTTTAGTCACCTATGCCCTCACTACCAAACCTCAAGCCTTGTACATACCAACCTATACTTTGAGCCATGATTGTAGAAACTCAAATCCACATCACCTACACCATAAATGGCACTTTCTTTGTGTCATTCTATTTCAAGTTTCCTTCCTTAAAATATTTCAAGTTCTTAGGGTTTTCTTTCCAATTTAGGGTTTCATTGAAAAAGTTTGGTTAAGGGTTTTTTCATTCAAGATATTTAAAAGGTTATTTGTGTTAAAAACTATGTGTCTAAGGTTAGTCTAAGTTTTTTAGGAATCCCTAGGGCTTATTCATTCCCAAATACTATAACATCATCCAAAAAGGGTCCTTTATTTCCCCTTCAATACTTCATAATTGAAATCTCTTTTCTCACCTGACCAATTTTTTTTCTCAAGTATATACCTTTAAATAAAAAATAATGAATATTTCCTAAGATTCTCCTAGCATCCCTACAGACACTAGATGTTCCTCAAGCACCTTTGACCCCTACTGACTCATAGTGCCCCATGAGAAGTGGACTTGTCTCAAGCACCTCCCACTTATATCAGAGATCTCATGGCCCTTAAGCACTATGAACACTTGATGTGCTTTAAGCACCTCCAAGTTCTATCAAAAGGTACAAGTGATCCAGGCACCTATAGATCTTACCAACTTTCACAGTCAATTTCTTGTAAGTGATAAACTTTAGTTTCCATGCCTCCCAAAGAAACTAAGTTCAAATCTAAGGGCCCTAGATTGAATTCTTGTTTGGATTCCAATATGGTAGAAATAAAAGACACATATTTAGGTCATATTAACCTAAGAGATTTTTGGGCTAGGATAGGTGTAGATTTCAAAAGTGACTATATCTAGAGTATTTATGACTTTGGTTTACCATATGATATATCCTTCCCTCTATCTATTCAAATCCCTAAGTTTATCCTTACAATGGTATATCATTATGACCCTAATAGAAGATAAGTCTATAGTGAGAAAAGGGAGAAGGTTTTAGATCTTAACCCTAACTTCATCATCATAGTGTTTATCATCCTTGAATTTGAGATTTATTTATATATAACTATATAGACATCTACATAACTTTATAAGGAGAAAAAGGATGGATGTTAAAAGATAATTAAGAATCAATGGCTCAAGACTCCCAAGCATTCCTCCACCAGATTGCATAAGACTATGAATAGATCTAATTTCATAAAAGAGGTGGGAGATATTATAAAACTACTACACAGAGTCATTAACAATCCTAATTCCAAGTGTTATTAGGACTAGATGTACCAGAATATTTGGATCATCAAATAAAACAAACAATAGATACATTGGGCCCAACTCATAAGTGATTCCCTCCATAACCAATTAATGGAGGTGAAAATGATAAATAAGTTTTATATGACATCATATATTATTTATATCTTAGCTAAAGGAATATTATTCCTAGGCCTCAATACAATTCCTAAGGAAATAACCAGAGTTTACAACTACTACCTTGATCTCACACTACAGGCTAGTAGATAGTAGTATAGGAGAGTTAATGATTCCTTCATCTATAGCATCATTATTATGTTTGACCAGGAGCTTAGGAAAATAAGGTTATCCCAAGCAGTAAAAGATGAGATCACCAAATGGAGTTCTTAATTTATATAGTTCCCTACTTACTCCTACATCAGGGTAGCTAGATTTAGTGGTTGTATCTACACACCTTCCTACTATTTAAGTGATAGATGGGCATTATTGGAGTTTGTTAGGCAACTTATGGAGACACACATGATCCTCTTGGACAAACACAAGGTTAGGATACATTTCCCTATTTCCATTGGTTGTTACACATGACAATTCCTCCTAAAGGCCAAAACTATAGAGGTAGATATGTGCAAAGTAACATTGAGGACTTTAGATTCTAGACCTTATTTTAATCCATATGGTAAGGTCACTACTACACTAGAATTGGCAACATACAAACATGTGCCATATTATGATGATTTTTGGGAAGATTGTGATGATGAAGAGATGGTCAAAATGAGGGAATATTTTAGGATGTCCCTACAACAAATAAAATACTATGATCTAGCATCAATCCCTAATGACTAAGTGGATGAAAACTCTAGAGTAGATCTAATATACCTTGCACAAATCATTGATAGAACTTTAACACTAATGAGGTGGTTAGTCCCTGAATCTTTTTCTTTATTTGATATAATAGCCTCCATAATCAACACAACAATCAGTTGGCTAAGAATCAAGGGTATGTAGATCATAAAGGAGATAATAGGGGTTAACAAAAATCTCCTAAAGCTCAAATCAGGAGGTATTACTCCTTTATAGGAAGGACCTAGTTAATCATTAGAGGAACCTGAGAAAGAAAACAAATACTAAAGGAAAGAAAGGAGAATCAAGTAGATAAAGAGAAGTTGTGGATAAAACAAGTGATCTTTTAGTAGAAGATATAATAGTAACAATGTAGGGATCCACAGTTTCATATCCCATAGCCTTGACTCCTATTTTTATTACTCCCCCTTCTCCTACCCATATTTTACAAGAGGTTAAAACACCTCCACTAGTTGTCTCCACTCCTCAAGTATCTTAGGTCCCCATTAGTCCACAAGTTTTAGCTCCTCCACCTCTAGTGTCAACCCCTCCACTTGTCTCCACTTCACCTACCATTCTACCCACATCAATAATCCAAGTGAAATTAGCATAAATAATTCAAGTGGACACTCAAGGTCCCCCTATAATGTAAGCTCAATTTTCCACTCCACTATCCTTTCTTCCCACTTCACCTTCCCCATTTTATCCCATTCACAATTCTTTCCATTTCATTATCATTAATTCCCAACACCACATAATAGTACATTGCCATAGAATTAGTCATATTGACTACAGTTCCATAGACCACCCCAACCCCTGGGATAATTATTATTTCCCCTTCATCTCAATCCACTATTTTCACATCACCAACCCTAAGTGGTCCTACACATTTAATTGACACATTCAGTTCTTTAGCTTCCACACTTCCACTAATTCCCAATATGTCCATTCCATCCTCTACTCCCACAATAGGAGTAGTTGCTTTTGCTCCATCCTCCACTCCCCCCATTTCCACTATTTCAACTATACCATCAGTAAATACTAGATCAACCCAGATACTTGGTGTAAATATTGACTTACAAACCATTGATGAGAGTGGAACTTCATAGGCACCTCCTAAGAAACCAATGGCATCATCTTCCCAGGAGTCTCTAATAATTATAGTGTCTACTTATGTAGCTACATCAATTGCATATTCTTTGGTGATAGTGTCGGATCATTAGAAGGCTACACCTATTTTGTTATCACAATTAGTGAGTAAGAAGTAGAAAATAATGATTGATCCCAACACTTTAGACTTTAGTAAATCAAAAGTAAAGAAGAAATAAAAACCCACTCCCAAGACCCTCTCAAGTACATTCAATGATGATAAGGGGGAGAGATATGTTGATGCATCACTCTGCCTCCAACATCTATTCTTATGGGCCAGATGCAGAGTGAATTTAAGATATTTTCAAACTCTTTGACACATATACAAAGAAGCTATAGGTTGAGAAGGATAAGAAAGATAAATAAGTTCAAAAAATTAATTAATTTTCCCTCTCTTTTGAATATTTTAAAATGTTATTATCATTTGTAATTTCATTTCAAGACACTTCAAGTTTTAATTATAAAGGTACAACTATATTTTCATAACTCTTTTTTAGAAAGATAAAGGCATGCTTTAAACACTTTATTTTTTGATAATGTGAAATTTGCAAATTGCGCTTTCCATTTCTATAAATGTGAATTGTAAAAAAGGTGTAAAATAATGAAGTATAAATTGCATGGTTCATTTTGGAAAAAGTGATAAAGACTTAAAAGTTGTAAAAGTCTCACTTAAAGTTTTACATGCTAGGGTTTTACATGAAAAGAAACTTGGAATTATTTTCAATGTTATCTTTTATTTGGAAAGGTCATTTCTATTTTGTGCACCCATTTTTACATGAGGAATATATTTTCATCCACTATCAGATAAGTAATCATTACATAGAGATCTTTAGTTCTAGTTGTGTCATACCACACCATGTTATGCCCAAAATCACCCCCATCTCATGCATGTCATGTTTTAGCCATTTCACAAGTTCAAAAATACCAAAAATAGAAGATCTCAGCTCTCTTACATGAGGGTTTTAGATTTGCATGACTTTATTCACTAGGTGTTTGAGTTTCAACAACTACATGTCTTCTATGACATATTTTGTATTAAAATGGATAGACCCCATGGCCCAATCTATATTTTTTTTTGCTAGTTATATTTTCTACATTTTGAATGTATTTACTACAATTTGTAACCTTTGGAGAGATATAAAGTTGAAGATTTGTCTTTCTTGTCTTGAGATATCTCTATGTCTATACAAGTTATTTGATTATTTTTGGAATCTTTGTCTCTTTGTTTCACTTTCAATAAATTCATATGTGGTATTTTACCCTCTTGAAAATATTATTTGAAATAAAGATCCTTTTCCCTTTTATGAAAAATAGCTAAAATACTACCTTTGATTACTCATATGTATAAGTTCATACTAAAACAAATTAAAAATATTTTTTACTTTATTGTGTTCATAAAGCAAGCATTAAAATCCACTATAAAATATTTGGTACAATCACCATATTTTCATTTTTTTACAAATTTCAATTCTTCAACCCTTCTTCCCATAAAAACCCTAGTTTAGGATTCAAAAGTACTAAAGAGAGATATTTCCATAAAATTGGTATTTTATCAGTTTGCATCAGATTTAGTGAAAGGAAGTCAGCCATCTCTGGAGATTAACCTCAAATTTCCAAGGTCTCATGACTTTGGAGTTTTTTCCATTATGTCATTAGGCAATTGCACAACAAGCTTTAGGGTCAAGATAGGTGAAATCCTATGTGATAATAGATTCATTACATGATTTATATGCCAATATTTGGTGATTAACTCCACTTGAATATATTTTAAGCATGTGAATGTCCTTCCTTTGCATGGAAACCTTTAAAAGTGCATGAAGCTAGTCAAGTAGTTAACTGAAGTGATTTAGTTGTAAGAACTAGTTAACTCAACTTGAACTCCTTTTACATGATAATGCACTTAAATATTTATTTTATCATGGTATATTCACTTTAAAATATATATTTTTCATATAAACTCTATGTCAGCTCCTTTATATTCATTCAATGCTAACTTCTTCTTTGATGTTTGATCAAATAGGCCTACCAGGACAATTAGGCCTAGTAGCCTAATTTTTGATCTTGAACTCCATAGAACCTACAAAAAACTTATAAAACTAGAAAATATGATTATATTATACTTTTAACAACTCCTCACACCATGAGATAGGTGTTTTTGATGAAGAAACTCTTTCCACTTAGTCACCATGGTTGACTATATCAACTTTGCCTCATTTTCCTACAAATTGGTTATTTTGAAGGAGATAGTTGGGGAAATTCCAGGCACATTTATGACCAAATTATGACTTTAGGATGAATAAAAAATCTCAATATTCAATATCCATGAATTGGATTTCATGTAAACTACTTTATACCTCATTCATGTTTTTTTTTACAAAAAACTTGATTTATGACATGATCCATACAACTTTGTACAACAAATTAGAATTAATAGGATATTATCTAAGTTTAATTTATGTTTTAAGAGGTTTATTTTTATCCATGATTTTTTATGGCAAGAAAAATAACTTTTCTCAAAACTAGTCACTGTGAGGGTTTAAGAGGGTTTTAGAGCTGAATCTTCTTAATCATGATTATTGAACCAAAAACCTCCAAATAAAAAATTATTTCCATGAATTTTTATTGCATAAAAACCTTCAACATCCATAAAAATATTAGGTTCCCATGCAAAATGTATGAAAATATATCATATGAAGGAAATTTGCATGTAGGGTTTTGCTTGCATTATAGACTCCTTATGCTCTTAACAATTTTTAATAAAGCACAACCCATCAATCAACCTCAATTTTTAATTAATTATGTATTCATATAATTATAAAAAATATGAAAAATTTATTAAAAATGATTTCAATATTTTTAAACATGGTCAATCTACATGAAATCATAACGGGTGAATAACCTATCGGAAATCTCTTTAGAGAATATTAATATATGTAGGTGTTAAAATGACTAATAGTGTGTAAATATAAAAAGGGGTGTATTCTTATGGTTATATTTCCATAGGTGTATTATAGATACATAGGTTTCCTAAAATCATTCTAATATATTTTTTCCAAATTTTCACGTGGTGAAAGATACGAGCATTTGATCAGGTGGCTTGAATTGGTGTCTAGAATTAAAAAATTTGAATTTCCTCCTTGGACCAAAATTGACTCCTCCATTTATTCTCCATTATTAAAAACATCATTATGTGACTTTTAACATTTCATCAAATCACTTTGTATGTGTCTTGTTTCTTGATAGGTCCAAAATTATCTTTTAGCCTATAGGCCTGCTTACTTGATTTAGCCCTCAAGGGCATAGTTTGTATATGATTTGGAGTTTGGAAAATATTTAAAGGTATTATTAAGATTTATTAACATCATACCATTATTTTCAAACACTTAAATGAGATTATATTCTCTATTTCACCTTGAAACTCACTTGAACCTTCCCTGGCTCCATTATGACTATTTTGAGACTAATAAGGGGTTGTGTCAAAATAGTGAATACTTACACTTATAAAATGGTATTTAAAATGATATTTAATATTAATCAATTATTTATGACCATTTTTACCAAATTTCAAACTTTGAAACCTCCTGTAGATGCCAAAAAGCTTCAAAACTCTCTCAAATTATCTCTTTTGCATTGTCTGAGCATGTGACTAACTATGTTTTGGTGTTTTAATATGGTGTTTGGGTCCTAATAAATATTTAAAATATATAATTATATCATAAAAACCTCATTTTGTTCCTCTTACCCTTCATTGGCTATCCCCAATCTTCCATGTCTCTTATGTTACTTTGTACCTCCTCAAGTAAAGTCTTTATGCCTCATATGACTGTGTATACACTACTATAGGTGGACATTACAAGAAAATGAGAAATTTTATGTGAATATCATCTTTATTTGTGCCAATTATACCTTCATATCACCTTATAACTAATCTTACATGCTCTTTATGGCATGTTTTCTCCTCTAATAATGCTTTTAAGCCCATAAGATAGTCTCATTCCGTACAGTCAACCTATACTATCACCTTCATTTGAGTTGGTAGTACCCTAGTACTTGAATATAATATTTAATATTTATTTTAAACTTAAACTTTCTTAATTAATTCATATATCTCACTTGATTTGGATAGGACCTTTGAGTTTACCTCTTGTGAGAGAGGAACCAAACCTTGTATGGTTATAGGTATGTGTTACAGTTGATCTTAAGTATATATTTTAGTGTTTTGAGTGCCTCTATATGATTCCTTTAAGGTGTAAACTCATAAATTTTACCTTGTCTTCTTTAAACATTCTCTTGAGTATGAAATTCCACTATATGTTATGTCTTCATTTCTCTCTAAACTTTGACTGTGCTTGGTGGCTTTAGGTGCAATCTTATGTATGACTATAGGACCATGTCCTTAAGGATCATCTCAATCATATTTATGAGGTTAAAGCTTCATTTCTTCTTAAATTTATTAATTTATATAATATTGATCATGTAACCTACTTTATATACCAAACCCTTATCCTTTTCTTACCAAGTTGATGGCCTTTTAGACTTAATATGACTATAGGTATCTTCTTAGGGTTGAAACCTATATATAGATTAATCTTGAGGTGAACTTTATGATTATTTATGAGATATATATATTTTATCTCATTGTATCACCCTTTCAAGTATGAACTTCCTTCAAATATGCCTCTTTTCTTTCAATTTCATGTTGGTTAAAATAGAAGCTTATGTTCTCCTTTGGCTATAGGTGCATCCTTTTTGGTATATAAATGTATAAGTTTTTGGAAACATTTAATTATCCCTTTTTATAATTCATCATGCTATTTTAAAACTTCATTCATCCCTTTTTTTATAATATCAACTCTTTTAAAACCAACTATATCTTATTTTGATAATAGACCTTCCATTAGGTGCTTGATTGTATTATGTGCTTATACAGACTAGGGTTATAGGTGATGATGTTATGTTTAGTCATGACCATACAAGGTGTTTTATGAATTAATATATGATGTCACATTGATGTCCCTATGACTCAAAACTCCTATTGAAGTGATCAACACACTCTATAAGGTCTCCAATTGCCAAAATCACCTACTTGGTTGTAGGTAAGTATTATTAAGCTGACTATAGGTTTCCTTTAGTTCATTCTTGATGTATAAAGCATAAGGTGTCATTGATTTTATCCATGTTATGATGATCACCTTAAAAATATCAATAACCTTATTAAAGTATTCAAAACCCTTTATGCACATTCAAATCATCATTCACCTTCTTGACCTCTATTCTTATTTTGGTAGTTGTAGGCTTCCTTTTTTATGGTTGTAGATGACCATTTCCTCCTATTAATCCCTTATTAAAAATTTAAATGATTTTTTATTTATCAATTCATGAGATCAATATTTCAATGCTATTGACTATCTCTTGATGATCAAATTATCCTCTTTGAGCCTTAAAAGGTCCTTCTTAGTACCAAATAGGCCTTCTTGAAATAACACAAGATTATAGGTGCCTTTAAGGCTATAAGCATTATTAAGCTAATTTTAGGTTTCCTTTAGCTCATTGTTGATGTACAAATCATATGGTGTCATTGACTTATCCATATTGTGATGATCACCTTACAAACATAAATAACCTTACTATAGTATTCAAAACCCTTTATTCACATTCAAAGTAACATTCACCTTTTTAACCTCCATTCCTATGCTTGGTAGTTATATACTTCCTTTTTGATGGTTGTAATTGACAACTTCCTCCTATTAAGCCATCCTTGAAACTTAAAATTATTTTTTATTTCTCACTTAATTATATTGATAGTTTAATGCTATTGACTATCTCTTGATGATCAAATTAGCCTCTTTGAGCCTTAAAAGGTCCTTCTTCCTACCCAGTAATTCTTCTTGAAATGGCACAAGTCTGTAGGTGCCTTTAAGGCTATAAGTGACTGACTAAGACTTATCATTTTATTGCTCCCTTACCACTTTACTAAGGTTAACCATCCTCATAGTACTCTTAATTTGTTAATGGATTTAGGTTTAGGTTCTCATAACCTTGAAAGGTCCTTGATGGAAAACTCCTATCACTATAGATAGTGACTTAAAGAGCCACTTGTAGGTGCATTTAGTGTTCTTTCTACCTATACAAGGCTTAACTACATCCTTCTTGAGATTTGTGTTGGGGTCATTCATCACCATGTTTATCTATTCATTTGGTGATCCAAACTCCTTAAGCCTTGAAAGCATATAGAATATGAATATTTTAGCCTTTAATATGGGCTTGTAGGTGTGGTGCTGGCTAACTTTAGATAGGGTCTCATGGCCTTGTACATTCTCTTTATTCACACTTAATATGACCTCCATTCTTTAATACTTTTTGACAATGGATTCCTTGATTTGCATAATCCCTCAAGGAAGTGTCTCTCATAATTTTTCATCATTGCTAATTTATGACCAATGCTTGAGTGTTGGCCTAATATAGGACTCATTTCATGGTTGTATATGATGCTTGATTGATGCATATGTCCTCTTGTCAATGCTTGCAGTGGTATCAATCAACCCTTGGCTCTCTTTATGATGAAACCATGGAATTGATATGGATGGAAGTTTGGTATGGATGAAAATATGATGATAAGACATGAAATAAGGGTGGGAAATACACAAAACATAGTGAAAAAATAGTGATATGATAGTCATATGGGGGAGTGAAATGAAGGTGGAAAGGAGAAATTGTGACCATGAAAATTCCAATATGAGGATTTATATTCAAAAATAGACACATCATCCTCCCACCATATGAATTTTGATGATATTGGAGGAGGGCAACAGGCTGAAAATGAAACTTAAGTTTTTGCAAAAAACTTAAAATATGCAAATTTTCCTTAAAGTGTGTTAAACTGGCCTTTTGAGACAATTTAAAAGCACAAAGATGGGATAATACATTAATATTTTGAGAAATTTTTGAGGAAACCTATTTTCAAATATGAAAACATGAAGGAAATGGATGCCATGGATCAAAACAAGAAATCTTGAAAACTTTCTCTCTTCAAAATTATACGTTCTCTTTTTAAAAGCATGTTGAACTACAGATTGCATTGGTTGTCTTTATGAGCTTTGTTTTGACCTTGACATGTGTGAATTAGGATTAAATGAGGCCATGGAAAGGTGGGTTCCTAATAATCTCTAAAAACTTGAATTTTCTTGAAATGTTACCCTGGTGAGAACTTAAAGAAAACCAGTTGCCTTCATAGATGCAAAACTATAGAAATTAGCTTGAATTAAAATGGATTCATGAGGAAGAATAGACCAATTATAGAACCATTTTCTCCATAAATAATCCCTTTATGTCCACTTTATTTATCTAAAATTTTAGACATGTACCTACACTCTCTAATCTATATCAATAACAAACCTAAAGGTAGGTCTCTTTGTGCAAAATTACCAATTGCCTATAGATGACCAATTTTGGGCTTATATGGCCTCCAATTTCCATTAAAATCCTCTATAATATTTATCATGTCCTCCTCTTCATATTTCATGCTTCATCTATATATAATTCTATATGGATCCATACATAGCCCTATAAATTTAATGAAAAGAGCATTTTCTTTGCCTTTTAAATAAATTAAGACTTCCACCTCCAATATTAGAATGTGGTAGAATATCAATGAGTATCTTGCATGAAATAACATCAAAATTAACCTTTTACATGATTTAGAAATCTAAAATTAGAACATGGGAGTTATGAAAGGCCATTTTTGACTTTAAAAACACATGAAATCACCTTTTTAGAGTATGAAACTTTGGAACTAAAGTAAGAACATATATTTGAATATAATTAAAATAATTTTTTTTTAAATATGACTTTTTGACTTCAATTTAAACATTTAAATACCAAAAATTACTCTTTTAGGCCAAAATACACCTATTTGATAGCTTGCAAAGGCTATTAATAGGATACTAGAAAGTTTTGGATTATAAAGGTTGGTATTTGGCCTTGATAAGCCAAATTACCAAAAATAAATTCATTGACATCAGGACCATAACCTTCATAGACACTCTAAAAATCACTTCTCTCACTCTCATTAGATGAGCTTCAATCTTCCTTAGTGTAAAAGCTTCTTTTGTTCTTAAAAAAATTCTTCTTGTCATCATACTTTCTAAAGATTTTCTTAATTTTATCATGCCTATAAGACTTCTTGTCATCATCATGACCTTCATCATGATCTTTATCATATTTTTCCTTATGCTTTTGAGGGCACTTGTTATCAAAGTGTCCAATCTCTCCATAATTAAAGCATTTAAAGGGAAGCTTAAGCTTGTATTTACGTAAACCTATTTTTAATCTTCTTGCAAACATAGCTATCCACTCATCATCATCTATATCAAAATCATCATTGTTTTTGAATTTATTACATTATATCTTATTCTCCTTTGACTCCTTTTCTACCTTGAATGCAACTTCCTTATTTTTAGGTCTTCCTTCACTTATTATCATCTCATAGGTTTTTAGGGTGCCATGAAGTGCATCCATCTTTAGACTATCTACATTTGCATCTCTTCAACAACAAACACTTTAAAATAAAAGGTGAGAGTTATAGATCTCAAATTTTTTGAACAATAGTAGACTCTTTCAATTCTTCACCTAGGCATCTTATGATGTTGAACACTTCATCAACCCTCAAAAATTAGGCTTTAATGGTCTCATCTTCATTCATCCTTAAGCTTTAAATATTTTATGGGTTTGTAACTTATCCAACTTGACCTTGGATTCTCCCTCATGTATATTCTTAAACTTGTCCCATATTTTTTTGGCATAAATATAGTGCATCACCTTCACAAGTTTCACCTCTGATAGGCCACACATAATACCATTCATTTCTTTTGAGTTATTGTCACTAACCTTCTTACCTATTATGTCTATAACTAGAATAGAGGGTGAAATATATACATCTAAAAGTAATTGCCAAAAATCATGACCTTGAGACATAAAATATGTTCTCATCCTAACACTCAAAAACACATAATTATATCCATTAAAAAAATGGAGCTTTTTTTGTAGATAAACCACCTTATGCTTGACTAACCATCTTCACTTGCTTAGAATATCCTTTAGGCTATTAGGCATGATCCAAAGGACTTAATATGATACCAAATATTTTAAGTGTATATATTGAGATGTGGGGTGAATTATTATCCTTAAAGCATTCATTTAATTTCACTTATCATCCATGAGGCATTCATTCACATACATGTATTAACCAATGCATAAGCAAGCAAATACACATGCATTCAACATAAAAACACAAAAGATATGTGGGAAACACTCAAGGTCGATAAAACAAATTTAAACATAGATTTTAATATATTTATATAATCAATGGATCAATATTTAGTGAGACACCAACCCCATAAGGAGCACCAACCCCTCATTAGTCAAGTACCAACTCAACTAGTCCTTTAACAAGCACCAACTTGAAAGGAGGCACCAACCCCCTATGTAACTCAAAACCAACTCAGTTACCTCAAACCTATAATCACCTTTAGACAATTTTTTTGAATTAAATTAATATTACCACATTCATTTTCTCTTCTCACTCTTTTATCTCTCTCAAACAGTCTATAGGCCTCTTTGCTCAATTAGCCCACTTCTTGGCAAATTTGGGTCATAAATACTTTCTCATCACCTATATAATCACTATTATAACCTCATTAAATATTAACCACACCTTATCTCATGGTATTAAATCTCTCTACCTAGTTTCCAAACCTCTATGTCATTCATTCATATATTCAATATTATAACTAGTCAAATTAGGCTTATTAGACCTTTTTATACTTGAATCTTGATTTCACCCATCTTGGTTGGCCAAAAACCTATAAATAATTGTATCACCATTTAAATATATCAAAAAAAAATTCATAATAACACATTTCATAAGTGAAATAACCATTACATAGGTCATTCACCACCCATAATGACCAAAACCAACATTAGGCCTAATAGAGACCTAATGCAATTAGGCCTTCTCAAGGCACACATTTCACCTTGATCATCTTGGAAAATTTTGAGCCCTTAAAAATGAATTAAAAAATTCATGCATGCTTAAATTTTACCCATTATAATCTCATATTTTTTCCACAACACCTTGTATCTCATTTTACTCATTAAACCACACTAATAGGTCTACTCGCAATCAAGTCTTCTCACTGCCAAAAAGTCTATCTCAAATATCTCAATTATACACTAGAATTTTACAAATAAATATATAAATATAAAACATTTATATAACCTTAATTACCTTATATTAATCACCAAGTCCATTATATTTTATCACATGGGGTAAAAGACCTCAAATTGATAATCTTCATATGCTCACTCAGAATTGCACACGGGCTTCAAAACCCAATCAAGAACCTTTGAATTGTCACACTTTCATAGACATTTATCATGAATAAAAATACATTATAATTTACCTATAAGACATATATAACAACTTAATTTTCATTTTATTATTCAAATATATGTAATAAGACTCAGTAACATCATTCTCACTCATATACATAAAATTGCTTATAGCTCCAAAAAGATAGTCATGAAAACCAAGACTTAGAACACCTGTGTGAGCACTTTTATGAAATTCCATTTATATGATCCTTCATAATCCTTATTTAATATATATATATATATATATATATATATATATATATATATATATATATATATATATTACAAGGTTTAATATCAATATTATCCTTATAGACCAATCTCATGTCTTCACCAACACAGGCCTCACTATGTTAGATAGGTCACTTTAAAAATAAATTTTTTCTTATAAATGAGCAATTCCAAATATTATCTTCCAAGGGGAAAGGTGATATAAGTCTTGAAAATTTTCCCCATGTATTTTTATCCATCCCTAATCCACTACAACCTATCTGTAATCTCATTCTCATTTTTTCATGGTTTTCTCATTATCTTCCTCATTAGGCCTTTTTATCAATAAGCCATCTTCCATGACTAGTTTAGCATATTTTAGGTTTTAAACCTGATCATAAACTTACATGGGAAAAAAAATAAAAGTCTCACACATCATCCTCTAATTTTTTTCATGCTTTAACCTAGTCAACCCTACCTATTACATCAAAAATATGAGAAACAAGGAGTTCTTATAACTTCCACTAACTCTTATGATACACCAATACCACTTGGAGGTACCTAGGAGATTTAAATACAATATCCAATCATCATACTATGTTATCCAATCCATTCTAACCTATTTCCAATAATATCTTTCATATCAGGTCATTATGAGCATTTTATGAGGGTTTAGACTACCTTCCATTCTTAACATTAATTCATAAAAGATTGCCCCTCAACTCCAAAACTAATTATAGGAAATTTGAGTTAGTAACCTTCCCCAACTAACATGATCTGATTGGACACTCATGCAAAGGTTTCACATGCCAATGAACATAATTAAATCCTTCTCAGGTCTATAATACCTCATTTTATGCACACAAAAAAACTCAAGACCAATTTCCATGCTTTATCTTTCAAATTTTAACCTCAAACTTGGTCAAAAAACTTGATAAAACCTCTCACACCTCTGAAAATTCTCTTAATATCTATATTAACTTGGGAAATGAACTTGACCCCTCATTAGACCATACTAGGTCTCTTTGCATATTAAACCTTGAACTGTCAGTCATACTTAGACCTTGAACACACCTTGAAACCTATTTTATTATTCTTTAAAACTCATTATAAAGTCATAAAACCTCATACCTTAATCACACACTACCACACATCTTTTAACAAGTCTCATATTGCTCACTTCATCATGCTACCAAGTTTATACCTTCTCACTAGGTCTTTTCATGCAAATACTAAGCCAAGAACTAACTTAGAAACCTCATATGAAAAATTATATACCTTGTAAACATGTTTACATAGTGTCAAAAATATTCTCACATGCTCTACCAATGATTTTCATTCATGATAACACATCAAGACTCCTCATTAGGTCAAGAAGAGTTTAGGACTAGTCTGATTGCATGGTTAGGCCTAAAAGCATACCCTTGAATGTTTACCTTGAAACTTTCATGAGTTTTTCAAAACTTCATATGTAATCTTGGGAATTCTTAAATATCCACTTATACATATGTGTATCCATCTTACCAGACCATCATCTTCACACACATGGTCATGATATGATAATGTTTCTTAAGACTAGTGCTCAAAAGTATGCTTACCATGTGTCTTGATCTTGATCTTGACTTTGACATCTCATCAACCTCATAATAATTACCAATTTGTCTTAAAATTCTCTCTCAATAAAGAGAAAATAGGTTACCTTCAAATTCTCTCTTGTCACTTCATCACTTTGTTTCTTTGTTACATATCATGTATCTTCTCAAGAACATCTTTAGGACATCAATGATACTTCACAATCCTTTGAAATAAATGACAACAATAATTCCACAACATCAACAATAGGAACATACCTCAATAACCCCCCTTTTGAGATGGGAATTTGTTTGCAAATCACTTATCTCAAAATAAAAAGTGGGGACATTTATGAAAGATATAATCAAGTAATAACATGTGAATATTTGAATTTTATCAAAATCTAAAAGATGTAACATTGAGGCGTATAAATTTTTTAGATGTTGCATTACTTCTTTATAATTGAATATCGAATTTGAAGCATGCAAAGAACTTGTAATTATTGTATATGTATTGTAAGCATGGTATTGAATATATTAAGTATTTGAATCACATAAGTAGTATGTGTAGGATATAGATCATGTCACCATAGAAATATGTAATAGGTATTTAGTAGTGCATGATAGGAATCATGGAACCATATTATCAAGTAACGAATATGTAATTAATTAACACATCATAAAAATTTTTGAACGCTCCCAGCGCGCATATGCCCCCTGCTCCCCGCGCATGCATGGAGAATTTGAACGCTGTGGGCACACAAGCACGAGCGCGAAAATCCATCTCGGTCCAGTCTGCTATTGATCTGGCGGCTGGCGTGGCAGAGTCTTTACCAATGAATGGGGATAGGATCCTGGTTGTGGAAGGGGGTTCTTCTCCAATCATGGATTCAGAAAATGGTTTCCTTATTTTTTGGTCTATCCCTGGGTCTAAGGGAAGAACTTATGCGGACGTGGCTACGTTTGAAGCTGAAATCCATGATGTGAAATGCCAGGCTTCTGCTGGGAGACTAAGTGAATCACCTGTAAGTGCTTTAAAACCTATTAGGGTTAATCTTGATCCTGATACTGTTAAAGAAATCTTTGATCAGGCAGAGTACTTTTCAAAGTCTGCAGCTATTTGTAGATTTCATGGCTTCTAGCCATCTCTTGCTGATTTACATGGTTGGATATCCCAGACATGGCTGCCACTAATTGATGGAAATGTTGAAATCTATCCTTGTGGTAAAGGTTTTTTTTAGCTTTATTTCACATTGCTGAGGACAGGAAGACTATTCTCTCCAATAGAAATTTCTTCTGGCAGGGTAAATACCCTCTCTTTGCCAAATGGTGGCACATGGATTTCAATCCTGTAATGGAAACTTTCAACAAGATCCCTATCTGGGTTCGGCTCCCTAATCTACCATTGCATCTATGGCATGAATCGGTGTTTAAAACCATCAAAAATGCTATAGGGGAATTTTTATTCGTGGACGCAGAAACCAAGAGGTATTTCAGATCGACCTGTGCTCACCTTATGGTTGAGGTGGATGTCTCTAAGGGCCTTCCTGAGGTGATTTGTCTGGATTCCCCTAAGGGATCTTGGACGCAAATGTTAGATTTTGAAGGGCTACCTTTTTGATGTAGAAAGTGTCACCTGATGGGGCATGTTGCTGCTCGATGCACTGCAAGGAAATCCAGACCCAGAAGATCACCTTTTTGGTGGGCTAAAGCTGATCATGATCACTATATTACAGAACAACCTGAGGAAGCTTTGACTGATTCTAATTTTGAGAATGAAAAGAGTATCTTATTTGCTTCAACGGATCAGGAGTCTCAGCTGGAGACTGTTCCTATTGAAGGTTCGGTGGAGATTGGATTATGTAATCTTCCTGAACTGATTTCTGAGGATGTGGTGGTTCCTCCACCTATTTTGATGGATTCTCCTAGGAGCCAGTTGTTGGCTGGTTCTCCTAAGGTTTTGGCTGAGGTTTTATCACCTCCTGGGCTTCATGATTCTTGGCCGTCTGAGGAATGGGTTGCTGAGGCAGCTAAGGTAGAGGATGGCTGGACTACTGTTAAGAGGAAAAAATCTAAGCCTCTGGTCCCTCCTCTAGATATGAAACTTCAGTCTTGTAAAAAAAATAATAACTATTAGTTATTGTTTGTCTTGCTTTTGTCTGTTGTTTTCAGATTACTGGTTAATCTGGTTTTGCTTTTGTAGGTTCCAGGTTATTTCGTTTCCTGGGTGTGCTCAAGGTTTATATCTTATCTGATGTAAAGGGTTTCGGGGCCCCTTCAAAACCTATTTTTACCTTAATCTAAAATGAATATGTAATTAAAATCACATAATAAGGCATAAATACCACTTACAAGATGTATACACACAATATTTTTAAACTTTATTATTTATTGATGTTTTCTATCATGCAAAAACCTATAAGTGCACACTTTAAAGGGTATAGTGGAAAAGAGGTGGGCATAATAATGGTGTTCCAAGAGAAAAAAAATTATTTATTATCCTCATATCCATCCTAACTTCCCTAGATTTGATTCCCTGAGCTATATTTCTCCATCTTTTATCCTGTAACTATGTCAAGACCTCTATTTGTCAATTATGTAATCCCATTTGATATAGTTATATCTATTATCTGTCCCATCCCAACTAAATTGATCAAATTAACATAATTTTGAACATTTTGGCATACACTTTGCAATGAAGTTATCTTGGCCAACCTAATTTGAGGTTAGTTTGCCCATTTAGGACTAAATCAAGTTGGTTAATATTGATGTCTAAATATTTAGGAGGGATTAGGGTCACTCATCATTATAAATACAAGCCACCATTTCAATCTAATAGAGAGGAACATTCATTTTCAATTGTTATTATTTACTCTTTTTCCTTAAGTCTACATTTTAGATAAATTATTTCCTAGATCTTGCCTTAGAGGGAAAAACTTGTCTTATGGAATCCTGGATACAATAAGAAGATTCCATTTTATCCTAGAGCTTGATTCATCCATTAAGATCATTACAACCATAAAAATATCTTACAAAGCACCATTAGCCAATGGAGATATTGAGACTCAATTGGTCTTGTTCAAGGTAAGTATTTTCTAACATTAGCTCTTTCATTTTGATAGATATAAGTTGTATAATTACTCAGTTAATAAATGTATGTCTCCTTATTTTAATTCTCTATACATTTAGACTTAGTGTGGCCATAATATTATTCAAACTTATCATTTATACACCTTAGATATCCTAGGCCCTCATTTTCATACCATGGCTCCTTGCCCAATATGTTTCTAACATATCCCCTTACATTACTTGATTATAATATTTAATTACTTTCTAATTATATACTTGGTTAGGGCTATAACATTGTATTGATTATCTAGAGGCTTTGGAACCCTTTCTCTTGACATTATGATGTAGGTGTTCCTCTTATTAGGTTTAGTGGATCCATTGGTCATATCCTAATTTTATTAATTATCAATGGGATCTAGTTGATTTACCTTCTATTAGTGTGTATATTTAGATAAGATAGTTATAGGTTAATTCTAGATCATTACATACATTTTGGTGAACCTAACATGAAACTAACCATTGATTTCACTTCTGTAGTGAATTATATCAAACAGTTTGATCTAGGTCTATTTTAAATTTTCTATCATTGCACTATCTTGAATCTATCAATATAATAGAATCATAATTTTAACCTAAAGTAAATTATATCAAATAATGTGATTTAGTTTCATCTCTATGTATTTTCGAGTGAACTATTAGGTTAGGGTGGTATAGTCTTATTTATAGATTTGTCTCTTATTTTATCCATCTAATTATATCAACCTAGTTAATTTAGTTTTATGTAACATGTTTAATCAACATTATTGATTTGGTTGATCTAGTTCTATAATTGCATTTTTATTTATCTAAAACTTATTTTCAACAAACAATATCTATCTAGCCAATTTAGTATTATAATGCATTTATGTTTCAATAAACTGCATCGAACTACTCAATAGTTTATATTTTATTTATTTTTGATAAGGTATGTCAACTTGATCGACTTAGTTCTAAAATTACAATTATTTCTAATAAATTGAATCAGACTTCTTGATCTAATAATCCATCTCTATCTAAATTTTTTTTACACATATTATATCGATCTGCTTGATGCAATTTGATATTGTGTGGACAACTACGTCAACCATTGTCGAATATGTATTTTCTAGTGAACTATTAGGTTAGGGTGGTATAGTCTTATTTATAGATTTGTCTCTTATTTTATCCATCTAATTATATCAACCTAGTTAATTTAGTTTTATGTAACATGTTTAATCAACATTATCGATTTGGTTGATCTAGTTCTATAATTGCATTTTTATTTATCTAAAACTTATTTTCAACAAACAATATCTATCTAGCCAATTTAGTATTATAATGCATTTATGTTTCAATAAACTGCATCGAACTACTCAATAGTTTATATTTTATTTATTTTTGATAAACTATGTCAACTTGATCGACTTAGTTCTAAAATTACAATTATTTCTAATAAATTGAATCAGACTTCTCGATCTAATAATCCATCTCTATCTAAATTTTTTTTACACATATTATATCGATCTACTTGATGCAATTTGATATTGTGTGGACAACTACGTCAACCATTGTCGATATTATTCTATTTGTTTCATTTTTCAAACATAAACAAAGCAAAATAACCTTTCTTTTCAAAATATAATTACACAATTCATTTCAAATTGACTGCCTTTTTATTTTAATTAACTAAATAGTATAAATTGGTTTTTGATATTGATTTTTGAAATTTATTTTTTATTTGTTTGGCATTCCCTAAAGACTAAGTTTCAAAAGTTTTCAAACTACTTAGATATTGTTGTGAAGGGATACATAGTGTTTTTCTTACAATCATTTTCTATTGTCTATAGACATCATGGCATAAGGGGGTTTCCTTGATTCTCATAGCCATAGTATAAAGTTAAAACAAACTTTAGTTTCTACGTAACTCATGGTATATCAAAAACACTTAGGATTATTTTTTTATTAAATTTTTAAAATTCTTTCATTTGTCTAATTTTTTAGTGCACTAATTAGAGGTTAGTATCAGAGAGTTACTTTTAGCTTACCCTTAATGCTAGGTTTAGTAGGCTATAGACATGGTATTTTCTCCTTAGTTAGTTATTTGAAATATTGGGTCGATAATACCCAATGGATGAAATAGTATCTATGAGAGCCTACAAATCAATCAAGTCCTTAACTGCATCTACCTAATCTTATTTTCATAAAAATATTCAAAAAAAATATTTAGTTTTTAAATTTACTACTTATTATATTTTGTATTTTAGACTACATTAACTAATATTAATACAGTTTTGTGTTATGTGTAATAACTACATTGACCAATGTTGATATAATTACTTGTGTTTATAGATTGTATTGACTAACTTGATATAGTCTCTATTTTTAAACTATATTGATTAGATTGATACAATTTCTTATGTTTTTATCCATAACTATATTGAATAGCTTAGTACTATATATTATCTATTAGCTTAGTACTATATTTCTGTGTCTAATTCCAAAAAAGGCTGGAGCTGACAGTCCTGATCAGTTTAGACCGATTAGCCTGTGCAACTCCTTCTATAAGATAATATCCAAATTTCTAATAACCAGATTAATTCAAGTGATCCCGTCGATAATAGCTGATCAGCAAAATGGATTCATCCCAGGCAGACAAATCCTCAATTTTGTAATAATGGTGCATGAGAATATTCACTCGCTATTCAGCTCAAACAATGAGGGGTTCATAATGAAAGTGGATATTGCTAAAGCATATGATAGGGTGCATTGGTTATTCCTTTTTAAAAGCCTTACTGCCTTTGGCTTCTAAAAAAGAGTGGTGGACATGATCAAGCAGTTGATATCTACTACTTCTATTGCTGTGTTGGTAAATGGGAGTTCGTCTCATTTCTTCAATCCGTCAAGGGGATTAAGACAGGGGGATCCTATTTCCCCTATTCTGTTTATAATTATGGCTGATAGTATGGGGCAATACTTAGGGGACTTAGTTAGTAAAGGTTTATTTAAGGGCCTGAAACCCTCTTCGCATCTTTTAACATGTTCCCATGGTCAATTTGTTGACGACACTATCTTCATGGGGCAATCTGAAGTCACAGAAGCCATAACTTTAAAGGAAGCTATAAATTTATATTCTTCTACCTCTAGACAACTGATAAACTAGAACAAAAGTGCAGTATTCTTTACTAATACCCCAAGTCATAGACAAAACAAAATAGCAAAAATCCTTGAATGTTCCATAGGATCTTTTCCTTCCTCTTACCTTGGTCTCCCTTTTGGGATGAAAGTTCCTGAAGCTTTCTGGGAAGGACTTATTAACAAATTTAGTAAGAAATTAATAGGATGGAAAGGTAGTTTTCTAAGCCAAGATGGAAAGCTCACCCTCCTCAAAGCAAGTCGTCAAAGCATACCCACGTACGCTTTGAGTCTTTTCAAAATCCCCACTAAATATGCTGAAGCTATTGAAAAAATTTAGAGAAACTTTCTTTGGTCAGGTACTGAGGAGAAAAGAAGAATGCCTTTAATAGCATGGGATAACATCTGTAAACCTGTCAGGGAAGGTGGACTAGGAATAAGGAAAATTAGAAGTATGAACACATCTCTCTTAGCTAAGCAGGGTTGGAGGGTTTATCAGGAAAATAAAGAATGGAGAAAAATATGGAAGCACAAATACTTATTTAATGCAAAGTCTCTCCCTGAATTCTTTTCTAATCCAGACATTTCCCATCCTTCTGCCATATGGGGGGCAGTCCAGGGGACTAAACATGTTTTAGAAGAAGGAAGTTCCTGGAAAGTTGGCAATGGCAAAAAGGTGAAATTTTGGGAAGATATTTGGTTAAAAAGAAAACCTTTGCAAGATGAAATCCAAGATAAAGATGTTATAGACCATTGCAAGCCAAGAGTGGGAATAATGGTTAACCAATACTGGCAGAACAACTCCTGGGTGAACCTCACTGACTATGATCAAGATTTCAAGGATATTCAATTATCCCTAAATGTTATATCTCTATACCCTAATCTTGAAGATAAGATTTTTTGGCACAATGAGCCAAGTGGATAGTTTAAAGTTTCTTCCATTTTCACTTCAAAGGGAAATGGCAACAAACCGCTATGGATGAAGGCTTGGATCAAGGGGCTCATCCCTAAAATCAAAATCTTTTTCTGGACCATTCTCCAAAACAAAATTTTAACTTTGGAAAATTTACAAAAAAGAGGAATATATATTGTTAACAGGTGTATTCTTTGTAAGAAGGGCCTTGAAGATAGAGATCATTTGTTCGTAAACTATTCTTTTACACAGCTAGTCTAGAAAGAGAACCTCAATCTATGGGGCATTTCATGGATCCATCATAAAAATGTGGAATTATCTCTTAAAAGCTAGTACTACCCCTCCAATAATTTTGAAGTAATTTTTTTATGGAAACTTACTCTCCCCCATATTTGGTGGGGAATATGGAAGGAAAGAAATAACTAAATTTCTAGAAATAAAGAACTCCCTAGATGGGTGGTAAGATAGAACATCATTAGAGCTATTACGGAGAATTTTTTATCACAAAAGAATCCAAGATCAACTCTCCAAGTGGATAATCCCTTAAGTACAAAAAATTCTAAAGGTAAACCTAATTATCCCAGATTAGGAGTTACATGAAATGCTCCCCCTCAAGGGTGGATTAAAGGAAACTTTGATGGAGTTATAAAAGGGAATCTGGGAAATGCAAGTTGTGGTGGAGTCTTGAGAAACCATACAGGAAAGGTTATTCATGCTATTACAATCCCCATCGGTAAATTGAATTGCCACATTGCCGAAGCTAGTGCTGCCCTTCAGACCATTAAAATAGCTGTGGATTCGGGATATCCCAAATTGTGGCTAGAAGGGGACTCATTGAACATCATAAATATTCCTAAAAATAAAAACACTGTGTCTTAGACTATAGAGGCTATGGTAATGGAGATGAAAACCTTAATAAACAAATTTGAGAAAGTGACTATAACCCACACCTATCGTGAAGCCAATGGAGTTACAGATTGGTTAGCAAACTCTGTAGTCCAGACAAGACAAAAAGTGAGGTGGCAAGAAACATTAGAAAAGAATGTGGAACTGAGGGCGCTCATTCTTCATGATGTAACTCATGCAAAGGAAGGAAATATTAGATTGTAATAGAAATATAATGAGTAGGAGGAGTGGCTTTGCGGGGATAGGTCTACAATCATTAAAGAGGAAGGCTCTTGAGAGTGAGAAGTGGATCCTAAATGTGTCCAAACAAAGCCAACTTTCAAATCAAATTGGCAACAGGTGGGATCATTGTAAAGTTCATAGCGACTGGGTTTCAAAGGAGATGAGTATGGCTTGTGAAAGGAAGGGAGAACCAAGGAAATAGGAGCACAAAAACTATGATGAATGGAGAGAGAAACAAGATGTCTAGAGAATTTTGTAGAAAGGAAAAGTTGTGAACTATATGGAAAGGCTACATGGGTCAAAACCGCATATCATTACAGCTTTTTTCAAAAAGTGGATTAGTGAAAGGGTCACTTTGCATGGTATCATAGTGAACTTAACTGAGGATTTTATAGCAGAGGTTACAGGGCCGCTTACAGATGGACTTAAATTCTCCAAGTAGACAAGCATTTCAAACGAGGCCTTTTGTAAGTTCCCCAAGACGGATGTGGAAGAGCAGAAGCTGGTCAAGAATGGGGATTTCTATGAATTGGAACAGATTAAGGGGATATGGAGGGATGTCTTATGCTGTATAAGGGAGTATTTGATCCTGGATGGAAGAAGCAAGAGAGTGCATAAATTCCACTTTGTTTTACTTAATCATTTTAGACACAAGGTACGATTGTCTTTTCCCTTTTACCTGCACTTCTCTTTGGTCCAAAGTTTATTTGCTCATAGGAAGAAGGAAACGCGTCCTATCCTGCATGAAGGCCTAATTCTGTTAATCAAAGGCTACTATAAGAATAAATCTATGGTTAAGAACCCTAACCAGGGGAAAAATAAGGAGTCTAGGAGCAGAAAGCATGAAATTGTAAAAGGGAAAGACAAAATCAAGTTCCCCAGTGCCAAAAATCAGAATGTGGAAGAAGATACAGAGTGGGAGAGAATTGATAAACCTAGGGAGGAAAATCTAGAGAAGAAGAAGGTACTGAAAGCTGGAATACAAATTCAAATGAGGACGAAGAATGTCAAGAGAAGAATGAGAAAGAAGGAGTCAGCAAAGAGGAGGAATCTGAAAATAGTAAAGAAGAAACTGAGGAAAATCAGAAAGTGTCGAAGGAAGATATTGTCCAGGATGGCCCTATTGAGGACCTTGTTTCAAGAAATGAAAGGGAAAATATAGCTTAGGATGACAATCAAGAAATGGACATGGAAATTCAAACTGGAACAAAAGAACAGTATCAAAGGGGCTGAGAGGATCACTCTGAAGAAGGTGAGAATAGTCCTAATAAGAATTCTAAGGAATGGAGAGAGAAAAGGTAGAAAGATGGAATGTACACACCTATGAGTTGGGTTAAATGCAAAGCAGAGGCTTCTCTCCAACTTGATTCTTGGATGTGTAAGGAGATTAAGGACCTCAAAAGGAAAGTGGAAATTATGGAAGATAACCAGAAAGCTGCATGGAACAAAATTAACAACATGGAAAAACAGATAAGAGATATCCCAGTCAAGCTCAAAGATTATAAGAATAACCTTCGAGAACTCATTAGGGAGAACAAAACGAAAATGGAGGAAGTAATGTCCAACATATGTGCTGTAGCTGCCAATATTGGAAAAAGAGCTAGTGAGGAGACCAAATCTTTGGAGGGGCCTAGCAAAAGGATGAGACAAAGCTCAAGAAAGAAGGCTACACAAGAGGGAGCCAAGTTGGCAGAAACTACCACTCAGGATACTGTTTTGAAAGGTATAGAAACTATGAAAATGATTTTGGAACTGGAAGAATAGTTTGGTTCTTCTTGCTAGTTATGTTTTTTGGTCTTGTTCTCTGGTTTCTTTTTGTAATCTTCTATCTATGGTGTAGCCAGATCTATGTTAAATCTAGGTTTTGACCAGTGGTCTCTCTGGTGGTTTCAGGTCCATATAAAACCTATTTTTGCTACTTCTCTGTAGTAGTTTTTAGGTTTTGCTTGTGGGTGTTGAAGCTTTATCTTTCAAAACCTACTTTTACCTTTATCTAAAACATTGAATAAATTGATACAATCCACATTCTACCTATTTTCCCTAAATTTTATCCTATAGACTGCATCAAATAGATTGATTCAGTGTATTCCTTGACATTTTAAATATCCATAGAATAAACTATATTGACTATCTTGATAGTGTTTATTTATCATTTCTTACCAATGTAACTACATCAAACAAATTGATTTAATTCACTTTCACTATATTTCACTTTTAAAAAATCCTAAATTAGATTATATCAACCAATCTAATAAATTTTATATCTCAACTTTGCCTCTATGATGGTTTTGAACTGATCACTATAATTAGTTTGTCTCACCCATCATTTGTAATACCTTTCTAACTATACTATATTATCAATCTTCTTACCAACTGCATCAACTTAGTTGATATCATTACTTTTTCATAGCATATCATTTTTCTCACTTCTTCATGCCCCATCAACATCATGAAATCATCTATTAGGATTTTTATTGATAGTCTCAATCCATTTAGGTTTTATGTAATTTATTCTTTCTTACATACCTTGTCCACTACTAAATCTAACACTTCATGGTGTAAACACTCTCAATGCCCATCTAGATCCATTGCATGTAACATGGTTTAAATTGGTCATCATGATGATTTATATAATTTTATCACCTTTATGAACCTTGATAATAATACCATTTATATTCCTAATCACAATTGAACTTTATCTAAACTTTCTTATTATATTATTGGAGAATTCAATTCTAATATCAAGAATCCCCCTCCCAATAACAACATTTGGAATCCTCCTCAAAATATTGGGACTCCTCCCAATATTGAAAATCCCTAACCCACCACCTAATCCTTTTAATCAAAATCCACCTATTATTACAACCTAATGACTTACCCAAATGGTTCAATAAATGAATGAAATACAAACAACTAATAATTCTCAAATAATCTAAAATTAAAATCACATATTATAATGGCTAGACAACTTCTAGTTATCATGTCTCAACAAAATCAAATTTGTATTCCTCCTCTTAGATATACCAATGGGAATATCATCCTTAAAAATCTTATGCATAATAAAATTTTACAACATATCCAAAATGAACCTTTATCACCCTTCATTGTGTCCATATACATTATAAATATTTATCCATCTATCACACATGATGGGACTAAAAACCTACTATTTTCCTTAAGTATTTTGGTAATATATTTACGGAATGGGTTTAAACTAATACCTTTTCCAATATTAAAATTCTTGTCAAAACCTTCATAAGAGATGTGTTATAATGGTATAACTAACTCCTTAGACATTATATTTTATAACTAAAGGAATTACTCAATGGTTTACTCATTTAATTTCAACATAAATACCTTCTTGAAAATAGATAGTCATTTCATCAATGCTAAAAAACTTATTAACGAATATGCTCACAACTTTATTAAATGATGGAAGTATTTATCACAAAAATCAAATCATAACATGAGTGATGATAATTTTTTCAAACTTTACATTACTACTCTTAAATCCTCTTTTCAATATAAGATTAGAATATTTTATCCCTAAACTTTAGAAGAGGCCTTTGGTCAAGTAAAAAGATAAGATTTTTTTATGATTTAATTTTAACCTTCTCATAATCTTATAAAATAATATTTCCAAACCTCAACTAATGCAATAGCCACCACTAAATCTCAACTAAAATCTATTTAAACCAAAATAGGAACTATCAATTTAGATACTCAAACTCCCTCTTAGCCACCCTTTAGTGTGTTAAAAATGAGTAAGTTGTTTTATCCATCAAAACCTTTCATTTATACCACTATTGTTCCTCCATCATGATACAATACTAACAAATTTTGTTTGTTTCATGCCAACATTGGCCATTCTCATGAAACATGTCAAGCTCTTCCAAAATTTGTGGTTAACCTTGTATTAGGAGAGGCTTTAAATCATGAATCTATGATTAATTTTCACCATAATTAATATCTTAAATCTTATAAAAAATGAAACTTTTCCAAAAATACAAATCAAAACTCTCTAAAATATTCTTTAGACACCAATACACAACTTTTAAATGAAAATATTTGTATTATTGATGCCAATTATGATCAATATTACACTAATTCTCAATATATGAGAATGACAAAGGTTAATTAACATCATAAACCTAATCTCAAATATCATGTCACCAATCCCAAAAAGTCATCTATTTAGGAGAAACTTCTTAGAGATACTATAGCTAATTCTACTACTTATTTAGACTAACCTACTACTAACAAGTCACCTCCACAATTAGAACCTCAACCTAGTGTTGTCAATCAGAAGTGCTACCCTTGTGATAATGTGTGATACTTCCAAATCTTACTAAAATAATGTAATCTCTCCTAAGTATTGGTGACTTTAAAATTGAGAGAATCTTCGGATATAGGGATGGTTCCCTTGATGCACTCACTAATTCTAATTCTAATTCTAATACTTATTGATTTCTTACTAAGGGAAAGGGTGAAAGGATATTGCTTGCACTAGAATTGAAATTAAAACTTAGAATAAATGTGATTCACTAATGTTTATGACTACTTTTACACATTATTTTCACTTTAGGTTATAAGACTTCTACAACAATGTTTCATATAAAGGACTTAGCAAAACTCACTCTTTGTATAGAATGAATGAAAGGTTATTGAATTCACATCCAAACTTAGACTAAGATTGAATTTTGACACTTATTATGACCTATATAATCTAAAATATGCTACAATAACATATAAAAACTAGAAATTAATATAGGAACACTAATGATTCATAATGTTATATCAATGAAGATCACCATAAACTTCACACAAAACTTGAAAATGGAGGAAAAGATATTCTTATTTATTTAAGAAGTTTAATACAAAAAATTTAAACCCTTTAATCATATCCAAATAAAAATATTTATAATATAATGTTATAAAAGAGATTACAAATATAAAATCATAATATAGGGGAGACAAAGCATCTCCAAAATAGGGATGACTAGCGTTGTCTTCAAACCCCTCAAATTGCTATGTAGTGTTTCATACATTCTCTCTTTTCACTCTTTCACAAAATTTGAATAGAGGTATAGTATAATTTATTGCATAAAATTTAAAATTTCTTCATCATTTATTGGTCAAAGTTGACCACTTTGGAGATTCCTAAATCATTGCTTGCAGACCCTATATACTAGTTCACATGTCCTTTTTGAAGAATAAGTCACTTCCTTGAAAAGAGGTCTTCAAGACTTAATTACATACTCTATTGAAATATTTTCCTAATCTATTTAAGAGGTATATCCACCTTACTTGGGCTGTTAGAAGGCTCCTTGAATCATCTTTGACCCTTTCAACTTGTTAGGTGTAGGAGGAAAAGAATGTCTTGTTAGGAGTGTTAGAGACTCTTTCAACCCATTTGAATGTTTTTTAAAATTTAAATTAACTTATTATTTACCTCTAAGTGGCTTGGAATAGATAATAAACCTTGCATAACCTCTTTAATAACTTATATTCCTTGACTTAGTTTATTATTCACAAAAACTCCTCATTAAGCAATGTGGGTAGGAAAGAGAAAACTTGGCTTTACTTTAATTAAATTAAATTTCCTCCATGAATGGCTTCTCAACATCATTTAAGACCTAAGAAAAGTCACTTGGATCCATCAAACACTCCAAAAGATGCAATTATATTCCATTTGCTTATTTTTTTACCTATTCCTTATATCCCTAAAAAGGGGTAAACCTCATTTTGCATAAGAGTGTATAACCTATAATGGAAAAATAAACACATTTTTGAGAAGCTAATATCCCCTACAGATCCATGCCAAGTTTTAAGATCCAAATCTAAGTGGAAATATCTCTTTTCTAACATTTCTCTCTTTAGTTAGGCCTAATTAGGCCTCTAGGCATAAAAACATAGATTTGGCCCAAACGGCCACCACACATGTTAAATATTCTAAAATTATTTAATTCACTTTACCTTGCTTAGTACCATGCTCCATGTCAAATTTCAATTTCTGAGGCCTTTTGTAGATGGGCAAACCATGAAATGGCCACTAGCAAGCCTAGATGCTTGTGTATACTTGAGAGGTAGTTTGAGATGTTTTTCATAGAACTTGAAGGTTTTAGTGCTTGAACATGACTTGATGAGACCTATAACATAGTTATAAAACTCTTTCATTTAGAGTGAGGTCTTTTATTGCACTTATAGGCCTTTATTTAGGCTTCTTGGCTTGCAAAACTAGGCTTTTCTTGTCAGGAATAAGTGATTAAAATTAATTAATTATGTAATAATATGCAACATGGAAATAATTCCTTAGAATCACATCAACAAAGACATATGGAATAAAAATTTAGATCTAGGAAAATACACACATAACACTGATATAATGTGGTTCACCCAATATGGGCTACATCCACCAAGAATATCTCAATAATATTATAAATAAGAGTAAAACAACTCTAAAAAAGAAATCTTTCATAGAGATAATTTTCTCTAGCCTAAATTCACATTAGAATTCTTGAGATGCAAATCTACACCTCAAAATTGATCACACTGACCATAGAGAGAAAGCAGAGCTTAAACTAAGATGCACAACCAATTACAATGTGTTTCCCCTCACCCCTATTTACAATCTTTAAAGAAGTGTCATGCCTTGGTGATAAGCCATATCCCCACCAAAATGGCACAAAATAAGGAAGTTTTTAACCAACTAGATAAAATATAATCCCCTAATTCTCTCAACCTCTTTAAATCACACTTATTTATCCCTAAATCATACCACAAATATGGGAAGTGATTATCACACTAAAAAAAATTTCCCCACATTTTAAAAAGTAAATAAATACATGTTAAAATTACCTCATTAACTTTATTTAAACCTTAGGGGTAAAATGGACTCCACATTTAACAATCTCCCACTTAGAGTTTGTTTCCCCTTGAAAATAATTTAACACACCTCCATGATCTTCATGTAGACCAACTAAAGTTGAACATAACCTCAACTTCTCCAATGTGACTACCTTAGTCAACATATCTATAAGATTTTAGATCATATGTATCTTCTCTAGTTTCACCATGTTTTCTTCTAAAGTTGTCCTGATGAAATGATACCAAAACTATATGTGCTTCATCCTCAAGTGGAAAGTAGAGTTCTTGGCTAAATGTATATCACTCTGACTATCACTATGTAGTCCCCCAACATCCTACTTATACCCTAACTCATTTATTAATTATTGTAACCAAATCATCTCCTTGTTATCCTCTGTAGTAGCAACATACTTAGCCTCTATGGTTGATAAAGCTGTAATCTTTTATATCTAGGAAATCTAACTAACTATTGTATTCTTGATATTAAATATAACCTATTATACTCCTAATATCAACATCCCTATCTATATCTGAGTCCACATAACCATGCAAAGTGGTGTTTGATCCACCAAAACATAATTTTATACCCATGGTTCCTCTCAAATATCAGAAAATCCATTTTACTGCTTGCCAATGTTCATAACCTAGATTACTCATGTACCTAATTACTACTCCTATTACATGGGAAACATCTGGCCTAGTAAAAACCATATCATACATCAAGCTACCAACCACCAATTAGTAAGGTACCTTAGACATCTTTAGATTTTCTTATTTTATCTTTGGACACTAATCTTTTGATAATTTGAAATGGCCCACCAAAGGAGTCCCAACTAGCTTAGCATCCTACATACTAAACCTCTCCAAAACTTTATTCACGTACTCTTCTTAGGATAATATCAACTTCCTCTCCTTCATATCTTGATATATCCTCATACCAAGGATTTTCTTCACTACACCCAAATCCTTCATAGAAAAAGAATCACCAAGCTACTTCTTGAGTACTTGAATCTATTGCATGTTCTTTCCTACAACCAACATGTCATTTAAATACAAGCATATGATAATATAATTACCATCTTCAAATATTTTGACATACATGTAATGATCAGAATGACACTTGGAGTAACCCTATTCCAACATAAAACTATCAAATTTTTTATACGATTATCATGGAGCTTGTTTAGGGCCATACAAACTCTTCTTTAGTTTGTATAGCAATATCTCCTTTCCTTTGACCTCATAACCATGTGGTTGTTCCATATATAATTCCTCCTCCAAATCACCATGAAGGAATGTAGTCTTCACTTCTAATTGTTCTAAATGCAAATCCTCTACTACAACTATACCAAGCATAATTCTAAAAAAAGTCATTTTAACAATAGTAGAAAAAATATCATTAAAATCAATACTTTTCTTTTGTGCAAACCCCTTGACCACAAACTAGGCCTTGTACCTTTTCCTTCCTCCATCCTCTTCTTTGATTTTGTATACCTACTTGTTTTGCAATGCTCTATTTCCCTTGGGTAGCTTCATCAAATCCCACATCTGGTTCTCCATGAGAGAATTTGTTCTTCTTCCATGGCTTACTCCCACATCTTCCTAACATTCACCTGCATTGCTTCCTCAAAACATTTTGGTTCTTCACTATCATTAAGTAAGAAATAACTCAAAGATGGGGGAAAATGTTCAAGAGATTTTCCTACCCTAAAAAACCTTCTTACTACAATATTTTAGGGTTCCTATGTAGGAGGTTCCTGAACTATCTCCTTGAATACTTTACCATTCATAATATCATCCAACACTATGTACTCTTTTTGTTCCTGATCCTATAATTGATCCTTATACATTACTTTTTATTTAAAGATAACTTCCCTAGAATAGAATATTTTCTTATCTCTAAGACTCCAAACTCAGAAACTAAAGTCATCCTCACCATAACCAATAAAGGTGCATCTCTCAAACTTAGCCTCTAACTTGGTCCTATCCTTCTTGGGAACATGAACCAATGCCTCACATCCAAAGACCTTAAGAAAATAATAATTAAATTTCTTACTAGATTAGGCTTCCTTAAGTATGTCTCCATCTAAAGGCACTAAAGGTCCTCTATTGATTAGATATACTATTATGCTAACTGCTTCTATCCAAAACATTAGGGGTAACCCTAAATGCAACCTCATGATCCTAGCACACTCCATGATTGTCCTGTTCAACCTCTCTAACACTCCATTCTCCTGTGGTGTCTTTGGAACCATCATTTTCTTATGAATTCCATTTTATGAACAATAATAATCAAATGCTTTGCTACAATACTCACCTTCATTATCTAACCTGAGACATTTCAACTTGAGATCTATTTAATTCTTAACTAAAGCTTTTCATCTCTTGAATGTTTCAAACACATTAGATTTATTCTTATTGTAATAAACCCAAAATTTCCTAGTTACATCATCAATAAATTTAAAATAATAATTTGAACCACCAATAAAAGATAACTAAGCTATCCCCCATACATTTGAGTAAACCAATTCTAACTTATTCTCCTTCTTTGTAGGTCCAACCCTCAGGAACTTAACTCACTTTTGCTTCCCATAAACACAATCATCAAAAAAGTCCAAATCAACCTATTTCAATCCAAGAAAATTATCTATCAAGATCTCCATGCCCTTCTAGCTCATATGACTAAGCCTATAGTGCCACAAAGTTACATCTCCATTTGTAACAACTAAATTATAGTGATCATCACTACTAGTCAAATATAAAGTTTAATTTTTCTTACCTTTCATGACCATAAGAGCACCCTTGATAACTTTCCAAGAGTATACTAAAAACATCACTAAACAAACCTCACTATCTAATTACCCTATTGATATAAAATTTTACCTTAACTGTGAGACATGTCTAACATCCTTTAGTATCCATGTGTTCCTATTTTGCATATTTATCTAAACATAACATTTTCCTACTATACTACATGGTTCATCATCACCAAGATAAACATGTCTAAAATTTCCTTGAACATAATCAATAAAATGATGCCTATGTGGGGTGGCATGAAAAGAAGCCCTTGAATCTAATACCCAAGATTTAAAAACATTATCCAAGGAAAGAATTAAATCATCCTAACTAACATTACCTGTTGTCATATTTACCTCCTTGGTCTCCTCATGTCTATTCTTCTTATCCTAAAGTTCCTAACATTCCTTCTTTGTGTGTCCACTTTTCCCATAGTGCTAGTACACCATCTTGGTTTTAGATTTAGATCATCCCTGACCCTTTGGCTTTCCATGGTTTCCTTTTCTTTTGTCCTTTTATGTCCCTCTAGTCTCCATCATCAAATCATTCTTGAATATGATTCCCTAATGCTCTTCCTTCACATTTCCTCACTAAGAATCACACTTATAACATCCTCAAACTTTAAACTTCCCTTATCAAGGATGACATTACTCATAGCCATAACTAGGCTATCTCAACTATCTAGTAAGGAGCACAAAATTAATAAATCCTTAACTTCATCTTCATTTTTTAATACCAAAAAAAGTTAGCATACTCACAACCATTTTAAATTCATTCAAATGATCAGCTACAAAACCATTTTCTGACATTCTCATATTAAATAACCTTTTCATCAAAAAAATTTTTATTAGAGGTAGAGGGTTTTTCATATAACTCCCCTAATTTCTTCATTAGACCAAATGTGGTCATCTCCTCTAAAATATTAAAGGCAACCAAAGATGCAAGGCACAATCATATGGCTCCCAGTGTTTTCTTATCAATAAAATCCCAATCTACTTGATTCATACCTAAAGGTTGGCCTATTTTTTCCATCAAAGGGAGATGAAGATCCTTCTAAAACAAGTAATCTTCCATCTACATCTTCCACAATCCAAAATTTGGCCCTTTAAATTTTTTAACTCTAGATCTGCTATAGCTCCTACTCAAGTTAATTTCCCTACAATTCACTAATTTAGAAAAACCACTAAAGTTAGATCTAATACCAATTTTCAAGAATAAGTGATTAAAATTAATTAATTATGCAATAATACGTAACATAAAAATCATTCCTTAGAATCATAGCATTAGAGACATATGGAAGAAAATTTTAGATCTAAGAAAATACACACATAACACCAATATAACATGGTTCACCCAATGTGAGATACATCCACCAAGAGGATCTAAATAATATTATAAATAAGAATAAAACAACTTTAAACAAGAAACCTCTCATAGATATAATTTTCTTTAGCCCAAATTCACACCAAAATTATTGAGATGCAAAGTTATAGCTCAAAATTGATCACACTAGCCGTAGAGAGAAAGTAGAGCTCAAACTAAAATGAAAAATACAATTACAATGTATTTCCCCTCATCCCTATTTATAATCTTTAAAAAAAATTCCATACCTTGGTGATAAGCCATATCCCTAACAAAACGGCACAAAATAAGAGAGGTTTTAACCAACTAGATAGAATATAATCCTCTGATTGTCTCAACCTCTTTAAATCACACTTATTTCTCCATAAATCATGACACAAATGTGGGAAGTTATTATCAAACTAAAAAAAAATTCTTCACATTTGTAAAAGTAAATAAATACATGTTAAAATTTCCCCATTAACTTTATTTTGACCTTAGGGGTGAAATAGACTCCACATTTAACATTTCTTACCTTTTAATCAAGTGGCCAACTTATAAGGATGGTATAAAAAATTAAGATACATATATAAGAGTTTTTATGATATCATAGCCTCTTTAAATCCCCTACAATCCTCTATAAATGATTTATACATCATTCCACAACTTATGCCTCCACAAACAAGCCTTAAATTGCATATATAGACATATATTATATGGTATTGTACCTACCATGTAAACCAACACCTTTAAATGGATGTCACAATATTTTTAAATGACATTAGGGTCATTTTTAGGTCATATCATGAAATTTGAGGATGTTAAGAAACACATTTTCTCCATCAGGTCACTGTGAGAGATTTAAGAAGGGTTTAGAGAGGCTTATGGTCATAGCAATGATTCATAAAGGATATGGGTCCATTCTACGAACCAATTCCATGATGTGAAATATAAGGGACATAAATAACACATATAATTTCCATATATCACCATACATCATCTCCTTATAGTTATGAGTAAAAAATAGTGACTTTTTGAGCTCCTTCTTAAGCAAAATAAGGTTTTAAGTGTCCAGATTTCTAAGTGATAGTTCATACTATATAGGTATTTAATCCATGAAATAATAACATAAAAATAAATTAATAAACCATATAGATATATCTTAAATTTCCATATTCCACCATTCATGTTATCCAAGTAGTACTAATCTCTGCAAGTTAGCTTATTGGGTAGAGGTGACTATGTATGAAGATCAAGAAAGGTCTTTTTGGGTCTTAAGACCTAAAAAACCATTCTAATGGAAAATAAGACATAAAAAATGATTTAAATTATTCATTAAATGATTCACCATGATCCTCCATGATCATTAACCTTCCAAAATGTCTGAAACTTTGCTTTTTCACCATTTGAAGGTTTTTATACAAGTTGAGTTTATTGACCCTAGAGGTCTATTACTTGAGTTTCTCTCCTCATCTACTGGAATAAAAGCTTATGAAAGTATTTTATAATGTAATATACATCCATTTTTACCATTTTACATTCAATTCTAGTGATAAATATTCTCTCCTCACTTTGTTATAAAGTAGGCCTGTAGGTCTCTTGGTAATTTAGCCTATCATGGCCAAATACCAACCCATACGATCCAAAACTTTTCTTGGTAACTATTGAACCTGTTTAAGATAGTATTTAAATGATTAAATTAAATTTAAAAATTTCATTAATTCCTTCATAATATCCTTAAATACTTTCATCTTCATGATATTAGCCTTAAGTCAAACTTTCATACTTTAAAAATGTCATTTAATGCAAATTTAAGCTTAGAAAAGACCCAAAAGGACTTCCACATGCCAATTTTGGATAAATAAAGATGTTAAAAATCTTATAATTTTTTATAACACATCCAAATACTCATTTACTCCTATTCATTCATTAAATTTGGTGGTGGAAGACTAAACTTGGAATAAAAAGACAAAAAGGGGCTTATTTCATGCATATTTCAAAGAAACATATGGAATTGAATGACCATTCATATGGTGGAGGATATGACTAGGATTATCATGTAATATCAGGTGTTTATTAAGGTTTTAATTTTAATTTGACTCCAAAAAGGCCTGAAATTGGTTCATATCTATCAATTGGTTTCTTTACACACAAGTACTACATTCTAAGTTTCATGATGGTACAACCATTAGAGACAGAATCTAGGTATTAATTTTTGATCAAATAAACTAAACTAAAATATATTATAGTTATATAAATTGGATATAAATTTAGTCTCCTCTCCTTCATGAACCATCCATTTGAACTCAAGATATTCAACAATAGTCTTTCATCCATGAAGGCAACTAATTTTCTATGATTTCTCCTCATTAGGGCATCATATCAAGAAAATTAAATGTTTGTGAGGATTTTAAATAGCATAGTATACCTTACCATGGCATTATATAGGTAATTTTCACACGTTTAAGTGTCAAACATAGCTTCCAAATATAAAATAAGTGAAAATTTGTAGTATAGATGCTTCTAAGGATATTTTATGGTCAAGGAGAGAGAAAACAACATCAAGTTTTCTTTAAATATTTTTTTATAGGGTATCCATCATGTTCACATGTCCTCAAAGTAATATTCACAAGGTTTCATGAAAATTCATAGAAAAATCCCATAATTTGGTTCTCAAAATCATCTCCAAAGAGTCTTTGTTTAGCAAAAACTAAGGTTAATCAGCATATTTTAAGGTTTTTTGCAGAATCTTATATTTCATTTTCACCTCCTTATCCTCTTTCATTGGCCTCAAAATTGATACATATAGTGGAGGTTAGTCCTATGCTTTCATATGACCTTTCAATCTGGAATTGTCATGCTCATAGTGCTCTTAATCAAATCCATTTTGTTACCTTCATCCCCACAACCTTATCACTACCTTTACACAGTTTTAAGGGTCCATTTTCACTTCATCACCATTATATTTTCCATATCTCATCCATCATTTCTAACCTTCCACACATATACATCTCACCATTCATCACCTTCAAAGAGTTAACAAAATTAAGTGTAATCATGGTCACTCAAAATGATATGTAGACCAAGAGGCCTTGTCTATAGACAAGAAATGATGACTTACAGTAGAAAAAGTACATTCATGAGGTTATTCATGAATTACATAATCCAAAGTAGATAAGAAGAGGCCTTATTTAAGGTCTATGATAAAACCATCTTATCAAGTTATTGTAACAGGAGAAGGACAAGGTCATATCATAATTTTGAGTCTTCTTAATGGGTTAATTCATATTAAGACCATATAAATGGAGACCTATAGCCATGATGGTAGTGGATGAGATCAATACAACTCTAGGTCAAAGAAAGGATATAAAAAATAGAGGTTGAATTCAAGGGTAAATTCAAAAGGAGTGGAACATTTGAATAGATTTAGAGGACTATTTGAGTTCCTCTAAAGTCTATCACAGCCATAGTCTATATAGGAGTATATAAAGTCATTCTCAGTTGGGTAAGGATATAGCCTTTTTGAGGTTAATCTCATGGTATGAAGGTATGAATGAAGTTTACAAGAATTGGAATGGTTTTTATTCATGTTATAGTTTCATTCATGATCTTAAACCATCATTAGGTACTTAAGTGGTAGTAAACTCCACCTATAAGCTTGTACTTAAGTGTACCTATAGTAGATAAGGGTTTTAACCTTAGTCTTAAGTCTTGTCAAGGAGATAAGGAAACTAATTAAACCATTGAATGCATGAATAGTATGAGATAGGTATAATAATGGACCAAATGAGTTTACTCAAATTGATACATATTTAGGGTTTTGAATAAGCTTAAAACATAATAAACACGATAGCCTACATCTATGAGGTCTATTGTGAAGATAGTGAATCATGCTTAAGAAACTTTTAAGGATATTTGACCTTGTTATGGTTTGTTAAGACTATCAAGAAGGATCATGACTAGTAAGAACCATTTTCACACCTCTTATCACTTTATTTTTTATCACATCTCTCCAAGCATCTTACACCTTGATATATTCCATACATACCTAGAGTTAATGTCAACACAATCAAGATGAAGAAGAGATTATTCTCAAGAAAGAGGAATTATGACTATGTAAGTGGTACTTTTTATTTTTTAGGGATGATTATGATTTGAGATAAAAATAAAATCTAAAAATGGGTATAAGCTCAAATAAATTTATCTTCTTATGAGGCTACATTCACCTATAATAGGGTTTCTCAAACCATGAGGGCACATTTCAAATTCTAAGCAAGGAGTGATAGAAAATGGAACTAGTAGTAGAGTTTCATCCTTGAATGTCAATCAATGGAAAAATAAAGATATGAATGAGATAAAGAGGGTAAATTGAGGGTTTCATACATGAACATAGTTAGTTTTCAAATTAAGCATCACATATAGCCTCCTTAATAAATTAAGCATGTTTTCAAAAGGGAAAAGAGTGGTTCTAGACACAGTGATCCATAGAGGAGTCCCATGGTATGAAAGGTTCATAGAATCATGGTGATGTGAGGTGAAGGATAAAGCAAGGGTTTTAAAACACTTGAGGACTTAGTCTTTCACCTTGAAGGTCAATACCTAAATTTATAGAGAGTACATACCTATTTTCAATCACATGAAAGTCATAAAAACATAGTGGTTCACTTTGAGGAGTTTCAAATTATATGGAGGATTTATAAGTAATGTTGGATTTTAAAATGATGTCAAAAGGTTATGGATGATGCACAAGAATAGGCTATAGTCCTTTTACCTCAAATTGGCACCCATAGCCATGTTAAAGATAGTCATCCTTCAAGCTAGTTCATTTAAATTGAGGTTTAGTGGTCTATATATGAAATATCCAATGAAAATAATATTTTTCGAGATAGTGATGATGCTAAGATCAAGAGATAATGGATTTCCAATTACTCTATAGTCAAAACCACCTCATAAGCTCACCTATAGCCACCAAACATAGTCATCTTTACAAGCATGAAGAAAAATAAAATTACAATGTTATATGTTTGAGTCTCTTGAAAATGAATGGGTCATAGAAGTAATAAATAATTATAAGAATAGAGAGATCATAATGGGGACTCCAAGTACCAAGATGACACATTCAAGTATAGGGTTGTATGAAAAAGATTGGGTAAGAGGCCTAAAGAGCATAGTTTGAGGTGTTAAATTGCCAAGAAGAGTATGAAAAGTGGGTTTTAATTTGTTTAAGTGATATCTTAAGCAATAATTCATGATTATTAATTAATATACACTTTTTCACCTTAAGAACACACACCTACAACATTGTTGGTGTAAGAAAATAGGCTTCTTAAAGGATATAAGGTCATACATAGGTGGTATAAGACTAAAAGTTGACCAATGGAGGGTGATATAAATTAAAGGAGAAGTTTAATGTAATTTTCAAGGTGTATCCATCTTATTCAATCCCAAACCAAGGAAAAAATAGATAAAACTCAGTCTTAAGACTAAGCAAGTAGGCAACCTCTCACTAGATGTTAAATAAATTCATCCACATGATAAAATATGCATGATCTAGCCATGAATTTTGGTGGAGTAGGTCACGATGACTTAATATACCCATCAAAAATCTTTATTGGGTCAAATAATTAGGGGAAACAATCACTATTTTGACACAGTCCCCTCCATGTCTTATAACAGTCACCATATGTGCAAGCATACTTCTTAGAGAAGTCTAAGGTATACCAGAGATTTTTAAGCTTATGAAAGTGTTTTAAAAGTGTAATATGGTATTTTTAATCTAAAAATAACCTTTTTAGAGTTAATTACACTCAAAAATCTATACAAACACATAGGCAATCTAGTAAGCCCACAGGGAGTCTCAAAGGCATAAAGAGCAAAGTTGGATTTTTGATCATTTTAAGCGAAGAATATAAGTTTAATAATTTAATGAATAAAAAATAATTTAATTTTATCCCCAATATCATCCTATATGTGTCTCAATCATCAAAACTCATTTTTGGGCCAAAACTAAGTTTTAAGCCTAGAAGACCTATAGCACCGAAAGGAATATTTAGACCTATAAAGTAATATGACACATAAATAATGATAAAATTATATAATAAATTACCCATGATGATGAATTAAATTAAGGATAACAAATGGAATATTTAGTTTCAATCCAAAGAGAAAATTTGAATTTTGTAGGCTAATACACCCATTCAAGCCACTTGATCAAGTGCTCGTATCTTTCACCATGTGAAGAGTTTGGTAAAATGATGTTTTAAATATTTTAGGACACATATAAACATATATTTAATGAAAAATTTAGGTTTTCTATGGTATTTACTCTATGAAAAATTGCTAAGAGCATAACCATGTCCAGAATGTTTGCAAACCCTAGAAGCAAATTTCTTCACGTAGGTATCTTTTCATAAATTTTGTATGGGAACCCAATATTCTCAAGGAATATAAGGGGCTCTTTATATTAAACATTATTATAAATAAGTTTGGTTTTTGATTTTTGTACTTTATGAACCATCGTTAAGAAAGTTCACCTCCAAACCTTCCCAAACCCTCATAGTGACCAATTTTGAGAAAAGTCAATTTTCTTGCCATAAAAACTCATGGATAAACCTAAAACATATTAAAAAATGAAATAAAATAAGAGAGGGTCAAATAAATGATAATTTTTATGTAAGTAATTATATGAATCATGGAAAAACATAGGTTTTTTAGAAGAAAAAGCATAAAAAATAAGGTACAAGGTAGTTTACATGAAATCCAATCCATGAAGATTAAAGTATGGAACTTTTTATTCATCCTAAAATCATAATATAGTCAAAAATATACCTATTAGTTCCCTTAATATCTTATCCAAAATAGACATTCTATAGGAAATTGAGGTAGTTTTAACCTAGTCAGCTAGTTTGATTAAGTTATAGGTTTGTCTTCATCAAAAGGACCTTCCTAATGATATTAGGAGTTTTTCCAAGCCTAAATATCATTGTATTTTTATGATTTATGTTTTTTATTTAGGTTATAATCTCATAAAATCTAATAAGATAGGATATTAGGCCTAATTGGCCTAGTAAACCTATTTGATCAAATAATTAGAGAGAAAATGGCATTGAAAGAGCTATAAAAGGATTTGATTTTGAGTTTTCACACATCATATCTAGTATTAAAGTGAATATTATATAAACATTCAGTATTTGAGTTCCATTTCATGCAAGAAAAGGGCTTAAGTGGAGTTAACTTGTCTTAAAGACCAACACTCTAAGTTGACTAGTTGACTAACATCATGCATTTTCCTTGGTTTTTATGCAAGATTGGTCATTCACATACTCTTGAACTCACTTCAATTGGAGTTAAAAATCAATATATGGTGTAGAATTCATGCAAGAGGAGCTTTGATAATTTAAATGGGCCCACCACCTTTCTAACACCAAAAAGATCATGTAAGGCTTAGACACAAGGATACTTCACCAAGGCTACTATTATTATAATTTAATTAAAATTACACTAGATTTGAATTTGTAGTTCACTTCCTCTTCTTTGCTCTATGCCACATTGGCTAGATCTTCTCTTTTTCTATATATTTAGGATTTCAAGCCAATTTGTAAGATCCTTCTCTTGGGCATGATTAAACTCTACCAATATTTCATGTTGTAACCTTTTAAGATAAATAAAATGACAATTTTTTTATTCTAATATTCTGGTATAGTGTGTTTATGTTAGTTTATCTGCACATGTGGTAGTACGTTCTCCCTTGGTAGGTCTTGATCTTGCCTAGTTACTAGTATGTCATCTTATATAGGTCATATATAGTGTTTGATGTCATTTGATTGAGCTAATGATGGAAATATTGATTGGTTAGTTCCTTGAATTAGTATTATTCCATAGTTTCTCTCATGTTTTGATCACCTAATAAAACCTCTATATGAAATATTGTTGCAAAAAAAGTCACGTGGAGTTATAAATTTAGTTATTTGCTTGTCTTATCAGTGTTTTATGAGATTAAGTAGAGTGGATAAACCATAAATACATGTGTACACCAATAGTAGAATAATATTTGAAATTTAGTTTCAATCTAACATTTTTCATCCCAAAAATCAAAACTAGAGGACTAGTATGAGTACAGGTATCCCACACCTCAGATCATTATAATTTTAGTCTAAGTGTGAAATATATCCTAAGTAATCATCCTTCATCATGGTTTTATCTGGGTTGCTAACATTTTTGGCATGCCTAGTGGGGCATAGATTTAGTGATTGGAGTATAAATTTTTAGCATATTGGTTTTTAGAAGCAATTTCAAGTAGTCTTATGGTATTTATCTCAGAGGTAAAAGGTAAATTTTAATTAATAATTTAGTTGATTTTCATGTGTTTTCTTAATTATGGTAGCCTATAGAGAATAATTCTATCATTTATCTCCTTATCAATAGTTCCAAAATAATCCATATACATCTTGTTATGATCCTCATGACCCATATCAATCCTACCAAGATTCATATCATCCATATGATGAGTATCACCAACTATATACATATCCTTATTAGAAATATGATGACTCATACTAATCTTATGATAACCCTTATGAGTCTTGTTATCTTCTTGATCAGCCCAATCAAGTCCCAAAATAATCCATCTCAAGCTTCAAATAAACCCTATTTGGCTATGAGAAATAGATGGTAAGAATAGACATGAAAAAAAGCTATGGACAAGAGATCTCCAGCATGAAATTTAGAACATGAGAGCTAATTTCTAGTAGGCTAAAGAGGTATGTGCATCTTTCATAATTCAAGGCCATTCAAAGTTCAGTGCTGATATTCTAGACATAAGCAATCTAATTCTAGGCATTGAAGAGAGGTTGGTGGTCTATGAGAAACACTAGCATCATCATAATTAGTAGCATGTTACCATTGAGTTTCCCCTTTCCATTTATGATCAATAAGAAAATATTTATCATAACCCTTAATATTCATTACAAATCTTACCAAGCTTTCTTACTTAGAATTCTATCCAAGAAAGACCTTGTAAGAAGGAAGAAGCATGTTTTGAGGAGGCTAATTTTTAGGTTTCATAGCAGATCATAAAGGAACTTTCATCTTCAAGTTTTAAGGGAGAGATATCCAATAAATTAGTACATGATTTTTAGGTTCATCTATCCAAGCAACTTGAGCTTAAAAATCAACATCTTCAGTATTCAATGGTAAATGCAAAGGCAACATAGCATCAAGTTCCTTATTTCACACCCATGGCTGCAATAAGTACAAAATTAGAAGTTTTTGAACCCAAGTTCATGACTTGTAAATAGATATAATAGTCCATGGATAAAGAACATTCAATCATCAGTTAAGATGTTGAAGTCAAGAATAAGTAGGATATCATTCAGCCTCCACTCCTCCTCCTTAAAATCCCAAGTCCTTTCTTTGATGGAAAGTTATTCAATAAATAGTGCATCAGAGAGAGGAGGTGAAGGTGATTCAAGAAGAGTAGGTCCATGATAAAAATTAGACATCAATGTTAACTCCTTTGGACCTTTCTCATCTTCTTGAGTATTTTTAGGAGTCTACCATGCCAATTCTTGAGAAGGAACCAATCTTGTATGAAAAAATGAAGAAGTTTTAGTTATAGTGATAAGAGATGAGAAAGAGCTTTTAGTTGAAGATAAAGAGGACATATCCATTGAGATATTTGCAAGTAAGGACAACCATAACTTCGTCTTTCATAATATCAAAGAAGATGAACTATAGGATGATTTTTAGATACAAGATAACACATAAGAAGAATTTTAAGATGTGCAACAAGAGGTTTTTTATCAAGAGCTTCTTGATCACATATCATCAATCCCACATCAAGATGTTCCTTAAGAACTTATAGAACTACCATTGATAATTTCAATCCATCTAAAGAGGATAAGAGTCAAGGTAATGATAATGGCTTTTTGTAGTAATATATAGATATTTGTAATGAATATCAAGCTATTCAAGGTCTCACACTCTATATTAAGAATGTTAAAGACCAATCAATTGCTAAATATATTAAGTTTTACCCACAAAAAGAGCAAGTTCATGATGATGAGAAGAATGAAAAAGTGTTGGTTGATTTGGTACCTCAAATCATTTCTCTTGATCACAAATCAAATTAATAAATCTTGCCCTTTAGCATGCCTAAAGAGATATAAAAAGTCAATCATAAAGATTCTTGACAAGTCACCATCCAATGTAGAGTAGAATCAAGGTTTTAACCAATACATATAAAATCATTGGCAGCCCATGAATGAAGAAGAATTTTCATTATCTTTCAAAGTAGGATAATATGGGAGGATGATGATTGGGTCTTATATCCATATCTTCAATCCATGCACCTAAGAATGGAAGGTTGAGCCTTAGTTACATCTCCAAGAAGACATGAACATAAAAGTTCTCTTATCTATAAGAAGACACCACAAAGAGATGGAAAACATGATTCAATGTTTTATGGTGGATAAAATATCTTTCCTTTTGACCCTAGAGGAAATATTTTCACTTTAGGTTAGTTATTTTAGGTTTATCTTGTTTTAATAAGTGATTAGCACAAGTAGTAATCTACTTCCCTTTCTATTGTGTTTGTCTAATTTTCCTATCTCCTTAGGTTAGTTTTCATTTATTCTCAATTTATTTATTATTTCCTTTAAGTCTTGTTGTTATCTCAGTCAAAAGAGGTGTTACAAATCCCAAAAAAGTGCCTTTGCCAGTCAAGAGAGTCATCACGCCATCAAACAATGTCTTAAATTATCATTATCATGTCAAATAAAAAAGGTTATATTTAATATCAAGATATTAAACCCCTATTAGTTTCAAAAAATGTTGGTAATTTGGCATGTTAAGGCCAAATACCAACCTGTACAATCTAAAACTTTTCCTGGTAGTTGTTGAACCCATTCAAGGCAGTCTAAAACTATGTATTTTGGCTTTAAAAGATAAATTTTAATATTTAAATCATTAAATTATATGTAAAAAATCCATTAATGTCTTCATAATACCTTTAAATACTTTCATATTCATGAGATTAACCTTAAGTCAAACTTTCATACATTAAAAAGGTCACTTAGTGCAAATTTAAGCTTAAAAAGACCCAAAAGGACTCCCACATGCCAATTTAGGCTAAATAAAGATGTTAAAAATATTATTATTTTTTATCACATGTAAAAATAATTATGTATTCCTATTCATACATTTAATTTGGTGGTGGAAGACTAAAGTTGTAATAAAATGACAAAAGGGGGCTTATTTCATGCATATTTCAAAGAAAAATATGGAATTGTATGGCCATATTTATGGTAGAAGACATAGATAGGATAATAAATGAATATAAGGAGTTTATGAAGAGTTTAATTTCAATTTGACTCCAAACAGGCCCAAAACTGGTTCATATCTTTTAATTGGTTTCTTTGCACACAAAGACTGCCTTCTAGGTTTCATGATGGTATGGCCATTAGAGAGAGAATCCAAGTATGAATTTTTGGTAAAAGAAAGTAGAATTAGATAAATTATAGATATAGTAAGTAAATTTTAATTTAGTCTCCTCTCCTTCATGAACCATCCCTTTGAAGTTAGAATATTCAACAACAATCTTCAATCCATGAAGGCAATCAATTTTTTGTATTTTTTCCTCACTAGGGCATCATATCAAGAAAATTTAAGTTTGTGTGGCTTCTAAATATCTTAATATACCTTTCAATGACATTATATATGTCATTTTCACATGTGTGAGGGTCAAACACATCTTAATAAGACAAGATAAGTGCAAATTTGTAGTTTAGATGCTTCTAAGGAGATTGTATGGTCAAGGAGAGAGAAATCAACATCAAATTTTCTTAAAATTTATTTTTCATGGTCTATATCATGTTTACATGTCCTCCAATAAATATTCATAAGGTTTCATGAATATTCATAGAAAAATCCCATCATTTGCCTCTCAAAAGAATCTCTAAGGAGTCCTTGTTTAGTAAAAACTAAGGTTAATTAGCATATTTTAAGGTTTTTGTAGACTCCTACGTTTCATTTTCACCTTCTTATCCTCTTTCATTGTCCTCAAAATTTATATATGTAGTGGATATTATCCCTATGCTTGCATATGACCCTTCAAGCTAGCCTTGTCATGCTCATAGTGCTCTTCACAATTTATCACCTTCAAAGAGTTAAGAACACTAACTACCATCATGGTCACTCAAAATGATATGTAGACTAAGTGTCCATGTCTACTACCAAGAAATGATGACCTACAATAGAAAAAGTATAGTCATGAGTTTATTCATGAATTACATAACCCGAAGTAGATAAGAAGAGGTCTTCCTTAAGGTTTATGATCAAACCATATTATCAAATTTTTGCTATAAGATAAGGACAAGGTCATATCATGATTTTGTGTCTTCTTAAGGGGATAATTCATATTCAAACTATATAAATGGATACATATATCCATGATGGTAGTGGATGAGATCAAGATAATTCTAGGTCAAATAAAAGATATGAAAAAAGAGGTTGAACTCAAGGAGAATGTCAAAAGGAGTGAAACATTTGAATAGCTTTAGAGGACTATTTGAGTTCCTCCAAAGTCTGTCAGAGCCATAGTATGTATAGGATTATACACATTCATCCTTAGTTGTGTAAGGATATAGCCTTTTAGAGGTTGATCTCATGGTATGAAGGTATGAATGAATTAAATAAGTAGTTGAATGGTTCTTATTCATGTTATAGCTTCATTCATGATCCCAAACCATCATTAGTTAGTTAAGTGGTAGTAAACTCCACCTACAATATTGTACTTAAGTGTACCTATAGTAGATAAGGGTTCTAACCTTAGTCTTAAGGACTATCAAGGAGAGAAGGAGACTAATTGAACCATTTAATTCATGACTAGTATGACACAAGTTTAAGAATGACCCTAACGAGTTTACTCAAAGTGATATATAGTCAGGGTTTTGAATAAGCTTAAAACACATGAAACACAGTTGCCTATAGCCATGAGGTATGTTGCCAAGATAGTGAACCATAATTAAGAAATGTTTAATCATATTTGACCTTCTATAGTTTGTTGAGACTATGAAAAAGGATCATGACTAGTAAGCACCATTTTCACACCTCTTGTCACCTTGCTTGATATAAAATCTCTCCAACCATCTTACACCTTGATATAGTCTATATATACCTATAATCAATTTCAATACAATCAAGATGAAGAAGAGATTATTCTCAAAGAGGAATTATGAATATGTAGGTGGTAGTTTTTATTTACAAAGGGATGATTATGATTTGAGATCAAATGTAGACCCAAAAAGTGGTTTGAACTCAAACAAATTTATCTTGTTATGAGGATACAATCACCTACATTAGGTTTTCTCAATCCATGAGGACACATTTCAACTTCTGAGTAAGGAGTGATAGCAAAGTATTTAGGTCAACATACCTCCATTTCTAAAAATGGGGACCATTGTTTAAAATCATACAAATTTATGTTATAAATTGAAAATTCACTTAATCAAAGTACCACTAGCAGGTTTGCAAATTATCTTTATTTGAAGATCATCCACACTTGGTTCTTGTTTGTATTAATTGACATGTTTTTAGTTGATCATGGTTTTACCCCTTCTAATGTTGCTAAAAATTGTTGCTTGTATTTCAGGTTCAATAGAATCTCATTTGGGAATGAACATGCTTAGGGTTTTGTGTTTCAATGTTAAATTGATCTTTTATTAGCCTTTGATCTATTGAAGATTAATTGTATATATTTTAAGTCATGTTAAAACCCTTTTCTAATGTTTTAACCTAGGTCCCTTTTGAATTAAATTCAAATTCGCATGGGAACAATTTATGCAAGAATAATTATTCATGCCTTGGACTTAGCTTAATTTTTATCCTAAGTCTTAGTCATATTTTTCAAAATGACCAAACCTTAGTCTAAGAATATTATGCTTGGTACCTTTATGCCTGTGGCCCCTTGGTCTATTTTATTATTAGCATGGTCTAGCTAATCACATGGTCCCCTTTCACTATGTTCTAAACTTAGATTAAGATTTAATCTTAAGGCTTTAATTTGTGTTTCTTAACATGAATAAAAACCTCAGTGTCAAGACTTTACCCTAGGTTCCATATATTACCTAGTTTTGAATTAATTATTTTATTATCTATAAGATCAACATTCCATGTTTGCTTAGGTGATTGAGATCTATCAATGCATATAAATTTAACAAGTCAAGAGCCTTAATCGATGACATGAATTTACCTGGGTGATGGATATCCAATGGTGTGAGATTAAAGTTGAAAATTCAAGCCCCATACTTAAGCTAAAGTTTGAAAATCTTTTGAGGATCAATTATTCACATTTACTTGGGAAAGATTAATCTAATCGTGTATGTTAAATTCAAGAGTTTAATAGAGCCCCCAAATGAGTGAGACAATGAAAAGTGTCACAACCTTAGTGAAATAAAATTGAACATCTAATGGCATTTTACCCCTTTGATCAAGATATGATAGAGCACATTGATCTGACCAAACAAGATCTGACTGTGCATGATGAAGGATAAAAAGTCAAATTGCCTAGGAAATAATGTAGAGATGACATGTGGCATAGTTGTGAACCATAAATTAAAGCTCAAGCATATTTCAAAGATTGATGGTACATAGATGAATTTACATATTATGATTAATAGTTTGTAGAGCAAGAGGCATGATTAAGTAGATCAAGATTGATGGAGCATGACTGATTCATGTAAACAAGATCAATGGTGCAAGATCAACATTGACATTTCAACAAAGCTCATAGCGAATGTGAAAGTGATAATTTGAATAACCATGGGAAATGTAGAAAGTAACCAATAACATTAAAATTCTTAGATCGATATCAATGAACCGTATTGATCCAAATAAATAGATCTAATAATGTGAGGTGAGGTAAAATTTTCAAAGCACCCATAACCAATAAAATACTAACATGTATCCAAAGGTGACAAATGGTCATATTTTAAATATTAATAAGCAAGATGCCACAGTGATACCACATCAAAGCCACGTAAGTATAATATGCCATGTTGAAGATTTATAGACTTATGAAATTCAAGGGTATAAGTATGCAATATAATTAGGATCTAAGTCATGAAGCTTTCACAAGTTCAAACAACTTCTGCCATTAAATCATTATTAAAAAAACCTTCAAAAGATCCCTAACACACACTAAAACCCTAATTCAACCCTGTATTGATCATAATCATGCCTAAGAGAGTTAAATTATCATCCGTGCAATTAGAATTCAATCTAGAATAGAAGTGAAAACCACTAGTGAGCAATTTTAACAAATTCATGGCCACTATGGCAAATTATAGAAAGTCCCTACTCTACACCATCTTTGGGTAATAACAAAGTTTATCAACATTATTGTGCTTGAAGATCTTAAGCCATGGATTGTGGCTCTAGAAAAGGAAGAGGAGAAAAGAATGGCTACTCTAGGGGCATCAAACAAGCTTTAGAAAGGGTTGAGAGGTATCTCAAGGGCCTATAGGATTAAGAAAAGGAATTGTTCATGAGACCTATCATTGATATCTAGCTAATCAATGAACAACATTACAAAATGAAGATCTTGCAAGGGAGATAGAAGAATACATTAGTAAAAGGGTCTCCAAGTTAGTTAAGTTAGGAATATTATTTTTTAATTAAGCTTGTATATTTTTTGAAAAGAGAATATTCTTTTGTAAAGGCATGTGCACCTTGTAAAGCACATTATTTGTAGGTTAATCATTTAGAATGTCTAAAGGGTCCTCAAAGATCATAAAAGGATAGTTTTCCTTAAATTTTGGCATGACTAACTGGCATACCTCATGAAAGGTCTATATAAAGAGGTATTACCCATTGTAAAAGGAGGGAGTTATTAGAGCCAAAATTGTTTTATAAACTTGGAGCAAGTAGTACAAGCAAGGAATTTAGCAAAGTTTGTCCAATATTTGTCTATATGTTTGAAATCATGGTTGTTTCCTCTATTATTTGGTTTAATATTCAGATTTAAATTATTTTTATGAATATTAGATGTGCACATCATAATGTAGAGTTGTCAATTTGTGCTTATGCTAGGTTGATTAAAATATCTTAGGTTTATTTTGTTCTCTTTTGCTTTTCTTAAAGATGTGCAGAAGTTATTTTCTTATGGAAGTAAACCTATAAAGTGAATCTACTTTCTTATTTGCATTGCATTTCCTTAGACATGTTCCTAATATATAGTAGGATTTGTGCCTATGCCATTTTATGATTTATATTGGTTTAGTGCATGCCTTGATGAAATGTAAGCTCTATCATAATGTATAAATTGAAGATCAGAAACACCTTCTTTCTACCCTACCCTTCCTTTTACTCCTTTCTAAAAAGATCACTTTAGTTTGGCTTATCACTATAAATATCCATGTTAGATTAGGGTTATACTTTATCTTTTTGACATCATTCATTGATTTTAATTCATATCACTTTCATCTTCACAAAGGTTTAGTACCACGGTTGTTCCCAAAAACCATTTACATGTTCATTTTGTGAATCAGTCATTTAACTTGGTTGCTACTCCACCACAAATCTCAAGAAGATCACAACCAACAACTCATGCAATAGATTCTTTAAATATATAAATGAGAAGTGTTTCTTAAACACTATATGAACTTGTTGATACATTTAGGTGCATCAAAATGGGGAAGATTGGCCCTAGAATGAGGGATTAAGTTAAATATTTGTAAATTTGAAATATCTTTACTAATTTTGGTGAATTTTTTTCAAAGGTTGACATATTATTTACATATTTATGTTTCTTTTACCATATTTATGTAAAGCTCATTGATCTTAATGGTTTTAGACTAGTCTTTCTACTTATTTAGACAAAGACAGATGTTCTTTGAAGATCCACAAGTAATTATGGTCAAGATAGCTTGAGATATATGTATCCAAGGTGTTTAAGGTTAGTGATAGTTATTTTATTCAAAGATTGATATATCCTTTGAAAATTTGAGTTTATTTGATCTTAAAAGTGTAAAAATCATTCATAGTCACATATTTGGACATATATTTGAGCTAATTTAGTTAAAGATTGATCTTCTTTATTGTTATTTATACATATTTGTGCAAAATTTGCTATGTGTAAGTCTGATCATTATTCTTTGTAAATATAAGACTTACACATTGTATTTCTAATAGGGTTTAAAGATTTCAAGCTAAAATTACCACACATAAGATCCTCATCAAGGTATGGCAAGGTTAGGTAGATCTTCTATCAATGTACCTGGCTAGGTACATGACTTACCAAGAAATCTTGATAGGTATTTACCTACTTTTAGTCTGAATGGTGTTAAAATTGTTGAAGAACACATTAAATGCTTCAAATTTGCTTTAAGACTTTTTAATGTAGTTCATGAAGATGTAACATGTAGATTATTTCCATTTACTTTCAAAGATGTTTCATATGAATGGTTCCTAAACCTTCCTAAAAACTACATAGATAATTAGAATGATTTTAATAATTATTTCATTGATTAGTTTGGTAAAATCATTAGTCTATATCTTGTACCAATACTTTACCACAGTCAAAAGAGATTCAAATGATTCTATAAGAGTATTTAATAACAAATTTTATAAAAAATTTAATAAAACCATAGCTCCTTATAGACCTGATGAGGCTTTAGCCTTAGAGATTTATAAGGGTGATTTGGATCCCATGATTTATATGTTTCTTAAAAGGTCTATTGGAGTCATAAACACCTTAGCATTGGCTTTTGTTCAGGCTGTAATAATCAATGATCAAATTCAACCTCAAGGTCAGCTTGCATATGCTATCCCAAATGTCAACCCCAATTTCCTAGCACTAAATATCATTCTTAATTCAAATCAAATTGTGTCTACCTTGAATTAAACACCAATATTGAACTAACTACCCTTAAACCACACCCATAATGGCCAAAATTTAGCAGTATTGAACAATGTTACAAGTGGATCTCATCCACAAGACAAAAGAGCTTTGGTGCCAACCATTAGTACTAGTAGCATTCAAGTTCATAATTCTAAGGCCCCAAAGAATGAAAATTACTCTATCTTAAAGATAGTTAAAAATTTGAGCACTGATTTTTTTCAACTATAAAAGCAAGTGGGAAATACTAAGGAAAAATCCAATAGAAACTATGCTTCTCAAAGGTTCAATAGGCCTAAAAATAGGTTTCATGATAACAAAAATAATAGGTTATATAAAAACATGCATGAAATGAATCTTTATGATATAGGTCTAGCTGATCATTGCAATGTCTTTGAAGTATATCAAAATGAAAAGGATACATCTAACCCTATGTTTAATCAAGATAATGTTGTAAGGACATCCATATTTGCAAGGACATCTAAATCCTTCATGGTACACAGTTTTGATTTTTCATTTGAATAAGAAAATGAACCTAAAGATGATCTATAATAAGGAATAGCCATTCAAGATGAGTATCCCCATGAACAAGATCAGATACAAGCTAACCTCTCTTTAGAAAATAGTTGTAAGGATAATTCATATGAGGTCATTTCTAAAATTAAGGATATCTCAAAAAAAGCTAACTAGGATTTTTTGAAATAAATTGAGGTATTCAAAGATAACAATATCATTCTAGAGATCCCAAATCAAGATGAGGTGGGACTCAAATCGATAGAAGAGATGCCATTCTACATAGAAGATGAAGATGAAATAAGTGTAGCAGATCAAGAATTTCCATATGACACCTTCAAAAAGTTGGAAGTAGTTGATCAAACTCATTCAAATGGTAATATTTCAAATGAATCTCATGTCCTTTCAATTTATTATGATGAAGAGGCCTTCCAAGATGAGATGGATCCTAACAAAGACATCAATCTAAGTATACCAGCTGACTTCACAATCCAACCATGGAAGGCAAATGATACAAATCATGATGAATCTTTGAATGAAGTAGAGATAACATTCTTGATGTAAGAAAGAAGAATTTTGGAATAATATGATTGGATCTTGGATCCATATCTTCAATCCATGTGCTTGAGAATGGAGGTGAGAAACCAAGCTGCATCATATAGAAGACATAACATACAAGTGCTCATATCCATAAGAAGAGGATATTGCATGGAAATAATCATGCTTCAAAGTTCTATGGTAGGATAAATAACTTTCCATTTGATCCTATAGGTAGGTTATTTATGGAGTTAGAGTAGGGATTAGTTTAGTTTCTTTCCTATTTCTTTCCCTCCTATCCCTTGTTTGTAAGTAATGTTTATAAATATTTATTTATTTGTTGTTTGTTTATTTGGTGTATTTTCTTTTTCCTTTGATTTATTCCCTACTTTCAATATTTATTTTATAAGATAATTTTTAGGCTCCAAATTCACCTAATTTCTTAAGAACTCCATAGTTCAAAAATGTAGGTATCACTTCTCAACATTGGTTGATCATGGATTATTGAAATGTGAGCTTAATATTATAGTTTGGAAAAACTAGCAAAGACTAATGGATAGGTTAATTGTTATTTGATATTTTAATCCTTGTTTTGATCTAAGATTGATTCTAAGAAGGTTTACACATGTGAGATGAAATATTATATTATTGAAACATAGTCATGTTTTCACTTAATAAACATTATTGCCTGGGACAAAGTTTACAGCCAAGTATGATTGTCTGAAGATCAAAACACTTGACCAAATCCTAAAACCTAGCTAACCTAGTTCCTAACCTTTGCTAGAGTGTCAAAATAATTTGAAAAATGTAAAAATAAGAGCCTTATTATAAAATTCAAGAGCTTCCTAAGCAAAGATGATTTTGGTAATCTCCATTGGGGCTATGGATGCTTGGATGGTAGTGGAGAAAGTCCTTGAATGGAGCTAAAGGCATATCTATCAAGGTTATGTATGTCTGGCTAGTAGTAGAGAAATGCTTAAATCTTCCCTGTATAAATCATGGTTCTCAATGAACATCTAAATATGTTATAATTTAATGTTAATGGTCAAGGTCATGAATCTAGAAGTTGTTCCCTATATCTCTTGTCAAATATCAAGTAGAATCAAATCTCACACACAATGTAACTAAGTTTTGATGTTTGAGCCTAATTATGCATTTGTAAGACTTATTTTGATCATGAATTGATCTTAACTATGGTATCTAATCATGTCAAATAAGTATCCTAATTATTAGTCTAAACTAGAGTCTTTGAATTCTAACATATTGTTATGTTTCCCTTAGAAGTTTCCATTTGTTGAGGTCAACATACCCTAATTTTTGAAAATAGGGACCCTTATTTAAAATCATGAAAATTTATGTTATAAATTGAAAATTCACTTAATCAGAGTACCAATAACATGTTTACACATTGTCTTTATTATAATATCATCCACACCTGGTTCTCATTTAGATTAATTGATGTGTTTTTAGGTGATCATGGTTTTATCCCTTCTAATGTTACTAAAAAGTGTTACTTGTATTTTAGGTTCAATAGAATCTCATTTGGGAATGAACATGCTTAGGGTTTTGTGCTTCAATGTTTAATTGATCTTTTATTAGTCTTTGGTCTGTTAGAGATTAATTGGATCTATTCTTTGTCATATTAAAACCCTTGTCTAATGTTTTAACCTAGGCCCCTTTTAAATTAAATTCAAATTTATGTGGAAACAATTACATGGAAATAATTATTTGTGCCATGGACTTAGCTTATTTTTTATCCTAAGGATTAGTCATGTTTTTCAACATGACAAAACTTTAGTCTAAAAATATTATGCTTGGTCCTTTTATGTCCCATGGCCCCTTAGTCTATTCTATTATTAGCATGGTCTAGCTAACCATATGGTCCCCTTTCACTATGTTCTAAAATTAGCATAAGATTTAATCTTAAGGTTTTAATTTGTGTTTATTAACCTGAATAAAAAACTTAGTCTTAAGACTTTACCCTAAGTTCCATATATTACCCAAGTTTTGAATTAATTATTTTATTATCTTTAAGATTAATGGTCTATATTTACTCAAATAATTGATATCTAGCGGTGAATATAAAGTCAACAAGATAATATCCTTAATCCATGATGTGCATTTACCTAGATGATGGAGATCCAATGGTGTAAGATTAAAGTTGAAAATTCAAGCCCTAGACCTAAGCTAAAGTTCAAACATCTTCTAAGGATCAACATTTCACATTTTTTTGGGTAAAATTGATCTAACAGTGTGTGTTAAAGTCAAAACTTTAATGGAGCCCCCAAATGAGAGAGAAAGTGACAAGTGTCACAATATCAGTGAAACAAAATTGAATATCCAATGGTGTTCCACCCCTCAAATAAAGATCCAATGAAGTGCATTGATCTGACTAAATAAGATCTAATGGTACATGATGCAGGTTAAAAATTTAAAATCTTTAGGAATGAACAAGGATACAACATGTGGCATAACTATGAGCCACAAATTAAAACTTGAGCATATTTTAAATATCGATCATACATAGATGAGTATACACATTTTGATCAATGGTCTATGGAACAAGATGAATAATTAAGTATATCAAGATCAATGAAGCATGATTGATCCATGCAAATGAGATCAATAGTGCAAGATCAATGTTCACATTTCAACAAAGCTCAAAGCAAATGTGGAAGTGACAAGTGTCATAACCATGAAGAATGTATCAAGTAACCAATATCATTTGAGTTGTCAAAATGAGATCAATGAACTGCATTGATCCAAGTAAGTAGATCAAATGGTGTGAAGTGAGGAAATTTTTTCAAAGGGCCCACAACTAATAAAATATTGACATGTATCCAAGGGAGACAAATGGTGATATTTTAAATATTAATGAGTAGGATGCCATGGTAATGCCACATTGGATCCATGTACGTATAATATTCCAAGTTGAAGTTTCTTTAGACCTGATAAATGCAAGGGTATAAGTACGCAACCCAATTGGGATCTAAGTCATAAGCTTGCACAAGTTAAAATATTTGTCATGATTAAAGAACTATAAAAAACCTTCAAAAGATCCCTAACATGCACTAAAGCCTTAATTTAACCTTGTATTGATCATAATAAAACCTAAAAGAGTTAAATTATCATCTATTCAATAAGAATTTAATCCAAAACTAAAGTACAAATCACTAGTGAGTGATTTGAACAAATTCATGACCGCTATGGAAAATTGCAAAAAGTCCCTACTCTACACCTTCTTTGGGTAATAACAAAGTTTGTCAACATCACTATACATGAAGAGCTTAATATATGGATTGTGGCTCTAAAAAAGGAAGAGGAAAAAATAATGGCTGCCCCAAGGGCATCAAACAAGATTTGGAAAGGAATGAGAGGGATCTTAGGGGCCTACAGGATCAAGAAAAGGAATTGTTCATGAGACCTATCATTGATCTCTAGCTGATCAATGAACAACATTATAGAATGAAGATCTTGCAAGGGAGGCAGAGGACTACATCATCAAAAGGGCCTCCAAGTTAGTTAAGTTAGGAATATTCTTAGCTTGATTGAAAGATCTTAGGTTAATTTCATTCTCTTTTGCTTTTCTTAAAGATGTGCAGAAGTTATTTGCCTATGGAAGTAAACCTTTAAAGTGAACCTGATTTCTTATTTACATTACCTTTTCTTAGACATTTGCTTGATATACAATAGGATATATGCCTATGAAATTTCATGTTATATATTGGTTTAATGCATGTCTTGATGAAATTTAAGCTGTCATAATGTGTGGATTGAAGATTAGAAACACCTTGTTTCTACCCTACCCTACCCTTCCTTTTTCTCTTTTTTGACTAGATCACTTTAGTTTAGCTTGTCACTATAAATATCCATGATAGATAAGGGTTAGACTTTAGATTTTGGACATCATTCATTTATTCTAATTAAGATCACTTTCATCTTCATAAAGGTTAAGGACCATGATTGCTCCCAACAACCATTTACATGTTCATTTTTTGAATTAGACATTTAGCTTGGCTCCTACTCCACCACAGATCTCATGAAGATCACAACTAGTAACTCATGCAATATATTCTTTGAATATAAAAATGAGAAGAATCTATTAAACACTATATGAACATTTTGATATATTTAGGTGCATCAACATGAAGGGAACTAGTAGTAGAGTTTTATCCTTAAAGTTCAATCAATGGAACAATCAAGATATGAATGAGATCAAGAGGTAAAATTGAGGGTTTCAAACATAAACACAATCAAGTTCACCTAGAACCATCACCTATGGCCTCCTTAATAAAGTAGGCCTATCTTTGAAATGGAAAAGAGTGGTTCTATACATAGTGTTCCATAGAGGAGTCCCATAGTATGAAATTTTCATATAATCATGATTATGTGAGGTCAAGGATCAAGTAAGGGTTTCAAAACACTTAAGGACTTAGTATTTCACCTTGAAGGTCAATATCTATAGCTATACAAAGTTTAATTTTTTTTCAACCTCATGAAGGTCATGAAAACATAGTGGTTCACTTTGAGGAGTTTCAAATGATATGGAGGATTCATAAGTAATGATGGATTTGAAAATGAGTTCAAGAGGGTATGGATGATGCTGAAGGATAGGCTACAGTCCTTTCACCTTAAATTGGCACCTACATCCATGTTAAACATAGTTATCCTTCAAGCTAGTTTATGTAAATTGAGGGTTAGTGGTCTATATCGGAAATATATAATGCAAAGAAGATTTTTCAAGATAGTGATGATGCTAAGATCAAGATATCATAGAGCTTGAATTACTACCTACAATCAAAACCACCTCATAAGCTCACCTACAGCCACCAAACACAGTCATATTTCCAAGCCTGAAGAAAGATAAGAGTGCAATGTTATATGTTTGATTCTATTAAACATTAATGGGTCATAAGATTAATAAATAAGTATGAGACCATGTAGATCATATTGGGGACTCCTAGTACCAAGATGACATAGTCAATTATAGGTTTGTATGGAAAAGATCAAGTAAGAGGCCTAAAGAGCATAGTTTGAGGTGTCAAACAGTCAATAAGAGTATGAGAGGTGGGTTTAAATTTTTTTAAGTGGTATATTAAGTAAAAATTAATGATGAGTAATTAATATACACTTATTCACCTCAATAACACACACTTATGGCACTATTGGTGTAAACAAATAGGGTTTTTAAATGACATAAGGTCATATATAGGTGGCATAAGACTGTAAGTTGACCAATGGAGGGTGATATAAATGGAGTGTCATTTAATTTTCAAGGTGTATCCATATTATTCAATTATAAACCAAGGATATAAGAGAGATAATACAATCTTAGGACTAAGCAAGATGGCAACCTATCAGTAGATATTGAAGAAATTCATCCACAGGCCAAAATATGCATTATCTAGCCATGAATTTTGGTGGAGCAGGTCGTCATGAGCCAATATACCCATAAAACATCTTTATGGGGTCAAATTATTAGGGTAAATACTCACTATTTTGACACAGTCCCCTCCATGTCTTATAACAGTCACCATTGATGCAGACATACTTTCTAGAGAAGTATAAGGTATATTAGAGAGTTTAAAGATTATGAAAGTGTTTAAAAATTATGATAAGGTAATTTTATATATTAAAATAACCTTTTTAGAGGTAATTATACTCTAAAATCCATACAAACACATATGTAAGCTAGCAATCCCACATGTAGTCTCAAAGGCATAAAGAGAAAAGTTGGATTTTTGATCATTTGAAGGGAAGAATATAATTTTAATTAGGTATTAAATATGTGAAAAAAATTATTATATCCACAATATCATCTTATAGGTGTCTCAATCATCAAAACTTAGTTTTGGGCCAAAACTTAGTTTTAAGCTTAGAAGGCTTATAGCACCAAAAGGCATTTTTAGACATATCAAGAAATATTACACCTATATAATGATAAAATTATATGTTAAAATCCATATGATAATAATTTAAAGTAGATATAAACCAATGGAAGAGTCAGTTTCAGTCTAAAGTGTAAATTTGAATTTTATAAGTTAAAACACCTATTTAAGACACTTGATCAAGTAATAGTATCTTTCACCACATGAAGAGTTTTTAAAAATGATATTATCATGATTTTATAACCCATTTTAAATTATAATTAATAAAAATTTAGGTTAGTTTAGTACCATACTTTATGAACAATCGTTAATAGTGTAAGCATGTACAGAATGCTTGCACACCCTACAAGCAAATTTCTTCACGTACGTATATTTTCATACCTTTTTCATGGGAACCCAATATTATCAAGGAATTTTAGGGGGTATTTATACTAAAAATTAATGGTAATAAGTTTTGGTTTTAATTTTTTTACTTTATGAACCATCGTTAAGAAGGTTCACCTCCAAAACCTTCCCAAACCCTTATAGTGACCAATCTTAAGAAAAGTTGATTTTCTTGCCATAAAAACCTCATGGATCATCTTGAAACCTCTTAAAACATGAATTAAACTTATATAGGGTCCCATAAATGATATTTTTTTTGTATAAAATTGTATGGATCATGATAAAATATAGGTTTTTTAAAGGAAAAAGTACAAAAGATGAGCTATAAGGTATTTTACATGAAATCTAATCCATGGAGATCAAATTTGATATGTTTTTATTTATCATAAAATCATCATCTGGTCAAAATTATACCAATTCCCTTACCATTTCATCCAAAATAGCTACTTTGTAGGAAATTGAGGTAGTCTTGACCTAGTCAACTAGTTTGATTGAGTTGCAAGTCTTTCTTCATCAAAAAGACCCATTTAATGATATTAATAGTTGTTATATACCTAAATATCATTTTATTTTTAATATTAATGTTTTTTTATGTAGTTTTTAATGTCATAAAATGCAATAAGATAGGCTAGTAGGCCTAATTGGCTTAACATCCCTATTTGATCAAACAATTAAAGAAAAAATGCATTGAAAGAGCTATCAAAGGAGTTGATTTTGAGTTTTCACACTTCATATTTAATATTAAAGTGTAAATTATATTCACACTAAATATTTAAGTTCCATTTCATGCAAGGAAAGGGCTTAAGTGGAGTTAACCTGTCTTAAAGACCAACACTCTGAGTTGACTAGCGTCTTGCATTTTACTTAGTTTTCATGTAAAAGAGTTCATTCACATAATATTTAAATCACTTAAAGTGGAGTTAATAATAAATATATGGTATAAAATTCATACAAGAGGAGCTTTGATTATTCAAATGGACCCACCACCTTTCCAACACCAAAAAGAAGATCATGCAAGGCTTAGACACAAGGATACTTCACCAAGGCTATTGTTATCATATTTTAATGAAAATGAGATTTGATTTGAATGTGTATTTAACTTCCTCTTCTTCCCTCTATTCCAAATTGGATAGAGATTTTCTTTTTCTATGTATTCAAGCTTTCAAGCCAATTCTCAAGATCCCTCTCTTGAGCATGATTAAACTCTACTAAGATTGAACTTTGTAACTTTTTAAGATAAATAATATGATTGTTTTTAGATTATAATATTTTTATATATTGTGTTTATGTTAGTTTATTTTCACATGTGATACTACTTTCTCCCTTGGTAGGTTCTAATCTCACCTAGTCACTAGTATGTCATCTTATGTAGGTCATGTTTAATGTTTGATGTCATTTTTGTTAGTGCCCAAAATTACATTGAACGAATTGGGACCTTATCAATTATCAATGTCTAAGTCATTAGCCCAAAATTACTATTTCAAAGTGTTCTTTTGAAATATCAAGTTCATGTTTAAGCAATGTGATTTAACTTGGTCTTTACTTAGTGTATTTCCTTTGGGCACTTTGCATCAGGTATTTCCTTGTGTTACTTTGGTTTGTTCTTAGTGTAAACTCATTAGTGTCTTTTAAAAAAAGTGTTCATGAAAATTGTTTGAAGGCACAAAAATATTGAAGGGCTATTTCCTTCAGGCATTTTTTCCACACAAAAATCTTGAAGGGTTATTTCCATTGTTTTGGGTAAATTATAAGGACTTATTTATTTTAGCCAAAGTGTTTACAAAAAGTTTAAAGGATTATTACATCAAGAATTTTATTTACATAAAAAGTTTGAAGGATTATTCCTTCAATCATTTCATCTACACAAAAATATTGAAGGTCTAATTCCTTTGGGAATTTTTTCCACACAAAAATCTTGAAGGGTCATTTTTCCTTTACAAAATTTTTGAAGGGTCATTTCCTTCAGGCATTTTACCTTTGCAAAATTTTTGAAGGACACTTACAAAAGGGTTATTTTGCCTTTGCAGAAGTTTTTGAAGGATCATTTCATTTAGGTATTTTTCCTTTTCAAAATTCTTTAATGGCACCTTAAAAAAATCTAAAGGGTAAGTTTGGAGGGCGAAATACCCTTTTAAAAAGTCCAAAGGGCACTTTCAAGAGATTTAAATGGCCATTCCAAAAGGTTTAAGGGAAATTATATATGGAAATTACCCTTAATAAATTTTTTGAAGAATATGCACAAAGGGCTTAAAAGGTAATTTTAAAAATATTGAAGGATAATTTTGGTAAAGTTACTATGGAGTAGAAGTATCATTTCCTTCAGGCATTTTGCTCATGCAAAAAGTCCAAAAGAATTACAAATTCTTTAGGAAAAATATGAAGTTCAAATTTTACAAGGAAATTAATTTGAAAAAAAATTCCAAAATAATTATCCTAATGAATATGAAGGATCTACATCATAATTATTTTGGCAAAAGTGCAAAGGTCTAAATCCTTCGACAAAAATGCAAAAGACTAATTTCTTCAGGGAAATTATTTCAAATAAAATGTCTAAAACAATTGTTCTAAAAAAGGCAAAAATCTAAAGGCCAAATTATTTTTGGCATCTTGCCCATGTAAAAGGTCTAATAAAACTCAATTCTTATGGGAAAAGTGTGAAGTCAAAATCCTTTGAGGAAATTATCTCAGACATTTTGTCTAATACAATTATCATGATAGAATGCCAAAAAGAATTGTTGCAGGATAATTGTGTTGAAGAAAAGCCCAAAGCAGAAGTGTCAAGGATAAAGAAAAGCCTAAGACATAACGCCCAAGAAAATTATTTTGAATACCCAAGGGTCAATGAAATAAAGAATGCTAAAGACAAAGACTCAAACTAAATTATCATGGAACAAAGTCCCTAAAGAAATTTTTGAATTATAGGTATGATAGTCTTGTGGATGTATTTTGATGGGTGTATGGACATCAACTTTAAGCCATGAAAAGTATCCATTGGGATTAAAATTTTCTATTTTGTTCATGTGAGTGTCAATTTTAGACCTCATGAAGTAGTTGTTTATATTCAAATGGAGGTAGATCCAATGGTATGCATTTTCATAGAGTAGGACGATCTGATGGTGCATGATCAAATTTTAAGAGTTAAAAGAACATAAGAATCCTTTAATTCTCTCAAGTGGTACATCCTTATTTCCAATAATAGGTGATAACTAATAACTCTCCATCCCTCATGTCATGATTTGACAGAGTGCATTTTCACACCCTAGCCAGATCTAATAGTGCGTAACCAGTGTTGAAAAGTCAAGGACCCTATGAGCAAATGTAAAAATGACAAGTGGCATAGATTAATGATGTAAATTAGAACTTGAGCATCTCACTTAAGATCTATAGCTCATGTTTGATCAAATAAGGATGATCTAATGGTGCAAGCCAAGGTGGGATTTTCAAAGGACTCAAATTGTACAATAAAGTGATAAGTGTCTATATTGGATCCAATCAAACAACTTAGTCACTCTTAGGCCCCAAAAATTCCTAGTTATATCTGATGTGGCATGTCAAATGTTAGTATGTGGCAAGCTTTGGTCTAAAAATTTAAACTTGATGACTCTTTCTTGGTCAAGAAATGAGTTAAAACATAGAAGAAGGTCCATGAGTCATTCCAAAGTAAATATTTCCAATCATGATCATAGATAATTTTCTATTTCATGTCATAACTAGATCATTCCCAAGCCATAATTACTAGAATAAGTTATTATATGGCATGCACACTAAGGAAAAGGTAGCTATCTAGGAGGTTCTATTTGTGTAGGCAATCATTCATCAACATCTCTAGGAAGTTACACATGGTAATAAAGTTTGTTCATCCTCTGCCACAAAAAATTCACCTTCCATGTAGGTGTAAAGGGGGATATTTAAGTGGTTTCACATAAGGAAAAAGTCTATTTGGATACTTGGATGATTTTCTTCCTACAGCTATGCAAGCAAGTGATCAAAATAATCTCTAGGTGGTTTTAAGTCCTCATCATTCCTTGTAGGGGTAGTTGCAACAATGATTCTTTTCTTGCAAGTGGATGAGGATCTCAAGCATGGCAAAGGGAATATTCTAATTGGAATTATCTTGGTATACTTGAAGGCTTGTTTTAAAATTTTACAAATTATGACCCATAGTTCTAGATTAAAAAATGTATAAATAAAAAGTTTATCTTTTATTCGAGAGGTTAGTTGGCCACTTTATTGGTCATTGTAATAGTCTATGTCCTCCTTCATATAGGCTCTTCCACATTTTGGGATCACTATTATGTGTTTTTTTTTCTCTTTCTAAGGTGATTGTAGTTGTACAACCATTAGCAAGCTCTGAGAGCATCTCTATATATTTCCCCTATCCAACATGGAACAAATACAACATGCTTGTTCCCATGGCAGCATTTTGAAATGTTAATGTATGTAATATTTTCTTGAAAAGTTAATGAAAATGCATGTGGTTATTTGTTATTTTTTGGTGATGAAGTGTAGTAATATGTTTTATAAATGTTTTTGATAGGAAATCTCATTACTTGCTCATTATTGGTTGTCATATTAGGCTTTGAGCTAGGTTGTAAATCCCTTTCTATGTTATATTTGGAAATATGTTTCTAAATAACTTGTTAGAGCACCCTAGGTTTATGGATTCAATAGGAAAATGCAAATCACTCCTAGTAGTTCCATTAGCTTGTATGTAAGTTTTTTACATCTTTCCATTGGGGGATGTCATGAATTATTGAAAGAATCCCTACTAATTGAAGACCTCCATCACTCCATCCTCCCTTTTTATAAATAAATAACTATCCTACCATATCCCACCTTGAAAATAATACACCCTTTACATATTATAAGTGTTATTTTCCTTGAATATGCATGATATCTTGCATACTTAAAATGTGTTTATAGTTTTTGTTTTTCAAAGTTTAGAATTATTGTCTTTCACTCAGTCCCTATATTTTTCAAGATCCTTTTGAGTAAAGTTTGTAATCACTTTCAAATATATCTTCATTATCTTGTGTTTGTCTTAGAACATTTGATAATTCTATGTGACAACCTTTCTTGGGTGGAGTGAGTGAGTTTAGTTGTTTTTTAATTAGATTTGTGTCTCTTTGTATTGATAATCCCCATGCAGATTGAATTGAAAAATCCCTCCATGTGAGCAAGCTAACCCATAGGTTATATCACCTTATTTTAGGAAAATTAAAAAGTAGCAGGGAGCTAAGCATACCCTTTGTAGGTTCTTCTTATTCACTTATTTCATTCGGTCCATTCTAGATGCCAAACCATCCCCCAATTACAATGACATACTAGCAGGATTTCCATCATTGCTTACCATTTTCCTTCAAAAATGCAAGGTTGAGTGTATGAGGTATAAAACTAGGAACTAACAATTTTATTGAGATAATAGCATATATATTGACTAGTTAGTTCTTTTAATCATGCTATTCCATCATTTCCCTCATGCTTTAATCACTTGATAAAACCTCAATATGAAATACTATTGCATAAGAGTCATTTAGAGTTGTAGATTCCATTATTTGCTTTTCATATCAATGTCTTATGAGCTCAAATAGAGTGGATGAACTATCAATATATGTGTATCACCAATAGTAGAATAGGATTTACCTTTTAGTTTCATTATATCCCTTTTCATCCCAAAATGTACAATAGTTTTAGTAAGTAGAGCATAAATGATACATCAGAGGAGCTTGCCTCATCAAAACTCTAGGTCTAGTCTAAGTATAGGTGTTCCACACATTATATCATTCCAATTTTAGTCAAAGTGTGAATGAGATCTTTAATTTTCATTAGGGTGTTATCTAGGTTGTTAATAGTTCTCACATGCTTAGTGGGATATAGATTCAGTCATTAGAGTACAAATTTGTAGCATATTAGTCTTTAGAATAAATTTCAAGTACTCTTATGGTCCTTATCTTAGAGGTAAAATAAAAAAATTATTCATAATTTAGTTGATTTTCATGTGTTTTCTCAGCTATGGCAACCTATAGAGAAATATTCTATCATTCATCTTCTTATCAACAGTTCTAAAATGATCCATATACATTTTGTTATGATCCTCATGACCCATATCAATCCTACCATGATTCATATCATCCATATGATGAGTATCACAAACCATATATAGAGCCTTATCAGTAGTATGATGACTCATACCAATCTTATGATAACCCTCATGAATTTTGTTATCTTCCTAATTATCGTAGTCAAGTCCCAAAACAATCCATCTCAAGCTATAAACAAACCATATTTTTCTATGATAAATAGATGGTAAGCATAGATAGTCAAAAGAGATATGGATAGGATATTTCCAAGAATGAATTTAGAACTTGAGTGATAATCTATAGCAAGCTAAAGAGGTATGTGCATCTTTCATAAGGCAAGGCCATTTAAAATTTAGTATTGATATTCTAGACATAGGTGGTCTAATTATAGGCATTGAAGAAAGGTTGGTGGTTCATGAGAAACACCAAGGTCATCGCAATCAGTAGTATGTTCCAATTGAGCCACCCTTTTCCATTTTTTATCAATAAGCAAATGTTTATCACAGCCCTCAAGATTCCTCACAAAGCTTACCAAGCTTTCTTACTTGGAAGTCTATCTAAGAGAAACCTTAGAAGAAGGGATAATCATGTTTTGAGGAGGCTAATTATTAGGTTTCACAATAGATCGTAGAGGAACCTTCATCTTCAATTTAGTATGGAGATATCTCCCATCAATTGGTCCATGATTTTAAGGGTCATCTAGCCAAGCAAGTTAAGCTTGAAAATCAACATCTTTAATATTTAATGGTAGATACAAAGGCAACATAATATCAAGTTCCTTATTTATTCCCCATGGCTATAACAAGTATAAAATCAAAAAAAAATTAGACCCAAGTTCATGACTTAGAAATAGGTATAGTAGTTTAGGGAAAAAGAAGAACATTCAAGCATAAGTCAAGATATTGAATTCAAGAGCAAGCAAGATATCATTAATCCTCCACTCCTTCCTCCACAAAATCCCAAGTCCTTTTCTTGATGAAAATATATTCAATAAATAGTGCATTAGAGAGATGATGTGAAGGTGATCCAAGAGGAACAGCTCCACGAGCAAAATTAGGCATCAATGGTAACTTCTTTGGACCTTTCCAATTTTCTTGAGTATTTTCAGGGATCTACCATGCCAATTCTTGAGAAGGAGCCTCTCTTATATGAGAAGAATGAATAATTTTTAGCTGAAGTGATAAGAGATCAGAAATTGGTTTCAGTTTAAGATAAAGAAGACATTTCCATTAAGACACTTGTAGGTAAGGATAGCCATGACATAGTCTCTCATAATGTCAAATAAGATGAATTGTAGGATGAATTTTAGATACAAGAAAACACATAATAATAAGATGTTTTAGATGTGCAATAAGACATTTTTTTCTCAATAGATTCTTGATCATATATCAATTGTCTCACATCAAGATGCTCCTTAAGAACTTGTAGAAGTTACCATTGATAGGTGCAGCCCAGCCAAAGAGGATAAGAATTAAGGTAATGATAATGACTTTTGGTAGCAATATATGGATATTTTTAATGAATATCAATCTATTCAAGGTCTCACACTTCTTATTGAGGACGTTAAATACCAATCAACTACTAAATCCATCATTTTTTCCCATAAAAAGAGCAAGTTCATGATGATGAGAAGAATGAAGTGTTGGCTAAGTTGGTACCTCAAATCATTGCTCCTAAACATAAATCAAATGAATAAATCTTGTCCTTTAGCATTCCTAAGTATATAAAAAAAAATTAGTCATGAAGATCTTAACAAGTCACCATCCAATGTGGAGCAAAATCAAGCTATTAACCAATACATATTAGATCATTTGCATCCCATAAATGAATCATAATTAGCATTATTCTTGCAATGTAGGAGATTATGAGAGGAGGATAATTGGGTATTAGATCCACATCTTCAATCCATGTACCTGAGAATGAAATTTGGAGGCCCAATTACATCTTCAACAAGACATGAACATAAAAGTGCTCCTACCTTCAAGAAGACACTACCAAGAGATGGAAAACATGATTCAAAGTTCTATGGTGGAAAAAATAACTTTATTTTTGATCCTAGAGGAATGTTTTTCACTTCAAGTTAGTTTTTTTAGGTTTGTCTTGTTTCAATAGGTGATTATAACAAGCATTAATCCACTTCCCTTTCTATTACTTTTGTCTTACTTTATTATTTCCTTAGGTTATTTGTCTTTGCTTCTTATTTTAGTTTTTGTTTGCTTTCAGTATTATTATTGTCTCAGTCAAAAGAGCTATTATAGATCCCAAATAAAAGTCTATTTGGTATTCAAGAGAGTCATCAAGCCATCAAAAAATGTCTCAAATTATCATTATCATGTCAAATCCAATAGGTTCTCTTAACCAAAAATCTATTCAACCCTTATTAATCACCAAAAATATTGGTAATTTGTCCTGTAAAGGCCAAATACCAACTCGTACAATCCAAAACTTTTCCTAGTAGCTATTGAACCCATTCAAGGTGGTCTAAAACTACATATTTTGGGCTAAAAATATACATTTTGATCTTTATATGATTAAATTATATGTCAAAAATTCATGAATGCATTCATAATACTTGAAATACTTTCATCTTCATGACATTGCCTTAAGTCGGACTTTCATACTTTAAAAAGGTCAATGCAAATTTAAGCTTAGAAAAGACCTAAAAAGACTCCCATGTGCTAATTTTGGCTAAATAAATATGTTAAAAAGATTACTCTTTTTTATAACATGTCCAAATACTCATGTACTTCTCTTCATGCATTAATTTTGGCTATGGAAAACCAAAGTTGGAATAAAAGGACAAAAAAGGCTTATTTCATGCATATTTCAAAGAAATGTATGGAATTGTATAGCCATCCATATGGTGGAGGCCATAAATAGGAGAAGAAGGGAATATTAGGTGTTAATAAATATTTTCATGGAAATTAGACTCCAAACAATCCCAAAACTAGTTCATATCCTTTAATTGGTTTCTTTACACACAAGGACTACCCTCCACATTTCATGATGGTACAACCATTAGAGAGAATCTAGGTCTATATTTTTGGTCAAATAAATTAGACTCAAAGATATTATATTTTTAATAAGTGGATATTAATTTTGTATCCTCTCCTTCATTAACCATCCCTTTGAACTCATGATATTCAGCAACAATCTTTCATCCATGAAGGCAATCGATTTTCTACAATTTCTCCTCACCAAGGCATCATATCAAGAAATTCAAGTTTTTGGGGATTTTTAGGAACCTAATATACCTTCCCATGACATTATCCATGTCCTTTTCACATTTTTGAGATTTAGTCAAATCTTAAGAAGACAAGATCAGTGCAAATCTATAGTATAGATGCTTTTGAGGAGATTGTACAATCAAGGAGATAGAAGGCAACATCAAGTTTTCTTGAAATATTGTTTGTAGGGTCTCAATTATGTTCACATGTCCTCAAAGAAATATTCATAAATCCCATCATTTGGTTCTCAAAATCATCTCCAAGGAGTCCTTGTTTAGCACAAACAAAGGTTAATTAGCATATTTTAATCTTTTTTAAAGAATCCTATGTTTCATTTTCACCTCCTTATCCTCCTTCATTAGCCTCCAGATTTATATGTGTATAAAAGGCTAGGTCTATGCTTTCATATGACCCTTCAAGATAGTATTATCATGCTCACATTTCTCTTAATCAAATCTATCTTGTTACCTTAATCCCCACAACCTTATCACTACCTTTACATAGTTGTAAGGGTCTATTTTCACTTCATCACCAATTCATTTTCCATTTCTCATCCATCATTTCTTACTCATCACTCATCTCCAACTCACCATTCATCACCTTCAAATATTTAAGAAAACTAAGTCTCATCATGGTCACTCAAAATGATATGCAGACCAAGAGGCCTCATTTGTAGTCAATAAATGATGACCTGTAGTAGAAAAAGTAAAATCATGAGGTTATTCATGAATTACATAAGCCAAAGTAGATAATTAGAGGTCTTATTCAAGGTCTATGATCAAACCATATTATAAAGTTACTACAATAGGGTAAGGACAAGGTCATATCATGATTTTGAGTCTTCTTAAGGGGTTGATTCATATTCAGACCATACCAATGGAGACCTACAACCATGATGTAAGTGGATCAGATCAAGACAATTCTAGGTAAAATAAAGGATATGAAAAGAGAGCTTGAACTCAAGAATAACTTTAAAAAAAGTGGAACATTTGAATAGATTTAGAGGACTATTTGAGTTCCTCCAAAGTCTCTCACATCCATAGTCCATACAGGGAGATATAGAGTCATCCTTAGTTAGGTAAGGATATATCCATTTGGAGGATGATCTCATGGTGTGAAGGTATGAATGAAGTTGACAAGTATTGGAATGGTTCTTTTTCATGTTATAGCTTCATTCATGATCCCAAACCTTTATTAGGTAGTCAAGTGGTATAAAAATCTACCTATAGGCTTGTACTTAAATGTACCTATAGCAAATAATGGTTTTAACCTCAGTCTTAAGGCTTGTCAAGGAGAGAAAGAGACTAATTAAACCATTGAATACATGACTAGTATGAGATAGGTTCAAGGTTAACCCTAATGAGTTTACTCAAAGTGATACACAATCAAGGTTTTGAATAAGCTTAAAACATAAGAAACATAGTAGTCTATAAAACATGAGGTTTATTGTTAAGACAATGAACCATGCTTAATAGAATTTTAAGGATATTTGACCTTCTTATGGTTTGTTGAGACTATGAAGAAGGATCATGACTAGTAAGCACCATTTTAACACCTCTTGTCACTTTGTTTATTTTCAAAGATCTCCAAGCATATTACACCTTTCTATAATTCTTACATACCTATAGTCAATGTCAATATAGTCCAAATGAATAAGATACTATTCTCAATAAAGAGGAATTATGACTATGTAGGTGGTGGTTTTTATTGCAAAGGGACGATTATGATTTGAGATCAAAAGCAAATCGAAAAAGGGGTTTGAGCTCAAACAAATATATCTTCTTATGAGGCTATAGTGACCTATAGTAGGGTTTCTCAATCCACAAGGACACATTTCAAATTCAAGGAAATAATTAGTGATAGCAAAGGGAACTAGTAGTAGAGTTTCATCCTTGAAGGTCAATCTATGGAACAATCAAGATATGAATGAGATAAAGAGGGTAAAGTGAGGGTTTCAAACATGAACATAATTAATCTCACCTAGAAACATCACCTATATCCTCCTTAACAAAGTAGGCCTATCTTCAAAAGGGCAAAGAGTGGTTCTAGACACATTAGTCCATATTGGAGTCCCATGGTATGAAAGTTTCATAAAATCATGGTAATTTGATGTCAAGGATCAAGTAAGGTTTTATAAACACTTAAGGACATAGTCTTTCACCTTAAATGTCATTACCTACAGCTATAAAGAGTACAAACCTATTTTCAATCTCATGAAGGTCATGAAAACATAGTGTTTCACTTTGAGTAGTTTTAAATTATATAAAGGATTCATAAGTAATGATGGATTTAACAATGAGTTCAAGAGTTTATGGATGATGATCAAGGACAAACTACAGTCCTTACACCTCAAATTGGCACCTAAATCCATGTTAAACATAGTCATCCTTCAAGCTAGTTTATGTAAATTGAGGGTTAGTGGTATATACAATAAATATCTAATGCAAATAATATGTTTCAAGATAGTGATGATATTGAGATTAAGATATTATGGAGCTTCAAGTACTACCTATAGTCAAAACCACCTCATAAGCTCACTTGCAACCATGAAACATAGTCATGTTTCCAAGCAAGAAGAAATATAAGAGTACAATGGTATATTTTTGAGTCTATTGAACATGAATGGGTCATATGAATAATCAGTAATGTTGAGACTAGAGAGATCATAATGGGGACCCCAAGTACCAAGATGACATAGTCAAGTAAAGGGTTGTAAAAAAAATATAAGGTAAGAGGCTTAGAGAGTATAGTTTGAGGTGTCAAATGGACAAGAAGAGTATGAGAGCTGAGTTTAAATTTGTTTAAGTGGTATCTTAAGCACTAAGTCATGATGATTAATTACTAGACACTTATTCATCCCAATAACAGACACCTACATCACTATTGGTGCAAGTAAATAGGCCTCCTGAGGGATATAAAGTCATACATAGGTGGCATGAGACTGCAACTTGACTAATGGAGGGTGATATTTATGCAAGGAGGAGTTTCATGGAATTTTAAACGTGTATCCATATTGCTCAAGACCAAACCAAGGATAGAATATAGAAAACTCAATCTTAGGACTAAGGAGGCAACCTATCACTAGATGTTGAAAAAATTCATCCAAATGCCAAAATATGCATGATCTAACCATGAATTTTGGTGGATTAGGTCAACATGACTTACTCTACCCATAAAACATCTTGATGGGGTTAAATTATTATGGGAAACACTCACTATTTAGACATAGTCACCATTGGTGAAAGAATAATTCTTGGAGAAGTCTAAGGTATAACAAAGATTTTCAAGCCTATGAAATGATGTTACAATTATAATAGGGTAATTTTATATCAAATCACCTTTTTAGATGTAATTACACTCTAAACTCCATACAAACATACAGGCAAGCTAGAAAGCCCATAGGTAGTCTCATAGGCATAAAGAGCAAAGTTGTATTTTTGATCATTTAAAGGGAATAATATAATTTAAATTAGGTAACATGTAAACAATTTTATTTTATTCCCCTTATCATCTCACAAGTGTCTCAATCATCAAAACTCAATTTTGGGCCAAACCTTAGTTTTAAGCCTAGAAGGCCTATAGCACCAAAAGGAATTTTTAGACCTATCAAGCAAGATGGAACCTATAGAATGATAAAATGAGATAATAAAAGCCCCATTATAATTATTTAAAGTATTTAGAAGTAATGGAAGAGTCATTTTTAGTCCAAAGAACAAATTTGAATTTTATATGCTACGACACCCAATCAATCCACCTAATCAAGTACTTGTATCGTTCACCATATGAAGAGTTTGGCCAAAAAAATTAGAATTATTTGAGGACCCATATTTAATTATAACTCATGAATAATTTATATTTGTTGAGTTTTTGTACTTTATGAATACTCGTTAAGATCATTAACATGTCTAAAATGCTTATAAACCCTACTAACAAATTTCTTCATGTAGGTATCTTTTCACACCTTTTTCATGGGAATCCAATATTATTATTAAATTTTATGAGGTATATATACTAAAAATTCATGTAAATAATTTTTTATTTGGAGGTTTATACTTTATGAACCATCATTAAGAAGGTTCACCTCCCAAACCCTAATAGTGACCAATTTTGAGAAAAGTTGATTTTATTGCCATCAAAACCTCATGGATCAACTTAAAACCTATTAAAACATGAATTAAAATTATATAGGGTCCCATAAACGATAATTTTTTGTACATAATTATATGGATCATGGTAAAAATAAGTTTTTTAGAGGAAAAATCATAAAAGATGAGGTACAATATAGTTTACATGAAATCCAATCCATGGAGATAATTTTTTTTAACTTTTTATTCATCATAAAATAATCATCTATTAAAATTATACCTAGATCTACACTTAACATCTCATCAAAAATAGCCACTGTATAAGAAATTAAGGCAATTTTGACCTAGTCAACTAGTTTGACTGAGTTATAGGTCTTTCTTCATCAAAAGGACCTATTTGATGATATTATGAGTTTTTACAAGCCTAAATATCATTTTATTTTCATTATTCATGTGTTTATGTAGGTTATAAGGTCATAAAATTCAATAAGATAGGCTACTAGGCCTAATTGGCCTTATAGACCTATTTGACCAAATAATTGAAGAGAAAATGGCATTAAAAGAGTTATCAAAGGAGTTGATTTTGAGTTTTCATGATTCATATATGATATAAAATTGGATATTATATGCACTTTAAATCTTTAATTTCCATTTCATGCAAGGAAAGGGATTAAGTGGAGTTAACTTATCTTAAATACCAACACTTTGAGTTAACTAATTGACTATCATTAATCATTTTCCTTAGTTTTCATGCAAGAGTGTGTTAGAGGTATAATCACTAAGAGGGGGGGTTGAACCATTGAATAAATATATTCCAAATATTCAATATAAATCATTTAAACCCTTAGTCATACACCATAAGTAATCAAGGAATAAATAACCCACTCATAGCAATGAACATGAAAGATAAGCAAGATAATAGAAGATCTATGTGGGAAACCCTCTTAAAAGAGAAAACCCACTCTCAAGACTAAAAACACATAGACTAATTTACCTATAGTATTATTAAAAACATCAGTCTTTAGTGAAGCTCCCACTTCATAAGGATCACCAACCCCTAAAGATGACAATCACCAACTTGCTTAAGATATTGAGCACCAACACAATATCTATGAAATGAATAACTCTAAAACTTTGATTGGTTCTCAATTTGATGGAAAAACCTTGTAATACAACCTCCTTCAATCCTATTTACTCATTCAGACAATCACACACAAGTAAGGCATCCAAAACCACCTTTTGGATCAATCTACACACCTTCACTTGTTCTCATGTATCAAACCTATAAATTCAACATTAAAATTATGACCAAAAAGTCATACCTACAATCCAAAATCTGATCTACCTCTCAAGACATCCACATGGCTCTCACATCTTTCACAAACATTTTTCTCATATCCTTACTTTCACAACAAACCACAATTATTCCAATTAGACCTTGTACTTATACCACACTCTTCCTTTAACCCATCTTGGTCAACTAAGTTGATTTACATATTTGAACCACACTTAACATAGGTCTATACACACATTATATTTTAGAATCACAATATTCATAGGTCAATCGTACCTCATTAGCCCCAAATCACCATTAGGTCTTGGTGAGACCTAAAAAAATTAGGACTACTCATCCACATGTTACACTTTCAAAATCTTGGACCACCTTCAGCTTCTACCAATGATTATAACACATAAAACCTATCTCTAATATCCATTTTCTCTTTCTCATATGGGTCCATGATACCTAGAACACTAACTCAACACTTGAACCTACCAATTAGGTCTCCTCACTCTTTTAGGCCTTCAAACATAGAAAACATAGTCTCAAACTTTTAAATCAAATACTCATATATTTCACATAAACATATGATTAGATAACATGGGTAAACCCTTTAGTACCTATGTAACACCTTTATGTGATTTAGACACTTCAAAACAATCTCTAATCTTTTAAATCAACTCTCATAAAATTACCACTCAGACTAGTCACACATAGTCAAAATATAGTTATACTATTTTGACTCTCCATATCTGATCAGGGGAAAACTATGATGAACAATGACTTCTCGTAAGCCTTAGAGATTTATATAACATCTCCATCCTCATTTTCTTCTTGAAATCTATTTATAACACCTTTAACTTACCTCTATAATATGGTCACTCAATTTACCAGTGTATTCAACAAACACAATCAACTTCTAATCCCTTATTCATACTGAATATGGTTTGATCAAATATTTATAGTTAGTTCATGGAGTCTACAACATAAATGGTCTTCATGGAGTCTACAACACACTCCAATAGTTAGTTCATCTTGAAACATCAATACACTATCAAAAACAACTTAATTATCCTTCTTAGGTCACTTGTATAATAATATCAAACACATAGTAAACTTTGAAGAACCATATCTACACTTTTATAGACATTCAGACCTTCTTATGAACTTTTCTATATATACCTTGAAGTTCTCTACAACTTTTCTTTTTACTACATCAATAAATTTATCCTGGATCAAAATATATAGCTCAAAAACTACAAACTAGTTTTCCCCCATAAATTTAAATATTCAAATTCCAATGGTCACTGTGCAAATGTTAAACATTGGACACTTTGACCTCATCTCATGATTCTTATAAACTTTGAACAAATACACATTGTATATCTCCTTAGAATTAGCCTAGTTTTTATCTTGCAATGCTAACCTTTGATCTTTGATTTGAGCTTATAGAATTGTGCCACTTGGTAGCTCTACATGCCTTCTAAGCACATTGAATATTTGACTCAATCCACATCATTTATCTCCATATGTATGAGAACCTATGTGCCATTAATCTTCTATTAAATGTTCTAAATTGTGACACTTGTCACTAGGATGTGCAATCTTAGACTCTGACATATTGACTAAATACGCACCATTAGATCACTACTAACAATATCATGCATTCTATTAGATCCTTATCCATTCAGATAAATTTCTCACCATTAGATGTTTTATCTGATTCAATTCTCACTATTATATCTCTTAAAAATTTGTTTAAGTATAGAAACTTAGAGAACTCTATCTGAGAGGACAACTTTGTACCTTAATAAATTTTGCTACACTCCATGTCCAGACCTAAAATTTGAACCATATGATCTTCTCACATAGGTTAATCTATCCATGTATCAAAATAATCCTAAAACCTTCACACATGTGAAATATAATATCATCAATCTAATCACTTAGCTTTATCTGTCAAGATGACTACCTGAACATAGACACTTATATGACTACTCTAATGAATTCCTTTCACTTTCATAAGCACTCATAACATCCCATAGGATCTATAAAACATAATTATACCATATATATCATCCATAAATTTCATTACTAATTCAAATAGTAAGGAACTATGTAGGAACACTTAAGCTCATTGAAGCACACTTTGTCATTGTCATTCTAGCACACATGACACCTCATCAACATCTTTGGTCACCTTAGAGACATCATTGACAAACATCCAACAATCTCCCCCTTTGACATTGATTTAAAACACCAATAAAAATCCATAGGGTCTCTATAACATGATCATACCATCAATACCATCCATTAATTACCTTATTAAGTCAAACATTGAAGAACTATATAGGAACACTAAATCTCATTGAAACACACTTTGTTATTATCATTCTAGCACACATCACATCTCATCAACATCCGTGGTCACCTTAAAGATATCATTGATAAACCTCCAACAATATCCCCCTTTTTCATTGATGTCAAACATCAATACAAAGCTTATGCTTGGAATTTGTCTCTCTTCAAGTACTTTCTCCCCCTTTGACACAATGACAAAGTGGGCACATCTTCTAATCGTGAGGACCTGAAAAGACTTCAAGAACTAATAATAGGAAAGGGCCACCTCTGCAAGATTATATAGACTCCCCCTAACATTTTGTAAACATCTTCTTACTTTGAGCTTCTCAAATATGCTCCATGACAACACTCTTATTTGATCATACATAGCTTATCTGAAGAGAAAAATTCATGAACATTAGAAACTACATGAACTTACCTTGAAACTATGAAGAGGGACTCCCCCTACATCACCTAAGATTAGGCACCCTTTTTATCATCTTCATACCATTTCTAATAATGATGAATCAACATAATTTCCTTCATGCTTTCTTTCTTAGATTCTACTACACAGTCCTCTGATCTTAGGACCTAACCATTTACAAAACTCCCTTTTTGTTTATGGATGAGAATTCAATACATTATCAAAGTACCTAACTTAGTTTGATCAAGTGATCATATCAAACATGCTTGAGTTCACATCTATAGTAGACCTCTTCATATCTCCACCATGACTAGAACATCTCACATATTCTCCCCCTCACATCATGCACATCTCTCCAATCATTTAAAACTATCTAAGTTACCCCCCTAACTCCATGCTCTACCTAGATCATGATATCTTCAAAAAGACTTATCAATGAACTATATCTACTAAAAACTCATCCTTGATTATACACCTAAAAACCTTTATTCCCTACTAGCATGCCTTGCATACACAACATCATTTTTCACCATATTGATCAACTAGATCATCCATCAAATATTGACAAAAACTTTGACTTTAGGATCACTATCCTTGAATATATCTTATGAATCATTCCATCATAACATTTTGGATCAATTACATAAAAATCATTACTCCCCCTTAACTAAGCACATCTTCTCATGACTTTTCTTGTCTTGCAATATCATCCAAAACTTAACTAGCATCCCTATGCTTCCTTTTTCTAAAAAGTGTCTCCTTGAAGCCTAGAGAGAGACACCCCTAACCCATACTGTCTTAGAACAATGTGAAACCAAGATTTCCCCATAAATCCTCATATTCTCTCTCCTTTTTGGACAACTTGAACTGATGATTCTTCTTCTTCTTTTTCTTGATTGAATCAATTTGTTTATCTTATTTATCACTTTCATTTTCTTCAAGGATGGTATTGATGATGCATGGAGAAAATAAAGATTCTTAGCATACCTTTTTACTTGAAGTATCAGTCTCACATTTCAAAGCATCAACACTTCACATTGGCAATTGATATTATTTATAAGAAACTTGCCCAACAACATCAAGATGTTCACTTGTATCCTCTTCATTCCCAAAAAGAGTAGGCAATGAGATATCTTGATTCTCTACAACATTCTCTATTATGGTAAATAGTCTACTTGAACCTGTAGACTGATCATGGCACATACTTTCCATTTTTGGTTTCCATATTTTAACTTGCCTTCTATCTTACACTCTAAGAGCCTAAACTTAATTATTCTAACTTGAAGGCCTTTACTTGCAAAACCTAACAATGTGACCAATATTTTCATAGTTGTATCAAACCATTCTTCTTAAAGTGAACACATCTTGCCTTACCTAATTTAGATAAAATTTTACAATGTGTCCTATGTCATAACAACTTAAGAACTCACCTTTTCTCATACTTTTTGATTGATTATTCCATTCATTATTAGTAGGTATTATATAATCTCTAACATTATGACCAATTTGATTACAAGTATGACAATAACCATTCAAATTTACATATCTCATGGCATTTGATTATCTAATTTGATTTGTTGTCTAGATAACTTGAGCTCTTTTAAACTTCACATATGAATTCACCTTACTAGATGTCTTTTCTAACTCATCTTTTAATGAATCATTTTCAATCACATACCTTAAACACTCATCTTCTATATATTTCAGGCTTGTAGATAGTATTTTCAATTGACAACTAAGATGCTTGACTATATCTTCATACTCCTTGGTGTCTTCATCCATTCTTGCCTTAAACACACTGAATTGATCTTCAAAATCCTTCATTTGAGACTTTAACTTCTTGATTTTATTATTCTCAATCTTTAGATCTTCAAAGGCATTCATTAACTCAATCTCATAGTTTACCTTGTCTTCTTCATCATTTGTATCACCTAAACGACCTCCAAAACATGTAGATTCTTCTTGATATGAATAGCTACCTTCTTCAGTGATGAAGAGAACTTCATCTTTAATAGGACCATCATCTTCATGATTATTCTTAGAATCACTACCATTATTATCATCATATGAGATTCAATATCCCTTGGTGTAGAGACTCTTCTTGTCCTTGTAAAACTTATTTTGGCCATTATACCTTTTAAAACTATCCTTACTCTTATCAGACCTAAATTTATTCTTGTCATTATCATGATATTATTCATGTTATTCATTGTCATTTACCTTATGCTTATGAGGACACTTGTTGGCAAAGTGACCTATCTCTCCATAATTGAAACATTTGAAGGTACATTTACCCTTGAACTTGCTTGAATCAATTTTTAGTTTTCATGTTACTAGAGCTATTAGTTCATCATCATCAATATCAAAAATCTCATCATCCATGACCTTATTACCTTGGATCTTATTCTTTATCTTCTTTTCTACAGTTAATTTTTCTTATTTATTTGATGGTTTTTCCTCATTAACTCTCATCTCATAGGCAAAAAGAATGTCATGCAATTTATCCAACTTCATTTTGGTAAGATCATGAGTTTATTCTATAACAAAAACTTTTGAATCAAATTTGAAAGTGAGAGACCTTAATACCTTTTTCGCTATAGTGACTTGTTCATTAACCACTCCCATGCCTTTGATCATGTTCACTACCTCATCAACTCTCAAAAGATAAAGAGCCACAATATCCTCTTCCTTCATTTTGAGACTTTCAAATTAAATTTGATAGGTTTACAGTTTGGCCAACTTGAATTTTTAATCTATTTCATATATGAGTTATAATTTATCCAAATATACTTGGCATACTTTTAATGGATTACCTTGGTAAACTCATGCTTTGAAAGACCACAAATGATAACATTCATAGCTTTTAAATTGTTCTCACTTATTTTTTTGTCTACAACACTAGTTAGAGGAGTAGATGGCATGGAATAACCATCCAAAATAGATTTCAAAGTGTCGAACCCCAAGGACATGATGTAGGTCTTCATTTTTTCACTCTAGAAAGCATAATTAGATCCATTAAAAAATAGATCTTGCTTAATATAGAAACCTTGAGAACTTGTCATTGTACCTAAGATTACCTTAGAGTGGTTAAATTTGTACAGAAGGTCTTGATATAATACCAATTGTTAGAGGTACAATCACTAAGAGGGGGGCTGAATCAAGATATTTCAAATCTTTAATATAAATCCTTCAAACACTTAGTCATACACCATAAGCAATCAAGAAGCAAATAACCCACTCATAGCAATGAACATGAAAGATAAGAAAGATAACACAATATCTATGTTGAAAACCCTCTTGGGGGAGAAAACCCACTCTAAAGCCTACAAAAATATGGACTAATTTTCCTACACGATGATTAAAAACATGAGACTTTAGTGAATCACTCACTTCATAAAGAACACCAACCCCTAAAGATGACAAGCACCAACTTGCCCAAGATATTGAGAACCAACACAACATCTATGAAATAAACAACTCCAAAACTCTAATTACTTCTCAATATGATGGAAAAAAACTATAAGATAACATCTTTCAATCCTCTTTACTCATTCAAATCTTCACACATAAGCAAGGTATCTAAAACCACCTTTTGGATCAATCTACACACCATCACTTATTATCATGTATCAAACCTATAAATTCAACATTAGAATTATGACCATAAGGTCATACATGAAATCCACATGCTGATATACCTCTTAATACATCCACATGGCTCTCATAACTTTCACAAACCTTTTTCTCATATCCTTACTTTCACAATAAACCACAATTAGTCCAATTAGACCTTGTATTTATACCACACTCTTCATTTAAACCATCTTGGTTAGCTAAGATGCTTTAAATATTTAAAACACACTTAAAATATGTCAATACACATTTTATATGTGATAACCACACTCTTCATAGGTTTGTCATTACCTCATTAACCCCAAACCACCATTAGGTTTTGGTGAGACCTAAAACAATTAGGCCTACTCACCCATATGTTACACTTTCAAACTCTTAGACCACATTTAGCTTTTATCCATGCTTTAAACACATAAAACATATCTCCAACATCCTATTTATCATTCTCATATGGTTCCATTCCACCTATAACACCAACTCAACACTTGAACCTACCAATTAGGTCTTCTCACTATTTTAGGGATTCATACACAAAAAACATAGTCTCAAAATTTTGAAGCAAATACTCAAATATTTCATAGAGACATATGATTCAATCACATGGGTTAATTATTAATGTCCTTAAAAACACATTTATCTACTTTATACACTTCAACAAAATCTCTAAGCACTTAAATCAACTCTCACAAAATGACCACTTAGACTGGTCACATAGTCAAAATATAGTTATACTATTTTGACTCTCCATATCTAATCAGGGGTAAACTATGACAACGAATAACTTCTCATAATCCTTAGATAATTATATAACATCTACATTCTCATTTTATTCTTCAAGTCTACATAGAAAACCTTCAACTTAAATTTTCAAGATGGTCACTTAATCTATCGGTATATTCAACAAACACAGTCAAATTCTAAGCCTTTGTTCATACTAAATATAGTTTGTTAAAACCTCCATAATCTACAAATATAGTTTTCATGGAGTCTAAAACACTCTCCAATAGTTTTTTTCATATTGAAACATCAAGACACTATTAATAACAACTCAATTATCTTTCTTGGGTCACTTGTAGAATAAGATCAAACACACAGTCAACTTTGATGCTTCATATCCACATTTTTATAGATATTCAGACTTTATTATCAAATTTTCTATATGTACCTAGAAGTCCTCTACAAATTTGGTTTTACATCAATAAATTCATCCTGGATCAAAATATATAGCTCAAAAACTATAGACTAATTTTCCCTCACAAATTTGAATATTCAAATTCCAATAGTCATTGTGCAAATGTTAAACATCAGACACTTTGACCTCATCTCATGATTCCTATCAAATTTTAACAAATATGAACCTTCAATCTCCTCATAAGTATCCTAGTATTTATCTTGACATGCTCATCATTGATCTCTAGTTTGAGCTTTTATTATTATGCCACTTGGTAACTCTACATACCTTATGAACACATTAACTATTTGACTCAATTTTCACCATTGATATCCATCTGTACGAGCACTTGCATGTCATTTATCTTCTATCAAAGCTTTGAGATAGTGACATTTATCACCAATGCATGCAATCTTATACTATTTGACATATTGACTAAATACACACTATTAGATCACTACTAACAAGATCATATGCTCTATTAGATCCTTATCCCATTAGATAAATTACTCATTCTTGATAAATATAAAAACTTAGAGAACTCTATCTGAGAGGCCAACTTTGCACCTTAATAACTTTTGTTATACTCCATGTCTAGACTTAAAATTTGAATCATATGATCTCCTCACATAGGGGAATCCATCCATGTATCAAACTAATCTTAAAACCTTCACACATGTGAAATATGTGTCCTTAATCTACTCACTCAGCCTTATCTATCAAGATGACTACTTGAACATAGACACTCATATAACTACATTGATGAATTACTTTCACTTATATAATCACTATAAACACTCATAACATCCCATATAATCTTTGTAACATGATCATACCATCAATATCATCCATTAATTTTCTTACAAAGTCAAACACTGAATAAATATGCAGGAACATTGAAGCTCATTAAAGCATACTTTGTCATTATCATTCTAGCACACATGACACCTCATCAATATCCTTGGTCACCTTGGAGACATCATTGACAAAACTCCAATATAGTGGTCATTTACATACTTTTGAACTCACTTCAAGTGGAGTTAACAATCAATATATGGCATAGAATTCATGCAAGAGGAGCTTTGATAAGTCAAATGGGCCCACCACCTTTCTAATGCCAAAAAGAATATCATGCAACATTGAGACACAAGGATACTTTACCAAGGTTATTTTTAACATATTATAATTGAAATTAGACTTGATTTGAATTTTTAGTTTACTTCCTCTTCTTCCCTTTATGCCACATTGGCTAGAGCTTCTCTTTTTATATATATTCAAGTTTTCAAGCCAATTCACAAGATCCCTCTCTTGGGCATGATTAAACTCTACCAAGATTGAGATTTGTAACCTTTTGAGATATATAAAATGACTATTTTTATATTTTAATATTTTGGTATAGTGTGTTTATGTTAGTTGATTTGTACATGTGATAGTACTTTCTTCTTTGGCAAGTCTTAATCTCACCTAGTTACTAGTATGTCATCTTATGTAGGTCATATTTAGTATTTAATGTCATTTAATTGAGATAAAAATGGATATATTGACTGGTTAGTGCCTTAAATTAGGCCTATTCTATTACTTCCCTCATGTATTAATAACCTAATAAAACCTCTATATGAAATATTCTTGCATATGAGTCATTTAGAACTGTAGATTCAGTTATTTGCTTATCTTATCAGTGTTTTATGAGATCAAATAAAGTGAATGAACTAGAAATATAGGTGTATCACTAATAGTAGAATAGGATTTACCTTTCAATTTTTATTTAACCCTTTTCATCCCAAAAATCATAGTGGTTTAGTAAGTAGACAATACATGATACATCAGAAGAGCTATCCTCATCAAAAATAGAGGTCTAGTCTAAGTATAGGTGTTATACACTTTAGATCATTCCAATGTTAGTCCAAGTGTGAAGGAGGTCCCAAGAAATTAGCCTTTAGTATGGTGTTATTTATGTTGCTAACAAGATCTTTAATGGACTATATTTCTTGATCGAATCTTCTTAGGCCTACAACTTTTCATTGAGTCTAACTTTCTAGTGTTTCTAATGGACACAGTTAATTATAATAATTTTCCTATCTTTCTCCTCCAAATATCTAAAAATTAATACACCATAAAAATGATGACTTCTATCCAATTCTCACTCCAATAAAATATTGTTTATAGGTCAATTGTACTAGTTGTAGGTGATGTGGTTATTTCCTTAGCCTATTTAGAGAAAGTAAATGCAAGAATACCTTAAATAGGTCTATGACACTTGTTCAAAACCTCTTATCACCTTGTGAAGTTGTCTAAACCCTCATTTATCCCTCTCACACAAGATTTCCTAATGTATTATAGTACATAGGCCTAAATGTAACTTCACTTTGTTTGACTATAACTTCACTAGCCTATGAGTGTTCTTTTGAGATATTTCTTACTTTGAAAGATTATTTGTGATATTATGTCAAAATTTACAAGTTATAATATAATTTATTTTTTATCCAAACTTTCAACTTCACCATTGTGTTTAATATCCATTTTCTTAACCTTCACAACTTGAGCTAGTTAAAATGACCTATAAGAGTTCATTTGGAGTTCTTAGACTTGAATGGAGAAGGTGAACAACATTAGGGCCTTGAATAGGTATACATAAACCTACTTCATCTCATTACATATTGTGAAAATGTTACACTTCAACCTCATCCTCTTTCTTAATCATGTCCTTATGTGATCACATATAGGCCACCCACACAAACTAAGCCAAAAACCATGGTTGTAGGTACACATTTGATTTTTGGTGGACTATAGATGTAAAATGCTACTAAACTTAACTTATTCTCAAAAGATATCAAATTATTATAATTTATATCATTTATAATTCTTAGTTAAAACCATTTACCTCCATAAGTCTAATATGATGCTTTTTAAAAATAACCTTAAACTATGATTGTTGTATGTGTGCAATTTGCCTTTTTCAGCCTCTATACAGATAGAGGAAAGTATGTGATAAAGATAGTAATATGGAAAACATGATGACAAAACCCTCAATGACTCTCCCTCACCTTGAATCAACTTATAAAATCATTAAATTGACACTCAAAAGGTTTAATTAATAAGGAAACTAAAAACTGATTTTACCTAAAAAATTACTAAAAAATCTTAATCTTTGTTAAAAAATACTTTAAAGTCATATTTTATAATTTTGAATTTTACCTTAGTGGCATATAAATCATTCTCATCCCTTTAAATGGCTTGGATCACCTTTAATATTCATTTGACACCTTCTTAACACATCCTTAGGTGCACACAGTCCTTTTTATGATCTCTCTTAGTTGGTAACACATAGACTTGACTTTGTCTTTTAGGCATATAAGGCCTAATTGGATCTTAAGACTTTATTGAATGGTAATATTCACCTTTAAGACTCTTATGAAAACTAGAAATAAATTTATTCCCTTAAAACAAACTTATTTATCCTCATGACTCCTCTCAGTTCCTATCAACTACCATGATGTTTTTTTAACTTACTCATTAGACCTGAAAGTGTTCTTTTGAGATTTAAGATAGAATGGTCTTAGGATTTCATATAGGTTATCTTACTAACATAAATAAATGCTTTATCACCTTTTTAAAATCCTCCAATATCATTTTGACCTCACTAATATACTCTCTTACATTAAATCGCATTAGACCTACAACTATACCTTGTGAAAGACACCATCTTGCTCAAGATACTTCAAGGAAGACCCTCTTAAATATGAAGACACATGAACATTTTGTTTGAATTTAAGAGGTGTATTATAAATAAAACATGAACTTAATAAACCCTGAATATGAAGACACTCAATTGATAAATCAAACATGCTAGAAAATTATTGACTTTAACAATCAACATAGGCAATTGGTTTCTTGACAAAAGACTCTTTATCAAGAAAAAGTACCTAATTATTCCAACATGAAAAATCTCCTATTTTACCCTAAAATAATTTCTCTATAGCTATTTTTCTCCATTTATTTTTGAAGTGAAGAAATGGAGGCACACTGTCTAGATGACTAGGACATAGTGACCCCCTTACACTCTTAGAGATTTTTCATAAAAATGGGGTGATGAATTTAGAAAATGATTACACTAAAGTGAATATCATTAGGGTATATATTATTTTCCAATATATTTGGACCTGATTCTCTATCTTGACTATACTAAACAAAAACTAATGGCCTTCTTAGAGCTACTAAAGAAGTCAATAGGAGAGATAAATCAGTTTTCTATATTTTGACACCTAAAACTCCTTCCAAACCATAGATTTGACTTTAAAATGAGTAAATGAGGTCCTTAATATTCATTTATGTCAATTATACCTTGAATAATTGTATGTATATCCTTAAATTAGGCCTTTTTGGCACTAAAACTACCATAACCACTTGAAAATTTTGATAAAATTGTTATAAAAAGTATTCATTAGACCTTGTCATGTCTAAACATGTACATCGTAACCTTATTATGATATTAGACTACCATTATCATTCAAAACCTACAACATAAACCATAAAATGATCCAAAATGCAACCATCTGGGTTATAAAGTTAGCCAATCAAATAACCAACTAGTTTGATCAATTGTAAAGTATGGCATGACCTTGAAACAAGCCATGAAGCCTATCAAGATGATCTAAACTCTTTAAATCACTTAAAACTAACTAAACAAGCAATACAATTACAACACTAACCAGATCTAGATGTGAGATTAATAGCAAAGATATTCACCATGAAATAATGAGAGCAAAGTTGAACACACTATAACACATATATACAATGAGAAAACCTCATGAAGAGGTAAAAAAGCCACTAAGATTATTCATTATTTGAGAAATAAAATATACCCAATACAAGCTTTCTCTTCTTTTTCTTTTCTTTTTTTCATTACATTTTACTTTATAAACTCTTTATTATATAGGAAAGGTAATCTTCATATTATAAATGACCTTTTTTAACCATCACATTAATGGGTTTAAGCTCTCCAAAGCTAATTTAATATATTTTATTATTTATTTACATGAGGATAAACTCATGATAAATAATAAAATATATTATTATTTAACCAATGTAATTTAATGAATTAAGGGTACATAAATAACATCACTTAACCATTAATTGTTATTATACTCTCTCTAAATGTTAAGAGGGGATACATAGTGATTTTTAGAAGGTAACAATATAACAAAATTACACTCTATAAACCATCCACATGATGAGTTTTAGAAGGTAATAATTGAAGGAAACATCCTTCATCATGCCATAGTCACATTTAAAAGAATCATGCTATGTAAAAATAGTCACCCAAAGGTATTACACCATTTAAATATAAACACTCAAGGTATTACACTATGTAACCACAATCACATAGTCGCCTTTATAAGAATTACACTATACAACTATAGATACCCAAATATATTGCATTATGTAACCATAATCACATAGTCACCTTTAAAGTAATTACACTATACACCTATATATACCTAAAGGTTTTGCACTATGTCCCGATAGGCACCTTTAAAGGAATTACACTATGTTACCCTAAACCACTTAAAGTGAGTTTAGGCTAGCATGATCATGATACTGCATCCCATAATGAGAATAAATTCCACAATTTTTTATGAATAATCAAATAAGCATATTATAGTCTTTTATAACATAAGGACCTCTATGCTACTATGTATTTGGTATAATGTATACTTCCATATGATGTTTACCAAAATCACATAAAGTGATATATTACAATTCTTTACAATGAGAAGAAGTATAGAGATATAGAAGGAAAGATACAACCCACACGGCTATTAAAAAGTGAAATTGTCATGCACACTCCCCCTCAATGACAACTTTGATAGGCCTAGTATTGAATGAACTTCTATAGGCTTTAGTTTATTGGTGTTGCATTGGATTTTTCACTAAAGTTATATAATTTTGACTATCACCAAGAATGTTGGTACAAAGAGTAACTTTCACATGATGTTCTTCTATCATCCTTCATAGCCACAAGGCTTCTTTAGTAACTTCCACATGAAGTGCTCTAAGTGATAGCACCTATAATAAAAATAAACACATATCTAGAATTAGATTCATCATAGTATTGTTAGCATCATAATAACTAAATAAATTATCATAATCAAAATTAAAATAATATAAACTAAAGTTTACAGTTCTTTTTATGTACCAAAGTATTCACTTTGATAATTTCTAATGATCCAAGTATGGATCCTACATGAATATAGAAGTAACCCACATATTATGAAATATCTATCCTAGTAATGGTTAGATAAATCAAACTACCAACAAGATATTTGTAAATAGGGGTTAGTTTTATTGCACATAGATTTTAAATCAAGCTTTAACACAACATTCAATGGGATTTTATGTAAGCTTGAAATTAAGCATTTTAAAATCTAACAAGAAGGTTATGTGATGCATATTTAATAAATTCACTAATAATTTGATACTAAGTTAACCAAACATTACATATCTTATTAGGAATAATTCATATTATAATTTGAGTCATGAATATTGTTTTTTTTAAATTTGATATTACAAGTTTACATTTTATACTAAATTGACAAAAAAAATTAGAAAGAAAATTTTTTAACATGTTTTATACCTAATTTTACAATAAAAACTACATATTTTAGTGTGTAAATAATACTAGACACTTTAGTTTTAGATTATGGTAAAAGCAGGTTTTGAAGGGACCCCGAAACCCTTTACAACAAAAAAAGATAAACCTTAAAGCCCAACGAAGTTCAAAAAACACCAAAATAGGTATAAACCAACCCAGGTTAAACATGAACCTGAAAACAGCAGAAAAGACCATATGTTTCTGCTGGCACTACACAAAACGGACCGTCAATAGACAGGAACAACATCCTACAACCTTCAAAAAATATTAAATTACCTTTTACATGAACGAAGATTCTTATCTAGAGGGGGGACCAAAGGCTTATACTTCTTCCTCTTCACAGCAGTCCATCCATCCTCTACCTTAGCTGCCTCTGTCATCCATTCCTCAGAAGACAGTGATCCATTAAGCCCATGAGATACAGATGACTCAGCAATATCCTTATGAACACCAACTGAATTCTGGCTCCTAGGTTGATCCTCCAAAATAGCGGGAGGAACCAAAGCCTCCTCAACAACTGGCTTTGAAAGATCATTCATTCTAGTCTCCACAGGACCATCTATGGAATCTTTCACTGGTGACTCCTCCTCAATCAACGGCTCAGAATGGATACTATCTTCAATCTCAGAATCAGCCAAATCTTCCATAGGTTATTTAGCTATATAATGTTTAGAGGAAGCATCGGCCCACCAAGAAGGTGGTCTTTTGGACTTTGAAATCCCAGCCAAGCAACGAGCAGCCAAATGACCCATCTAGTGACATCTTCTGCATCGAAAAGGTACACCCTCAAAATCCAACATTTGTGTCCAAGTTCCCCTTGGGGAATCCAGGCAAATCGCCTCAGGTAGGCCCTTTGAAACATCCATCTCGACCATAAAGCATGCATAGGTCGAGTGGTAACCAACCGAAGTATTTTTATCCACAAACAAATAGTCTCCTATAGCAATCCCGATGGTTTCAAAAATAGATTCATGCCAAAGATGTATTGGTAGATTTGGGAGCCAAACCCAGATCAAAAACTTGTTAAAGTTTTTCGTGATCAGATTAAAATCCTTATGCCACCATTTAGCCATGAGAGGATATTTACCCTGCCATAAAAAATCACTGTTGCTCAAGATTATCCTTCTGTCCTCAGGGCTTTGGAAGACAGCAATAAAGAATCCTTTTACGCAGGGGAATATTTCAACACTGTCTTCAATAAGTGGCAACCAATTCTTGGATATCCATCCATGTAGATCAGCCAGAGAGGGCCAAAAACCTCAAAAATGGAAAATAACAGCTTGAGAGGAAAAAATTTCTACCCTTTCAAAGATTTCATCAACTATTTCTAGATCTAGATTTACCGTAGTGGGTTTTAGAGCACTTACTGGCAGTGCATGGGATGGCCCAGATAATGCACGAGGTACAGCTTCATGTAGATTCACTTCGAATGCAGCCACATCCATGAAAGATCTTCCCCCTGCTTCAAACCTAGATCCAGATGTGTTGGCAAAACACCCAGGCAAAAACTTTCCTCCACCTACAGGAGCAGTCTCTTTAGGGTCATGCTGATCCCTCCCCTTGCGTGCTGGTTTAAGAGCCGTAGCTGATTTAGAAGCTGTAGCCACTTTGACCACCAGATAGTCAATCCCCAATTTCAATTTTTTTGGCAGCATGCGCATTGGAGACGACATAGTGCATTACTTTTTACCTATACAGGTAAGTTAATCTCACCAAAAATTACTAGACACTTTAGTTGATTGCAAAATAATTCAAAAACATAAATGATTTCAATAAGGGTGAAAGTTACAAGTGTCACAAAAGTGGACACAAGTGTCTTAAATAGTTTCACAAATTGCACTATTTGATGAAATTGTTGTAAAAATAATAGAATAAGGTTTAAAATCAATATAAGACCTTTCTAATATGTCCAGAATAGGCTAAAACCTATAAATTAATTAGTTGGATGACTATGGTCTATAAGTAGTTGATACGATCACAAGGTAAACAAATTATCATACATGCACACATTCCCATGTGAATAATCATGTGCATTAAAAAAAAATTTAATAATAAATAAAATTTGGTCAAAAGGAAGAATACAGAGAATTTGAATACAAGACCAATTTCATGCAAGTGATCTTATCAAAACTAAACTAGCCAGCTCACCCACTAAAAATGTTAATACAATATAAGCATTAACTTATATTTAACCTTTTTTAATTTGATTTTTAATTTTTTTTTAAAACAAATAAATTCTAATTAAATAATTTTATTAAAATAATATCATGCAAGAATTAATTTGAAATTTAAAAATAAAGTATTTTGAAAAACATATGGTGGGGTCAAATATAGGTGAAAAATAGAGATTAGATAAATCTTGTATTTTTTAAATACTTTATATAAAACTATATCATATCCATTTTAATTTTTTGTTTTATGTAGAGAAAGATAATGGCACAGGTGGAGAGCAAGGGAAGATTGCAGGAGCATTTGATAACCATTTTTAGAGTTTTAAAGCTCAAAACTACATAAAAACAACCATCCAATACCTTTAGGAGAACTAGATATAAGTTTAAATGATTTTAATATGTTTTTAAACTTTTTGTTACTAAAAGTAAACCATATAATGATGCTCAAAAAATATGGTGAAATTGAGGACTCTTTCTTTCTCCTTCAACTAGTCTCATAGAATGCTTTTGTAGGCCTTAAAACTGAAGAATAGCATTTTATAGAACTAAAAAAGATAGAGAAATGAAAAATCCAAAATTTTATTCATACAAGGGCCATACAAGAGTAATATAGGAAACTAATGAAAGATTGAAAAATAAAATGGAGTTGAAACAAGCTTTGATAGAGGTTTGCAAGGTCAGGAAAGAGTTTTGAAAGGTTAAAAACTCATAATGCAACCTTTAAGGACTAAAACTAGCTTGTAAAAGTTTTAATACAATTTTTATCATTAATTTTCATCAAAGAGATCATAAAAGGCCATATTATGGCTTTTAAGGAGATAAACTCTTTAAAAAATTGAATCAATTTGATCTAGAGGCTCCAAGAGGACTAGTAGGATAGAAAACAAAGAGATCTGATCCTTTAAACTAAAAAAAAGGAAGTATAAGTAAATATAACAAATTTCTAATTTTATTAGTGATCAAACTACCTCAAATATTCGTATCATCATGCTCAAGTAATTAAAATAAAAAATATTTTAGTGTTTCTATCGAAGATCTTGAATAGCCAAACAATAATTTGTAGATCTATAACTTAGAAACAAGATTTTCAATATTTTTTAACAAAATTTTTAACTTAATCTTCAAAAAAACCTTTAAAAAGAGGTTTTAGGGCTCAAAAAACACATTTTTATCCCATTTTATGATTTTAAGTTAGATCTATAACATGAAAATAGGTTTAAAATATAAAAAATTATACATATTTGAGATCTCTTGTCTTTTAAGAAAGGAAAAAGTAGAATAACTTACTTCCTACAAAAAGAGAAGATTGAGAAATCTTATGAACATACCATGGCTTAGAATATGGATGAATATAGGCTTGAATACATGCCAAAAACTTGATCTTCAATCTTGTTTCTTGATCATGGATGAATATGGGCTTGAACACATGTTAAAAACCTGATCTTCGATCTTGCCTCTTGATTATAGATGAATATGGGCTTAAACACATGCTAAAAAATAGATCTTCAATATTGCCTCTTGATCATGCATCAACTGACTCTAATACCATGATAGAATAAGCAATATAATTACAACACTAACCAAATCTATATGTGAGATTAATAGTAAAGACATTCACCATGAAATAATGAGAGCAAAGTTGAACACACCATAACACAGATATAATGTAAGAAAACTTCATGAAGAGGTAAAAAAGTCATAAAGATTATTTATTATTTGATAAATAAAATATATCCAATATAAGCTTTCTCTTCTTTCTCTTCTCTCTTTTTTCATTACATCTTACGATATAAACTCTTTATTACATAGGCAAGGTAATCTCCCTATTATAAATGACATTTTCCAACCACCAAATTAATGGGTCCAACCTATGCAAAGGTCATTTAATATATTTTATTATTTATTTACATGAGAATAAACTCATGATAAATAATAAAATATATTATTATTTAACTAATTTAATTTAATTTATTAAGGGGACATAGTGCAAAACCTTTAGGAATCTATGGGTGTATAGTGCAATTCCTTTAAAGGTGACTATGTAATTTTGGTTACATATTGTAATACCTTTGGGTATCTATAATTATATAGTATAATTCCTTTAAAGGTGACTATGTGATTTTGATTACATAGTGTAATATATTTGGGTGTCTATAGTTAAATAGTGTAATACCTTTGGGTGACTATGTTTACATAGCATAATTCTTTTAAAGGTGACTATGGCATGATGAAGGATGTTTCCTTCAATAATTACCTCCTAAAACTCATCATGTGGATAGTTCATGGAGTGTAAGTACATTATATTTTTACCTCTTAAAAATTACCATGTATCCTTATTTAACATTAATGGGGAGTATTGAAACAATTAATAGTTAAGTGATGTTATTTATGCACCCTAGATACATTAAATTACATTGGTTAAATAATAATATATTTTATTATTTATCATGAGTTTATCTTCATGTAAATAAATAACAAAATATATTAAATGAATTTTGGAGAGGTTGAAATCATTAATGTGGTGGTTGTAAAAGGCCATTTATAATAAGAAGGTTATCTTTCCTATATAATAAAGAGTTTATATTGTAAGATGTAATGAAAAAAGAGAGAAGAGAAAGAAGAGAAAGCTTGTATTGGGTATATTTTATTTCTTAAATAATGAATAATTTTGATGGGTTTTTTACCTCTTCATAAGGTTTTCCCATGGTATATTTGTGTTATGGTGTGTTCAAATTTGTTCTCATTATTCTATGGTGAATGTCTTTGCTATTGATCTCACATCTAGATCTGGCTAGTGTTGTAATTGTATTGTTTGTTCTGTCAGAAACAACTTGAAATAGGTCAAAAGGTGATTAAACAATCATAAATATATAATGAACACAACCTTAAACTCATAAAATTTACATAAATTTTTTTTAATCAAGGTTTTAAATAATCATTTCAAAGACATTACAAGAATAACATAATAACCAACAGGGCAAATAACATGACAAGCAAATTTTCAAGTTATAGGGGTGATAATTTAACCTATAAGGTTAAAATTGTCAACATTTTGGTGACTCAACTGGGAAACATGCCTACTATGTTTATGAACTAGATAATTGACATATTTTTTGAATTCGTGAGATCACTCTTACATTCTAAAATGAACACTAACAGATCTGACCAATGACTACAAGACTCTTGACTTGAAACAAGACAACTACTTCTCCAAAAATAAGGAAAGAGAATACACAAACCAAGGGAAACCAACTAAAAATATATATTTGAAAGCTAATAACTTATTTTAAATCAAACATAAGCAAACTAATGTGATATGAAAACACTTAGAGAAAAACAAACTATGTAAAAAAGAACTTATTTTTCAATAACAATGTTTCAGATGTATCCCATTGATTGGGATTGGAAGATCCTCACCATCCATCTTAGAAATTTAAAAATAATTATGATATTTGTAGATATAAATTATGTAAGACCCAATCCAAAGGGATTAAAACTTGGTGTTCCTTCGTAGTTTAGCTTTGTCCTCATCCCACTTGAGAACCAAGTCTCCTTCTTTGAAACTCCTTGAATATGCTCCTTTGTCAAATGTTTTTTTAACATGTGCTTGATGAATTTATATGGTTAATATGGACTGATTTATAATTTATTCCAACTCCATAATCTTATCATACCTTACCTCTATTATTTTATTCTCCAATAACTCCAATTGATGAATTAGCTCTAAAGTAGTAAACTCAAGTGAAATGGGCAATCTTGTTTCTTTTCTATAAACCAACTTGTATGGTGAATTGGTTATAAACATTTTTTAGATGATTTTATCATTTCATATAGCTGATTTAAGCTTAAAATACCATGTTTTATGATTATATTCAATGGTCCTTCCTATGATATTTGATAGATTCTTTTTTTTTGGACTCAGCATGGCCATTGCCTTTGGGGTAGTATTTTGATGAAGTTCTAAGGTATATACCATGTTGAATATCCCATTGATTTATCTTAGCTCCTACAAAATCCATGGATTTGTCTAAAATTATAGTGGAAGGAACATCAAATATTGTAAGCAAACCTTCATAAAAGTCTAACACATTAGATTCATTGGTTTCCTTCAAAGCTACTACCTCTATCCATCTGACGAAGTAATCCATTGCAATAAGGATTAATAAGACCAATGAAAGCCAAACCCCATTATACAAAAGGTTTATCCACTAAAATTAGTTGGAGAGGTAAGGTATAAAGTCTTTCTTTTTTGTAAACATGGCACATTTCTTGCATTTCCTCACCCAAGCATGGCAATCTTTAAATATGCTTGGCCAATAGTACTCACCTCTCATGATCTTAAGGGTTGTAGTTCTTCCTGAGAAATGGCCTCCACCATGTTAATCAAGGAATTTTTCAAGAAATATTTCTATATGGCTTGGATCTATGTACCTTAAAAACATACCATTGATTTCCTTCTTGAAAATCACATCATCAATACAGAGAAAATGAATGGACTACAATCTAAAATACCTTATCCTTGATGTACTTAATTTAGGGGGATAGAAACCATCTTAGAGGTACCTTACCAAGTCTTGAAAATATTTTAAAATGATGTATGATTAGTTACAACTTATTCATCATTTAGCACTAAAATTGCCTCCTTAATTTCTTTCAAGTCTTGGGCTAGGTGTTCACATAATCCTTTATCATAATCATTTTAGTGACCTTTAAGTCATACCCTCTGTATACACATAATATTTTCAAAATTTTATCAATTATTGATGGTCTTTATCTTGAAATAACTCATTGAGTCTCAATCTCTCTAAGTTCATTCCCTAAGGGGTGCACCAAAAAATTTGTGGGCAAACCATTGGTGCTTCATAAGATTGTTTTCCCTTTTACCACTTGATATCTACACACTTATCTCTTACAAACCATTTCCCTAAGCTTGGCCTTATTTTTTCACACTAATTTAACATTTTACCACCTTTATTAACCTTCTTCCTAACAAAAATCCCTTTTTGATAGTTTACATGACTAAATTGATTGTGTCAACCTTGTACTCCTATTGACAAAACTTATTTAGGGTCTAGATCAGCCCTTGACCGACCTAGTCCATGACCTAGTGAGTTTTATCAATAATGATATTAGGTTGATTGGGTCGACCTTGTTAGCTAAAAATTTTGGAAGGTTTTAGGGTTAGATATTCCTATATAAACACATTCATTTCACTATTTCTAAAAATAAGAGAAAAAAATTAAAATATATTACACATTTGCTTATCCACCATTCTACTTGAGGAGAAGTCTTTTGGATGTATTGATAGGTTATGTATCCTAAAATTAATTTATCCTTATCATTATTACATACCATAACAACATCTTAAAAATCCTTGGCTAAGGGAGAGATTGAGGCTTGATAGGTTTGTCTTCAAAGGTAAGTATTTTTAACTTGTTCCTCTTTTATAAGAGTAGATAGATATGCATTTTTAATTATCTTTTATTAATTAGGATTCCATATACAATTATAGAAGTATATGTATTCTATACATGTTTACTATTAGTGTTTATTATACCCACTTTGTGCTACAAGCTTTGGTGAGCACTAGATTAGAATTTTTGTTTTACTTGTTATTAGTATAGTGAATATAAAAACATATTACTTAATTAGGTTTATTGTATAGTTTTTTTTTACTAGAGACATTGGAACCCTCTTTAATAATATTATTGTGGTAAGAGATCCTCTAATTTATTCTAGTAGATCCATATTGGTCATGACCTCAATTATCTAATGTATTCCTAATTAGAAGTGTAAGTAGGATCTATCTTCTCTAAGTTAGGATTGATTTGTAGATATGATTCATTTCTTATTACATACATTTTGGTGAAATTGATCTGAATCTAACCTTTATAGGTTTTTTTTTAAATTTTTCTTTTTATCATTTTATTATTCTTCTATATTTGTGATACTAGGTCAACTAAGTTGATATAGTTATAACTTCTATGTGTAAGTTTAACATAAAATTACATCAAAATGACTCTATTATTTCTATGGAGGTCTTTATTAGATATAGGTTATTAGATTGAGTAGGTTGACATAGTACTCTTATTCAACTTTAAATATCAAACTAAGTCATGAAATTCAACTTAGTATTTTAGATAGCTTCTAGATAACAAATTAGGTTAAACAAGTCAACTTAGTCATCTTAACAAACTTCAACATGTAGGGTTTTCATAGAACTAGGTCAACCTAGTCGACATAATTGGTAAAACTTGTAAGCAGCATTCAAAGCACTTCAATAGATATTTCATAATCCTCAACATATTACAACCCATTAAGGTTCCTTTCTTTCTCTCTCTTTCAATTAAATAGTTCATTTCAGTTATATTTTGTGTAAGTTTATAGTCTATAAAACTACAACCCTACAACAAACTAGGTTGACCTAGTTTTATAGTATGTCTTATGTCTAAAAGACTAAATCAACCTAGTTGACTTAGTTCTTAAAGACTCTTACTTATATGGTATATTTTTTACCCTATCGACCATATTATGTAATGTTTTCATATAGTGTTATTTTAATTGGCTCGATATAATGCTTAAAGTGGGAATTAACAACTATATGCTAGTAATTAATTCATACTTTCATTTTTAGTTGTTTGCATTCTTAGAGTAGCTCACATAGTCTAATTAGGTGGTTTTTAAAAATACCATGTAGTTTCAATATTTTTATCTTTTTGTACACATTACCAAATCACATAATTTCTAAATCCATTTAAACATTTGTCTATCCAAAGCTTACCTACTTGGATTTCATTATCAAAAGAGACGTTGACTTGATTTTCTAACCAAATATAAATATGCGATTAATAGTATATATTGGTAAATAACTTGAAACCCTTATCATTCCAAGACTATGAAGTGAGGATATAGGACCCAATACCAAGCCATTACCATTGCCAACACACATCTCTTTTAGCTTAAATGTCCTAAGACTATCTATAGATTGATTTCTAGTTTCCTATTTTTAGATAACTTTCCTATCACACTTAAAATAATAATTTATAATAATCTAAAAACATTCAAGATGACCATTTAGCTATCATTTACTTTTTAGTTGACTATTTTCTCTTTTCTCATTGTATGTTGTATTATAAAAACTTTCATTGGCTAGCATTGGTGTAAGGTTGTGTGTTGTGTGCCTCAATTGCTTCATTCTCATTAAACTAGTTGATTATGTCTTTTCTTTCACTTCTTTCTTCAAATTACATTGCAAAAATTCTTACCTATTTTCAATACACTATCATTCTATTTAACACAGTCTCTTATAGACTATCTTTTCCCCTAATTATAGTACTACATCAACATGGTCAACCCATTACTCATTTCTTCCAATCCAAATATAATACTAAGTTGACTTGGTCAAATATATATCTTTATCAGTCTCTATTTTTATACCTATAGTACTTAGTTAACCTGGTTGACTCTATACTCTTCTATATCCTATTTACAAAACTATGTTGACCTGGTCAACTCTAAAATCTTATTAGCCTCTTGTGTCTTTTTGATTTACATCAACTTTACCTTCCCTAATCTCTCTTATTCATCATTAATTTATTATTTTAATACAATATTGAGTTGAATTCAACATATATGATGAGTCTTACCAATCCTAATAGGTTCACCCATAAGTAGCCTGTGGCTGCTACCCTAGATGAAAGTAATGTGCATGTAGCCACTCGCACTAAAAACTATGGGACCTCTCCTATTTCCTCTTTATTTCAAAACTCTCTTCTCATTTGAATATCAACCTAAATTAAATTATAAACCAAAAATGCTCTTTTTCATCAATGAGTTTCCTTAACATCGAGGAAGGATCCTTCTACTATTTACCATATCATGATAAGTTGTTAAGTCAAGGAGCCCATTCACCTTCTCCCACGTTCTCATATAGATTTGGGGATACTAACTTATTTTCTTCTCAGCCTCTTCCCTCCATTTTTACCCCTTCTCATACCATTACTTCTTCCTCTTTGATTTCCTTTAGCTCCATGCCTAATATCTCTACTAACATGGCAAGTTCTACATCTAATGGGCCTCTTCTAAAACCCATTATTTTCAATTCTTCTACTAGTGCATCATTTTATACCCATGGTAATCATTCCTCTAGTGTAACTTATTCTCATCCCTCTATTAGTACATCTTTTTCCACAAAATAAAATTATGCCACTAGTGCTTCACTTACCAACAATTCCCCTCAAGCTACTACTAACACCCACAATGGTACCCAAGACACTATCACCAATTCTAATTCTTCAAAAAATGACAATAATGAAACTCAAACCCATCAAATCTTACTACAAACTCTTAATCAAATGAATGCTTTCCAAGTTAACAATGAAAATCAAATTATGCAAATGCAAAATCATCTTATCTATATTCAAACCCACTCTCAATAGATGCCATGGGGCATGCATAACTAAAATGTTCCCCCACCTCCTCTTAAATATTCCCATGGAAATCTTATCCCTCAACCTCTCCTTGTTAACAAAAAAAATCAATCACTTTAAAAATGAGACTCTTACATCTCAAATTTCTAATATCGATATAAGAGGTATCACCCCTACCATTACATACAAGGGATCAACCGATCTTACTTTTCATTTAAAAATATTTGGAAATATATATAAAGACTAATTCAAGTTAAATACCTTTTTCACTACCAAGTTATTAGAAAAAACTCTCATGGGTGATGCTCTAGATTGGTACAACCAACTCAAATCTCATTCCATTACTAGTTTGGAAGACTTAGTTAATGCTCTAGTCAAATAATTCTAAACTAATGATCTCCTTGAGAATACCTTGGCCTATTTTATCAATTGTAATCAACTTGAGATCAAAACCACATAATATTTTATTGAATGACGTAAGACCTTATCTAACAGATGTAAACATAATATCGTAGATGACAACCTCTTTCATATGTTTACCAATGCTCTTTTTTCCAAGTTTCAATATCGGTTCTAGATCATCTCTCCACAAACTTTGGAAGAGGTCATTGACCAAGCTAAGCATCAAGATTTCCTCATGCATCAATTTGAGCCATCCCAACCTTCTATGGTTACATGCATGTTAATCTAAAATAATAATCATAATGTTGCAAGTGATGGTGTCACCAAACTCTTATGATATCATTCATACTATTTATTTTTTCGTTCTCAACCATATTTTAGAACAAGCTTCCCCTCCTAACCACATCACTAATATTCATTTATCTTCAACCAATAACATCAATGTTCATAAACCTTTATCCTTAGCCCAATTATAAAAACATTTACCTAAGCCTCTTCTATGATAACTTTATCCCACTTGACCCATGAAATTATGTAGGGGCATCTTAGGAATGCTCAAAGTTAGTCTAGGATGTGTTTTTAGAAGTCATAATGGTAAGTCAAATTTTTATTTGGAGTCTAAAACAAGTTTCCTACCTTTTATCTAATTTTAATTTTCAAATTTGTAATGAGGGTTTAAGAGTGTGTTTATGTGGTCTAAGTGGGTGGTAATGTTATGTCATGATGAAAATGTTATAATAAACCTTAAGGTCTCTTGAAAGGTCCTTTAATATGGTTTTGAATACATATGTCAAGTTAAGGTATGAGGAGGTAGTCCACCACCCTATGTAAGTCTAATGGTTGTTGAAAGTTTCTTGAATCAAGAAATAGTAATAGATTTTTTTTATAGTTTAAATCATAGGTTTAAATAATATATATAGTTTGTATGGTTTTAAGTAGGAAGGATAAGGAGAAGAAAATAAGGCAAACAAAGTAGTGAAAAAGAGGGAAGGTCTGTCAAGACAAATATAGGACTGTATAAGTCTTTTTGTGATGAAAAAAAGATTTAAATTAATATAATGGTGATTGACATGTTGATTTCAGTGAGTATTTGATAATATTTACATGATAATAATTTTCTTATAGAACTAATTAAAGGAAAAATCATGCATTAGTCTACTTACCCTGCATTCCATAAATTATGTGTTTGAGAACTAGAAGGTATCAATTTAATATAAAGGATTTGTTTAATAATTTTTGTGAAGAACTTAATGTTTAGTAGGTGAAATATTAAATGTATTTTTGTTTCAGACTATTTTCATATTAAGTTATTTGAGTGGAAAACTAAACAAAGATACCATGTTTCCTGTGTGAGAGAAATTGCATGCATTCTGTGTTTATGAGTAAGGAACATTAAATAGACATCAATATGTTTTTAAAATGGAATATTTGAGTGTAATAAATAAATTTTAAAGGTGTATTTTTTTTATAAAGATGTATCTTTTGTGACAAGTCTTTAAACTATGTGTATTTGATGATTGGACTATGTGTAATCCATAGTTGTATGAGACTGTGATGCAAATATGACTCTAAGATAATTTATAGACATGGATATTGATTTAAATAAGTGATAAGGGAGATTATATAATACTATCAACTTATTCCAATTAAATAAATCTCTATGGAGATCAATTTTCTCTTTAAAAACATACTTGCAAACTTTGTATTGTATGATTATGTATGTAGGGAAGATGAAAATGATGTCAAAGTGAGGATTAGTTGAAAGCGTAAGGTGAAAGATGGATTTTTAAAGGTGGAAAAACTTAGTAAAGACTTTTAAAATATTATGGGACCCTTTAAAACCCTATAGAAATAAATTTTGAGTTATTTGAGTGCTCTCAGGGACACAAAGAAAATCAAGAGAAAAAGGGCTCCAAGAGACCCTATCCAAACTAATGGAGGTTGTGAGTAAGATTGATAATGTAATGAATATTATCTAAGATCAGTCATGAGTCTAATAATAATGTAATTTTTATAATATTTATGTCTTGAAACTTTTGAAGAGATATAGTTCAAGATTTATGTGGTTTTGACCTAAAGAGTGCTTTAATCCTAGAGGTGACTAGTTTGAGAATTTGATATTAAAGAAACATAGAGAATTAAAATTTGATTTTCATGAATGATAATTCCTTGTGTGAAAGCCCTAAAGATAGAGAATAATATATTTAATATTTTCTTAATATAATTATATTGAAGTTTTTAAAGGAGGAGAATTTTGATAAGCAAAAGTTAGTAAATGCAAGTGAAGGACCATAGAAGGAGCAAAGATTTTGAGTAAAGTATTTATAGATCTACATCATTTGGTATTAGATACATCTAGATGCTCTAGGAATAATTATATGCAAGTATATAATTGATGATTACATGGTTTATATTTCATGTTACATGTGGATAAATAATTTGCAGGTAAGCAAGTAAGGAGGTATTTTGCAAGGAGGCTTGTTGAAAGATAGAGTTTAAATAGTAGATAAAGAGAAGATATGATCTATTTTGTTGTTGATTATTTGATTTGGATGCATTGTTGATGGTATGTGATAGGTGAGGAAAGAATAAAAGTGAATTGTGTGGTGGAAAACCCTAAAACAAGTCACATATTAATAAGTTCAAAGAAGAGATAAGCTCATAAACAGAGCTTGGGAAAGAGGAGATAGTCCAAGTGTGAAGGAGAAGAGGTGGAAAGGCCCTAGTGAGGTTTGAGATAAAGATTGAGATGTGTTCTAAGTTTGAAATAAAAGTAAGTGGTCCAAGTGAGGCCAAAAAAATAGAAAGAGGTATGTACCCAGTGAGGTACTAAATATGAAAATGAAAGGAGAGGTAAAAAGAAAAGTAAGAGACAAGGTTAAATTTGAATGCTACAGTGAGAGAATGATGGAGATAGACATAAAGGAAATGAAGGATGCATTGGCAAGGATGGAAAGAGAGTTATTACAGATTTGGAATGTGTATATTTTGTAATTTGGAATAAATATCAATAAAAAATTCAAGTGCAGCTTTAGAGAAAGAATGTAATAGAGAGAGAATCAGTAAGTAATGGAATATACAAAGAGATGGTTGAAGAAGATGGAAACACAAATTACCATGAAAGACTAGAGAGAGGAAATTAGGCCTCAAAATTTTTAGACTAACATTAATTTGTTGTGGTTGAATGTGGGTCAAGACATGGAAAGTGAAGAGCATGATTGGGATGAAGAAATTGATTGGATAGCAATCCATAAATAAGAAGAAGTTGATGAAAGGAAGAGTGAAGGAGTACTACTTGATAAAGAAGAGTGGAGAGATGAGAACTAAATAATAGGTAATTAATTGAATGAAATTTTTGATGAATAATATGAGGATGAAGATGATGTTTTGTATAAAAACATAATAGGTTTTTTTCACGAGTTCATTGGATCTGTTAAAAATTAAGAAGCACATGAAGTCCTTGAGATAAATAATGAACATGCCAATGAGGATGTGATTTATTTACTAGTCCATGAAGAAAAGATGAAAGGTGATGATTTCAATGATTTGATATTCAAAGAAGGAGAAATTTTAGTGGATGAAAATAGGGTAGAGGATGTTGATAACAAGAATGTGAGCAAGAATAAGACCTTAAAATGGTCACCAAGAAAGGAAGAGAGTAGGGTATGGAATAGGTATGTTGATGAAGAGGTAGAAACAACATTGTTAGAGGAATAAATAGAAAGAGAATGGTAATTCATTCTAAATTCCATGAAAATTGAAGAGAATTATGGAAGAAATCAATACAAGAAGAGTAATTATAGGTAAAAGTAGTAGTATGATAAGCAACAAGAGAGAGAGCAAAGGATAACATGGATGAGGAAGCAAAGGCATAGGTGTGGTAGTTAGGAGCACACACATTTGTATGAAAATTTGAATAAAGAAGAATGTGAGGGTCAAGTTATTTTCTCCCATTGGGAGTATGATGTAGGGGCATCTTATAAATGCTAAAATTTGGTCTAGGATGTGTTTTTAAAAGTCATGATGGTAAGTCAAATTTGAATTTGGAGTCTAAAATAAGTTTTCTGCCTTTTGTCTAATTTGAATTTTCAAATTTGTAAGGAGAGTTTAAGAGTGTGTTTAGGTGGTATAAGTGGGTGTTAATTTCATTTCATGATTAAAATGTTGTAATAGACCTATAAGGTCTCTTGAAAAGTACTTTAAGATGGTTTTGAATATATATGTCAAGTTAAGGTGTGAGGTGGTAGTCCACCACCCTACGTAGGTCCAAGGGTTGTTGAAAGTTTATTGAATCAATAAAAAGTTATAGATCTTGTTTTGATATTTTAAATAATATGTATAAATAATATATAGTTTTTGTGGTTAAAATTAGGAAGGATAAGGAGAATAAAACAAGACAAACAAAGCAGTGAAAAAGAATGAAGGTTTGCCAAGACAAATATAGGACTTTATAAGTCTTTTTGTGATGAAAAAAATATTCAAATGAATGTAATGGTGATTTAAATGATTATTATAGTGAGTATTTTATAATATTTACATGATAATAATTTGCTTCTAGAGCTCAGTAAAGGAAAATTCATGCATTAGTCTACTTACCCTACATTCTATAAATTCTATGATTGAGAACTAGGATAAGGTATTAGTTTATTAGAAAGGATTTTTTTTGAGAATTTTTATGAATAAATTCATGTTTACTAGTGATATATTAAATTTATTTTTGTTTCAAACTATTTCCATATTGAGTTCAAGTTCTGTGAGTGGCAAACCAAACAAAGATACCGTGTTCCCTGTGTGAGAGAAATTGCATGCATTTTGTGTTTATGAGTAAGGAAGCTTGAATAGACATCAATATGTTTTTAAAATTTCATATTTTAGTGTAATAAATCAATTTATAAGTTTTAATTTGTTTTTAATATGTATCTTTTGTGACAAGTCTTTGAACCCTGTGTATTTGATGATTGGATTGTGTGTAATCCATAGTTGTATGAGACTGTGATGCAAATATGACTCTAAGATGATTTATAGACATGGATGTTGATTTAAATAAGTGAGAATGTACATTATATAATACTATAAACTTATTCCAAGTAATTCAATCTCTATGGAGATCAAATTTCTCAATAACTTGTAGACTCTACACTATATGATTGTGTATGCATAGAAGATGAAAATGATGTCAAAGTGATGATTAGTTGAAATTTTAAGGTTAAATATGGATTTGTAAAGGAGGATAAAATTATTTAAGACCTTATTAATCTTATTTTACCCTTTTAAAATTTGTATAAATCAATTTTGAGCTATTTGAGTGCTCTTAGGATCTTATAGGGCCTATAAACCCTAGAAATAGGGTTTTGAAGATTTATAGAGAATCCATTGGTAAAATAGGGAATTTTTTTAATATTTTTTATTTAAAAAAATTATTTAATATATTTTCAAAGTTTAATTTTATTTCTATTTAGGATGGTACACTTTTGGAGGCCTGTAGCTAAATAGGGTTCTAAAAAGTCTAATATAACTAAACAAATAGTGAAAAAGGTCTAGTAAAGTGACCTAATGAAGGATATTTATCTTGAAACTTTGTAGAAAAATAGATTATGATATATGGTATTCATATTTAATTTTTTTTTCAAATAAACTACCATACATTTATGTACACAAAGAAAATCAAGAGGAAAAGGGTTACAAGAGACCCTATCTAAACTAGTGGAGGTTGTGAGTAAGATTGATAATGAAATGAAGTATTTTATGAGATGAGTCATGAGTCTAATAATAATGGAATAAATATAATATTTATGTCTTGAAATTTTTTAAGATATATTGTTCAATATTTATGTGGTTTTGACCTAAACAGAGCCTTAAGCCTAGAGAGGACTAGTTTGAGAATTTGATTGTAAAGAAACATAGAGAATTGAAAAGTATTAATTACATGAATGAGAATGCCTTATGTGTATGACATAAAGATAAAGAATAATATATTTCATATTTTATTAAGATAATTATATTGAATTTTTAAAATGTGGAGAAGTTTTATAAGCAAGAGTTAGTAAATACACGTAAAGGACCATAGAAGGAGCAGAGTTTTTGAGTAAAGTGTTTATAGCTCTGCATCATGAAATCTTGGTATGATCCTAATAAATTATGTTGGTTTCATTATATTTATGTTAATCCTCATGAGACTTTTAGGCATCTTTATAATTTAGTTATGGATTTATTTCTTGGTCCCAATTTTGACCATGATTTTATCATTCATAAACATCAATAAGCCTATGACATTGCATTCAAAGTCCATAAAGCACAAAATAAATCTCAAGATTTGAACTAGGATAATGCTCATTTGGCCATCCATAAATATCCTCTACCAAATCACCAAGATACTTAATAACGTCCTACCCCTTCTACTAATAATGTTGATAGTCTTCTTAACCCAACCCATGAAGAGAATGTGGTTAATATGACTAATATGTGAAAGGTGGTTACTTTCATTAATCCTCATCCTATCCACACACCTCAATTACCTTACACATTTTGTGTTATCCAAGATTCCTCTCCAACTCACTTAACTGAGTTGGGGTAAGAAGACTTCATATCCTTGATGAACCAGTTCAAACACCTCCCTTGGATAACATTTTTCATACTGTTTCTCCAACCTTTTTACCTATCACTAACAATACTCAACCTTATATAAACACATATTCTAAGCTATCTCAAACTAAGCCTACATCAACTACCCCATCTTCTCAAAATGATTAACAAACTTGTCTTCCAACTAAACTTCCCACATCTTATCAACATAAATTCACATGTACTTTGGCTCCTCCTTCCAAAGACCTCCTTTAACATGATGCACCTCTTTCCAACAATTCTTTTATGGGTTATGATGAGTGGGATACTATTACATAACTTATTAATCTCACATCTCAAATCCCATTTCTCTAACTTATGTAAACCTCTTCATATCATCATAATCATCTTATGTAGCTTTTGTTCAAAATGAACATCCCTCATCCTCCCCTAGTAGGATGTGAATCCCCCTTATCTAGATTAAAAGATAACGTTTTACAATAGTGTGAAAATATGTCCATACATGTTGATAAAATAATGGACACTTCTCTTTCCCTCAAATTAGCCATTATTTATATGATCCCCAATGACATTATGCTTCATGTAGATGATCCTCCTATGTTTATCAATGTCCAAATTGGTGATATACAATTCAATATTTCTTTAATTGATAAGGGTTATGGAGCTTATGTTTCCTCTCTTGATTTTATCAAAACCCTTAGATATTCTACATGTAATCTCAAATCCACACGTAGCACATGTCAAGGCTATTACTGAAGTAAAAGTCCTCCTTTAGGTTGTGTGTAGATCCCCATTACTATCCCACCTTTCACCATTCACGTGAATTTGATGATCTTTAACTTTCCTCTATCATATAACATTTTTATCGGTAGTCCATGGACTCATCACATGAGATTAGTTGCCTCTTCCACTTGTCAATTTATCAAGTTTTCTCATAATGGATCCATCTATAGGATTCAAGGTGACACTAACCCTTGGAATTTTGAATAATTTCAAGACTATAGTGTATTCAAGATTCCTACCCTTGAACCTTTTCCAAGCATTCTATTTCATGAATCTCAATGGTTTAACTTTCTTGTCAATTCCACCCAATGTTACAATGATCACCCCAAACTCATCAAGAATATACACCCTAACCTCCTATATTTTGATTATTATGAGCATAAAGAGATCAATCTCAATATTAAAACCTAATATCTCTCAACTCATCTCATCTCTTAGCTAACTACTTCTTTATAAATTCATTCCTATCAAACACCTAGTGATGATATACTTGTTGTCTTAACTAAGACTCTACATTCAATTCATCACACTACATTAGATGATATGGTCATCCCTACTTTTTCCATTGATATTCATACACCTAATATGATGATGGATATAACTTATATGATCCATTCTTTATAGGTTTTATTCAAGCTTGAGATGTTGAGATTATTCACTATCATTCCTCTTTTCTTTAGTCTTTTAATATATCTTATAGCATTTCATCCTATATTTTTCCTAATTTTAGTATTTTTCCTCTTTATCATAGGGTAGAGATGGTGCACACACCTCTATTTTATGAATAACCTCATAATATTATGCTTACGGATCATGCTATGATTGATCCATATCACTTTTCTAGATACCAAGACCCTTCTAGCTAGCTTATACTTGAGATGCTTGTGAATATCCTTTAGCTTTCTATGCATCCCATCCCTCCCTTAGTAGATCTGAGTTTGGATCCTCTTCTTACTCCCACTCTCACTAAGTCTCTTGCTATTTCCAATCCTATTACTCTCTCAGTTGAGCCTTGTCTAGTCTCTCCACCAACCCCACCTTCTCTTGGTGATGGTTTGCTCCCTTTCCCGTAACTTGATCCTTTGCCTACCAAATGAGCTGATTATACTTATTATGATGTTCATAAAATTATTGGTCATTAGACTCAATATAATTCATTATACCAATCTTCCTCAGCTTTCATTTCCACCCATCCTATGAGTACATCCACCAAGTCTACTCACAAGTGTATTTATTGCTTCCATAACACAAATAACCATTCATCAATGCATTGTCATAAGTTAAGAAAATATATTGACACCTTATGTCCCACCACTCCTCAACCCTCAAATAAGGTTATACCTCTCTTGAAAGTGCTACCTAACTATATTCCCAAATATGGAGAGGTATATTGTCTCTATAACTAATGTGGTACACATCACACTGATCATTGTCACATCCTTCAATAGCATCTCAAGGATCATCTTCTAACCATTCCTACACCTTCTACCCTTCCTCCCATAGGTAAATATTATTATAAGGTTCCCCCTTATTCCCTTGTGGCTCCACCTCCTATGATTCTATCTCCACCTATGATTCCCTCACCTGTGGACATTCACTCACTCATGGATCCCCCTCCACTGGTGACTCCTTCACCAGTGACACCTTCTCCACTGGTGACCCCTTCATCTCCCATAGAATCCACTACCATGCATTATTATTAGCATCCCCTACATGATAACCTTAATCATCATGATCTTTCAATCATTCCTACATTTTCTATTGAGGAGATTTGAAAGTGTTTTATCAACATTCACTAAAGATCAATGAGACATTAGGTATAGTTTGTATTAAAATTTATAGAGACTTATTAGATGTTATGGATAATATGTGTGCATAAATATATAAGTACTTATGAACATAACCATGGTGTTTTTACATTTTATTTCTTCATTTTGATTGGACGTGTGCTCCATCTTTACATTTATCTATTTTATATCATTTGACATTGTGTAAAAAAATTATCTATCTTACATGGTGACCTTTATTTTGCACTACATGTTGCTTATGATATGTGTTATTATGGATTATTTTTCATAATTACATACTTGTTATTATTTACTTCCTTTTTTCTTTGACTTCCTTATTCTGTTAATGATTGTTTGTTATCTTATCTCTATAAGCATGACTAATTGTTATTATGACTTAGTTATACAAACCTTGATCCCTTTAGTCATTCCTTATTTACCATGTGATCAATTAGTAAACAATTTATCTCATTAAAATCTCTTTTTATCAATCCACTTTGGATCTCTCTTCTTCCCTTTTATTTATTTTTTAAACTAAGCATACACATGGTTGAGATTTGAGATAACATGTTAGTTCATAGTTAAAGACTAAGTGTTCTAGTCAGTCATATATTTAGATACTTAGCTTCATTTAGCCAAAGCCTAAAGCTCATTAATTTATATAATTATATCTCTCATAATTTGTCATTCCAAGTCTATATGGAGGAGGAATCTTAAAGGTCATAAAATATTCAAAAGTCAAATCATTTAACAAAAGGTGATGATCTAAAAGGCAACATGCAAATTTTTTAAAAGTTAAATCACGCTAAAAGATATTACTATAATCACATTCCTCTTTTTAATCAAATCTCAAACTCTACATTTGGCCTCATAATAGAGTCAAGGTCCATTGGGATGTGTTAGGCTAGTAAATTAGCAAAGAAAAATTAAAAAAATCTTTTAGTACTACCTACTTTCTCATCTAAGTACCCAATTTTCATAGTAGATCGATGACTCTGTAAGGGGTCCTGAGAAATGGGAACACATTTTGGGAAGGTAGGTCTATTTTAATTTTCTTCTTTAAAACCTCCAACATGATTTGATCTTAGTACCACACTTATTTGCCTACGTAACTTTGTGTCTATAGCGAATAGGTATCCTTTGTATATTGGTCACTAGTTACTTAGTGTCTTCTCATGTCCTTAGTGTGCCTCATTTTTCTTAAGATATTCTCATAATAAACCTAATTTATGCTTCTCATATTTTATTTTTCACTCATGAAATCCTAATATTTCTCCTTGAGAAATATTGCTTTATTCACTAATCACTCCTCCTAGGGATTTTATTTGTGAGTTGTATTGTAAGACCATGGATAGAACCTAACCTTCCTCATAAATTATCAAATTTTTCATGTTACCATTATAAACATCCCATTTACCATATTTTCACATTAATCTACGTCATTGGTGTTCCCTTTATGAGTTTCAATGCAACAACATGGATAAGACCTTACTTTCCAAAAAAAATTCCAATATCCAAGTCACCAATGAAATTACATGTGTCAAATATGAGATAAGATGTGATTGATTATGAATTATACATTATTGACATGATTCCCATCTCAATTTAGTATATTTTATGCTTACTTCATTAATATTTCACTTTTATCTTCTTATTTTTGATTGCATGTAAGAATCCAACCACATTTTTTAAGTTTTTTATAATTCTCAACTTGAATTAGTATGATTAATTTAAGACCACTTTGCCAATTTTGTTTATCTTATATACTTCCCAACATGATTTAGTATAATTTATTAACTTAATTGATTTATTTTTATTCCATTTTTCTTTCACATGCTTTCCATTTTATTACATTCTTTTCATACTTCCCAATGTGATTTAGTGTGATTTTACTTGTTTTAATTTGGTGCCAATCTTTTTCATGGTTTCAAAACAATTTTTTTACCTCTTTTTTACCACTTTTTAGTTTATTATACTTAGTCATATTCTATTATTACATATTTCCCATCGTGATATAATGTGTAGTGCATTTTTTTTTGATTAATTATACTTTTATTTTTAACCATGCATGTGTACTACATAGTGCTAGAAAATAAAACAAAACACATATATTTCCTATAGCATACACAACAAAATCAAAACACATGTGCTAAAAATATATATATTCATGCATCCACAACTACAACCATAATATAACACATAAGATCAACATCCAACTGTCAAAATAGAACACACACACACACACACACACACACACACACACACACACACACACACACACACACACACACACACACAGATATATATATATATATATATATATATATATATATATATATATATATATATAATATCATGTATTTTAATATAAATTACAAAAGTACATCACTCTATCTCTAAGGTTGGGTTCCATCATATCTATCCCATAGCCTATCCAAGCTACCCATAGATGTTTTAGACTATCCCCTCCAAATAGTGCATTGTAAAGAGGTTGTTCAAGGTCTCACACATGTTACCTATCCATGTAGGTTGGCCACCTAGGCCTATAACTATCCTAATTAGATCATGGTAGCCATATACATAGCTCTTTTCTGAGCCAAATTTTATCATGCCTATGCTTCTCCTATTCCCACCCCTGTTGATGGTTATAACCCATCCTAGCATTCCTATAGTTGCCTCATGACTTCCCTTATTAATTTAAACTAGCCTGCATGAGCTAGGTTAGATGGTACCATAGGATCATCCAATGTGGTAGGGTTGTATAGTGCCATCACCCCATCTAAAATTTCATGATGCACTCTCATCACTAGGGATCCCATCTGACTTCCTCCTCATCCACAAGATATGTAAAATTTAAACTAGATAGATATTAGATCACATAGACATCTCAAAATATATATATTTATAATATTATAAAACTAATATTCTATATCAAAGATTAAAAATTACAACATTTATGACCTATCTCGATGTCACCAATCACCGTCTCTCTATCTACTCATCCACCATTCATGATCTTTGCATCAGCTCATCTTCCTAGTATGCTATTTGACCCCTAATATCCCTAAGAAAATTTTAGGGTTCATTTTGGTATCTAAATTTGGCCTAATTATCATTTTTTTATAAACCACTCAATTTCGAATAAAATACTCAAAATTTTGAAATTTTTAGTTGCTTATCTATGTTGCACTTATTACGACCACTATGCATCCTTCCTATCTCAATTGTCGTCTCCTCACCATCCTGACTCTTTGGGATTTTGTCAGGTCTCTTAGAGCTTTATTTTTCTCATAATAGTAAATAATATAAAATTAACCCTTTTTCACCCTATTTATAATTACAATTCAAAATTATTTATCCTTCAAATATTTACTATCAAATCCTTGTTTTGACCATATCTTTGTTTCTACTTGTTTTCAAAATTGTAAAAAGTTATAAAATCCTGATGTTGTAGAGAATCATTCTAACTATTATATGCCTATGATTCAAAATTTTCATTCTTTCACTCTTTTTCACTAATCTCTATAGGTTCATCAAATGTTAGTCGCATTAAATGTCTTCACATCTCTCATATTTCTTTCTTTATCTACAACACTAAGATAAGTAAAGGTATGTGTTTTTCAATTATGTCCTTTTATTTATTTTATTTTCTCTTTATTGCACTTTATTTATCATTAGTGTTATTTTTCATCTTATTCTTTTCCTGAAGCACCATCCCCTTTCGCACTTACGTGACATGTTATGACTTTCAAGTGGGACATATGTATACACATAATATTCTAAATTTTTTATCAATTAATGATGATTTTTATCTTTTAGGAACCCATCGAGTCTCAATTTATCTAAGTGTATGCCCTAAGGGGTGCAATAGGAAAGGGGTGAGTAGACCATTGATGCTTTTTAGGATTATTTTTCTGTTTTCCACTTGTTATCTACACACTTATCTCCTAAAAATCATTCCCCTAAGTTGGCATTCTCTTTTTCACACTCCTCTAGACTTTTTCCACCTTTATTAGCCCTTTTCCTAACCTAAATACCTTTTTGATAGTTTTCATGACTATATCAATTGTGTCAACCTTATACTCTTATTGATAAAACTTATTTAGGGTCTAAGTTGGCTCTTGGCTGACCTAGTGAGTTTTTGTCAATAATAATACTAAGTCAATTGGGTCAACCTTGTCAGCCAAAATTCTTATAAGGGTTTAGGGTTAGATCCACATATACAAATATAATAATTTTGTCATTTCTAAGAAGAAGAGAATAAGAAGTAAAATATATTACGTATCTACTTATCCACCGTTCTACTTGAGAAATAAACTTAGGGTTTCATATTTTTTTAGAGATACGGATCTTGTATTATGGAAAAGTATTTTCAATGCATTGATAGGTTATGTAGCCTAGAGCTAATTTATCCTTGTCACCCTTACATACCACAACAACCTCTTATGAAGCACCTTATCCAAGGGAGAGATTGAGGCTCGATGGGTTTGTATTCAAAGATAAGTATTCTTAACTTTGTTCCCCCTTTGTAAGAGTAGATAGATATGCATTTGCACTTATATTCAATGTATAAAAACTTTTATACATTGACATGAGTATATGTATTTTATGCATGTTTAATTTTAGTTTTTATTACCCCCACTTTGTGCCACAAGGTTTGGTGAGCACTAGATTATAATTTTTTCTTTACTTGTTATTAGTATAGTGAATATGAAAACATAGAACTTAATTAGGGTTATTGCATAGTTTTTCTTGACTATAGGCTTTGAAACCCTCCCTAGTAAGATTATTATGGTAAGAGATCCTCTAATTTAGTATATTAGATCCATATTGGTCATGACCCTGATTATCTAATGTATCCCTAATTGGAAGTATTAGTAAGATCTATCTTCTCCAAACTAAGATTGATTTGTAGATCTTATGCATTTCTTATTTTATACACCTTATTCTCACTTATGTACTTGTTCAATAATAACTCCTTAATACTTAGATGAGTAACCATTAGATATATATTATTTTTAGATAACAAGTGTCTAAACTTCTTAAGACATCTAACTATTGAAAGGAAATGTTTCTCTACATAAGAGTACCTTATCTCATATTCCTCCAATCTATGGTTGAAGAAGTTACTAGTTGATCCAAAGCTTATTGATTTTATTGCATGAGTATACATGAAATTATGTCCAAATTAGCATACACACACACACACACACACACACACACACACACACACACACACACACACACACACACACACACACACACACACACACACACACACACACAAACACACACACACACACACACACACACACACACACACACACATACATACACATATATACATATACATATATATATACATATATATATACATATATATATATATATACATATATATATATATACATATATATATATATGCTAATTTGGACATAATTTCATGTATACTCATGCAATAAAATCAATAAGCTTTGGATCAACTAATAAATTCTTCAACCATAGATTGGAGGAATATAAGATAAAGTACTCTTATGTAGAGCAACATTTCCTTTCAATAGTTAGATGTCTTAAGAATTTTAGGATTAATAAGAGTAGGAACACTATCTATTGCTTGGTTTATCTATTCAAAACTTCTCATGCCATGTTTAGTCTAATTAAATTTTTGATTCTTCTTAAGCATGATTGTAAGTGGCTTTGTCAAATTTCCAAAATCATAAATATATCTCCTTATAAAATGTATCTTGCCTAAAAAACTTTGTAATGCCTTCTTATATTTAGATAAAGATAAAGCAAGTATGGAGTCTATCTTCTCATGATCAATGCATAAAATGTGCTTGTAAACCACATATCCAATAATATTACCTTTGTGTACTAAAAATACACATTTCTTAGGGTTAAGAGATACCTCAAATTTTCTACATATCTCAAACACTTTCTTGAGATCAAACATGTGCTCTTTTACACTTTTTGAAAATACAGTAATGTCATCTAAATATACAAAAACAAAGCTGTTGATTAGACCTTGGAATTTCATATCCATGGCTCTTTGAAAGGTTGTTTCAACATTAGGAAAATCAAATGGCATTTTTTTGTAGTCAAAATTTCCCCATTTGGTAGTGAATGTTGTCTTAAATTGATCTTCATCCTTAACAAGAATCTGGTTATATCCACTATAACCATCAAACAATGAGAAAAATTTTAAACCAACTAAAAAATATAATATTCACTCCATGGATGGTAATGGTTAATGATATTTAAGAGAAGCCTTGTTTAAATCATGAAAATCTACACAAAATCTGATTTCACCATTTTTATTCCTTATTGAAATAAAGTTTGTCACCTACGTAGAATGCTTGATTAAGAAAATGATGGATGATTCAATGAGATTATGAAGTTCAATTCTCATCAAAGGCTCAAATTTCAAATTTATTGGTCTTTACCTTTATCTAACTAGTTTTGTGTTAGCATCTAGTTCAATGGTGTGTTGAGATAAACTCAAATCTAATCCTTTCAAGTCACTATACTACCATACAAAGATATCATCAAACTCCATACATAAATCAATGAATGATTCCTTTTGAGATGGAATACATACTTTACCTAATTTGAGAGTCTACTATCTCAACATTAGCTTAGTATTCTTCCTTGGTTGACAATGAAGACTTCTTTATCCTCACCTCATCATCTCTACTAAACATGTCTTCAAGAGTGACCAAACTTTTGGGAATTTGATTGGACTTAAGTTAAACAATCTAATCTCCATACTGTTTCAAGAGTTTTAACTAATGTTTGGAAGATAATTTAGCCTCTTCTTTAAAGAATTGAATAATATGATTGTCATCTTTAAAAACTTGTAAGTTCTCAATAATTATTGAAAATATAAGGCCTCACCACAATGTTGATATGTGACTGATTTTTCTCATTCCTTACACTAGCAATAATACTAAACTAAGCTTTCATGGTAGCCAATATATATACATGTTTGTTTCTTTCTCTTAGCACTAATAGAATATCAGAAGTGTTAAAATACTCAAAGTAGTCCCAAACTCTATATTTTTTAACATCTTAATGAGGCATTCTTGCATACATTCAGCCTTCTCACTTGGTGAACTACAAGTTCACTATCACCAAAATCTTGTAAAACATTTATTCCCATCTTCCAAGCCCATTGCAAATCATTGACTAGATCTTCATACTTTTCTACATTACTAGAATAACTAAATTAAAATTTAATAGAATAAAAATAACTTTATTTGGTAGGTGATATAAGCATCATTCCAGTCATGGTACCATGTTTGTTCCTTGACCCATCAAAGTAGAGTTGCCAAAGGTTATCTTTTGATCAAAATAAATAGTGACCTTGGTCCCATACCTTGTTTTTAACATTAAATAAGTCTAATTATTTGATAATTAATCACCAATATTTGATGTCAAATCTCTAGACAAGCACATGGAAAAATATGGATGTAAGTCCACCACCACTACATCCTAATAAATAGTTACATTTAGGCAAGCATGCGATGTTAATTTCATGTCTTTGATCATTCCAATGGTATTTTTTGGTGATCCATATATCTTCAATACACCTTTGGTATTTGGTTCATACATTAAACCAAGCTTGTCTGTAATTTGCTTAGGCATAATAATACTACTAGCTCCACTATCTATCATACAATTGTGGACTAAGTTATTTACAACAATAAAATAGAGATAAAAGGGAGGTGTTTTATTTTTTTACCTCATATTTACCCACTTTTAATTTTTTATGCACTTGTTAAACTTATTGTTTCATTGGTTGATCTAAATTTGCCAAAACTATGCTCTCTTTCTCAGTGGATTTTAGGGACAACATGAGGGATAAAACCTCTTAAATAAGAATGTCCTTTTATTTTTATATTTATAATTAATCTCAAATTTTCATTATAATATTAGGCCTCTTCATATGATCAATAATACTGAAAAGAGTTCCTCTCACCTTTGGATGCACTCTTGGCATAGTTGGTTGATCTTACACTTGTGGTACTTGATGAGATTCACCAACTTCCATGTTTTGATCTATCTGTGATATTAGAATACAAAATTTATTATTAAATAAATTTAGGAACAATATTATATATTCTTAGAACATGAACCACCTCCTTAATCTCTTTAATTTGTGTTTTTTTACTCTAGTTATAGATGTAACCACATTATTTTAAGTATTAGAGTCACCAACCTGATATAAGACTACATAGTCATCAATTTTTCAATTCACAAAGGTTGAATCTAGTTTCCCTTATCCATGATGCACCTTATATTATTGTATCATACCCTCACTATGTTGACTTTATTGAAGAGAAGCATTTTATTGGGTCATTTGAGGCTTCACCATAGATTTATTGACTATGGCCTAATTTTGTATATCATTCAGATTAGATGGCTACTAACCTAAATCTAATATCATATTATTTTAATTTGGCATAAGTACAATGGCCTTAGACAAATAAGGAGCATTATTATTAACATTGCATAAGGTTTGGCATGTGTGATAACTCTTTAAACTTGATATGAAGGTTTTTGTTCTCTAAAGCCTTTATAGGTAGGTCTATTATCTATAAAAGGCTAATAGAGAGGTTGATTGTGTGTTTGTTAAGGCATATTATATTGGTACTACTACCTTTTCAACTGAACAATTTTATTACCAAAATATTGCAACATTCCCTTGAGTTCTACAATATCAACTGATTAATTAAGAAGGGATATAACTTATGCTTGGGGGGATGGAATGGGAGTCATTGGAGGATATTGAGGGGATGGAATTGGTTGTGATACTAGAAAAAATGCATAGGAGGTTTAGGTGCCAATTTTCCAACCTAAATCAAATTATTCTCTATTTTAATAGCGACTTCATAAGCATTTAGAAGTGTAGTGCCACCCATAGACTAAATCATAACATTAATGTCTAAATTTAGAGATTTTAAATAGTATAAAAATAAATACTCTAGAGATGGCCTAATCATAAGAGGTATTCTAGTCCACATTTTTTGGAATCTAAAGTTAAAATCTATCTCATGGGGAGCCCTCTTTATGGTTGTGAGTAGTTAAACTAGGCATAGGTGTTTAGATTTGTCTTCAAACTACATACAAAAAACTACACCCAAGTCATCCTAGGAAGAAATAGAATTCATAAGAAGTTTTCTATACCACTTCAATGCTTTTCCTTTAAAGGATATAACATGCAATGACATAGCTACATTCTCCTAGACAACATTGTGGATAGAACAAAGGTTGAATACATCTTTTATGTGTTTAATAGGTGTAGTTTGGTCTTATCCTAAGAAGAAAGGAATACTCTTAAGAGATAAATTTTTTATATCATCATACCGAGCAAGATTCAATAGGCTTCCTCTATTAAATGAGACAAACACCTGATTCTTAGGCATAGCCATTTAGATAGTGGGAATTAAATTATCTAGTATAATGGGATAATTAAGAGATTAGAAAAAATTTATAAGATAGGGTTTGTATTTATAAATCTTTTCATTTTATATGAATGAGATGGTAACTTAAAAAATTCAAAATGAATTCCTTTGCTTGATGATCTTATGGTAACCTTTGGCATGAAACTTGTGTTAGCCTGCTATTAAGATTCATCTAGTTCAAAGAAACCTCTAGTTCAAAATATGATGAGTATCTTGTACTACTACAAATGATTTTATATAGCTTTAAACTTTAGTTATGCCAAGGAGTATGTGTCTCATCAACCATGCCAAAAATTATTGTCAATCAAGAGTGTTACCCTTATGAGAATGTGTGTTCTTCCCACTACTACTAAAACAATGGAAACACTCCTAAGTGTGGGTGAATTTGAAAGGGAGAAAATATATAAATAGAGGGTTGGTTCCCTTTATGCACTCACTAAATATGATTCTAATCCTACTAACTATTGATTTTTGACTAAGGGAAAGGGTGAAAGGATATTGCTTGCACTGGAATTGAAATGAAAACTTGGAATAAAGGTGGTGCACTAATGTTTATGACCACTTTTGATTACAATTGACACTATTAAAAATAGAATAAGATTTCGCACATTATTTTCATTTCAGGTATATGACTTCTATGATAGTGTTTCATTTAAAGGACTTGGAAAACTCACTCTTTGCATGGAAGGAATGAAAAGTTATTGAATTCACATTCAAAATTAAAATAAAATTGAATCTTGACACTTAGTATGACCTATAAAAACTCAAATATGTTTTAATAAGGTATAAAAACCATACAATAAAATAAGAACACTAATGATTCAGAATGTTATATCAATGGAGATCACCATACCCTTCACACAAAAACTAAAAATGGAGGGAAAAAACTTCTTATTTCTTTAAGAGGTGTAGTAAAAAAATTTGATAGCCTTTCAACACAACCAAAGAAAAAGAGTGATAAGATAATTATATAATAGAGAATACAAATAGAAAATCATAGAATAGGGGAGACAAATCAGCCCCAAAATAGGGATGACTAGCTTTGTCTTCAAACCCCTCAAATTGCTACGTAGTGTTTCCTACAATCTCTTTTTTCACTCTTTCACAAAAGAGGTATAGAGGTAAAGTATTATTTTTTGTATAAATTTGAAAATGTATTCATCATTTATTCATCAATCTTGACCACTTTAGATATACTTAAATCCTTGCTTGCACACCATATATACTAGCTAACATGTCTTTTTTGAAGAATAAGTCACCTCTTTGAAAATAGGTTTTTAAGTCTTCATTACTCCCTCCATTGAAATTTTTTTATAATCAATTTATGAGGTCTCTCCACCTTACTTGGGTTTTTATAAGTCTCCTTGAAGCATCTTTGACCCTTTCAACTTGCTAGACGTAGGAGGGAAAGAAGGTCTTGTTAGGAGTGTTAGAGACTCTTTTAACTACATTGAATGTTCTTTTCAACTAAAATTGACTTATTCTTGACCTCCAAGTGGAATTTAAGAGATAATAAACCTTATATAACCTATTTAATAACTTATATTCCTTGACTTATAAGAAACCTTATATAACCTCTTTAATAAATCTTATTTCTTGACTTAGTTGATTATTCACTTAAACTCCTTAAGCAATGTGGTGTAGGAAAGAGAAAACTTAGATTTGAATTGAATAAATAAAATTTCCTCTATGGATGGATCATCAACATCAAGACCTAAAACAAGTCACTTTGAGCCATCAAACCCTCTAAAAGATGCATTTTTTTACATTTTCTTACTTTTGTACCTATTTCTTATAGCTCTAAAAAGAGGTAAACCTAGTTATGAAGAAGAGTGTATGGATTGTAATGGAAAAATAAACATATTTTATAGTACCTATTATCATGTTACATCTCTATGCCAAGTTTTAAGATCCAACTCTAAGTGGAAGTGTCTCTTTTCTACCATTTTAATCTCTAATTAGGCCTAATTAGGCCTCTTAAGCCTAGATACAGAGATTTGGCCAAAATGGACACTCACACATGTGAAACATGTAAAAAATGTTTTATTAACTTTTCCTATCCTAATACCATGTTCCATGTCAAATTTAAAGTTATAAGGCCTTGTGTAGATGGGCAAACCATGAAATGGCCATTGGCAAGCCTAAATGCTTGTGTATGCTTGAGAGGTAGTTTCAGATATTTCTCAAGAAACTTGTAGGTATTTTTGCTTAAAAATGACTTTATTATACCTTTAACACCTTTATACAACTCATTACTTGATATTGAGGTCTCTTATTGCACTCATAGGCCTTCATCTAGGCTTTTTGGCTTGCAAAATTGGGGTTTTCTCACATTTTGATCAAGTGGTCAACTTTCAAGGATGGTATAACAACTTGAGAGAAATATATAAGGATTTTTATGATATTAAAACATATTTAAATCTATTATAAATCTATTTAAATTATTTATATATCATTTCACAACTTATACCTCCATAAACAAGCCTTAAAATGCATATTTAGCCCTATAGTGTATGGTATTGTACTTGCACATGTAAATCATCACCTTAAAATGGATATAAAGAGATTTTATAATGACATTAGGGTCATTTTTATGTCATATCATGGAATTTTATTATGTTAAGAAACACATTTTCTCCATCGGGTCATTGTGAGAGGTTTAAGAAGGGTTTGGAGAGGATTATGGTCTTAGCAATGATTCATGAAAGAAAGGGGCCCATTTTAATAACCAGCAACAAGATGTGTAAAATATGGGACCTAAATAACACCTATAATTTCCATCTATGACCATGCATCATATCCTTAGATTTATGAGCAAAAAATAGTGACCTATTTAAGTTCCTTCTCAAGCAAAACAGGGTTTTAAGTGTCCATTTTTTAAGTGATAGTTCATATTGTATAGATTTTTAATCCATGAAATAATGGAATTAAAATAAAGTATTAAACCCTATATAATACCTAAAATATACATATTCCACCATTCATGTTCTCCAAATAGTTCTAAGCTTTGCAAATCAGCTTCTTGGGTACATGTGACTATGTATGAAGGTCGAGAAAGGTCTTTTGGGGTCTTA